>VYZM01018297.1:6444-44758 GCA_013398915.1 Dromas ardeola
AAAACTGTTGCCAAAACTCCTAAAGCAAGGCTCAGTAAGACACAGACCTGCGCCATGTGTGGCTGAGCCTCTCTGCTACCCAGATTTATTATCTGAAACCAGGATCCAAATAAGGGGAAGGGACATCAAAAAGCCAGTGCAGAAGAACAAGTAGAAAACAGGGAGAAAAAAGAAAAGAAGGGAAAAAAAAGGGCATTAAATCCTGAGTCTTAGAGGTAATTGTCTGCTTGTCTCCAAACTGGGGGGAAGTATAGCGCATCATGTAAAACTCACTTTTCTCAAACAAGAAGCATTATCTTTCTGAGAGCAGTTTTGTGACTAAATAACCAATTAGCAATATTCAGGTTAAAATCCCTGTTTTCCTTGATTTGAGGAAGGACCTGAAGCTGTTGTCTCCCCGTTTTATACAACCCTCTTAACCTTTAGATTTAGGGATATTCATATTGCTAAGTAAAATAATATTTAAATGTAACAACTGCTAAATATTTAAATAAAAGAGAGAGCTACTGAAATCAGAATAATCCAGGAGACAGATATATCTGGGTTTATTTCAAGCCAGCCATGGTAACAAGTAAATCCATACATTAAACGATTCAGGTATACAGCTGTGAGGAGGGTACACAGCACATAGCAACCAGGACTTCTGTGTTTTGTAAAAGGCTTGGCCTGGTTGTACTGGTGTGAAAACTGTTCTGAATATGATTCCACCGGTGCAATAATCAAGAGAATATTGAATTTGAAGATCTAACTGGGTTTACATTACAACTGAGTGAGTACTGCCAGAGCTTGTCCGTTACATGATATGCTGAGTGGCAGAAACAGAGCTGGCATTAGGAAAGGGTCAACATTTAAGTATCAAAGTGGTTTTTTCATGCCCAGGATTATGTAGTAGCTGACAATGTATACAACTATGCTATTTATTAATTTGGTTATCTCATCTCAGCTATTTATGATCCTTATTCTAGGAAATCTAAGAGAAGCAAGTTTCTTAACATAGCACAGCCTGATTCTGTTCTCCTCATAACACCCAAGATTATGCCAAAATTTACAGCTGTGGAGGTTCTCTTCTGCCAGTTCCCATTACGGTTTTATCATCAGCCTTGTCTTTTTCCTTACCATGTTATCGTTTGATGATAGCCTTTGTCTTCTCAGATTAATTTCTTTTTGGTGCTAATTACACACAGTTCTTTTCAGCCTGCCAAAGCAGTCTGTGGGATTGAAAAGAAGCATCAGGACCATTGACATTCTGGAAATTATGGCATCAGACAACTGGGTCCCATCTGTAGACTTACCTGGAAACTACCCTTTCCCCTGTCCCAGACCTGAATGCCTACTGCGTGCTACAGATCTCCTTCTTCTGACATTCAGGAACTTTCTAGTTCTGAACCTATATTTATTCCTGGGCAGATTATAGCTGTCCTTTTCTGTTAAATCTTAAATATGGATGACTTCACATTTTATCATCCTGATTTATTCACTACCAGTGCAAACTCAACATAGTTAAAAAAAAAATAGTTTCTTATTTTCCACATGCATATTCATTAGCAGGTGGAAAGGATCATACACAATCACAGTGCTTACTGAGGCAATTTGCCTGCATCTGCCCACTATTTAATGTTTCAGGTCACCTGTCCTTTAGAATTATTTCTGTCACTGCTGTAGCACAGAACACCCTGCTTCCCCAAATACCATCCAGACATGTGATGAAAGAGTGGCTTCTCCAGGGCAAAGAAGAGGTCCAAAGGAAGGAAATGTTTTACCAAAAAAAATTGTTTTAAAATCTATGCGAGAGATCAGGGGAGAACTCGGGACAAATGACTGATGGTAATGCTGCCATGCCTGATCCCCTCCACATTTGGCAACACCAGAGGCAATTCTGCCATCTGTATTTCCAGGTGGGAATATGAGGTAGAAATAGGGGACATCAGGGAGAAAATCTATGCTGCTGGAGAGCTGAAAGTACGTTGTGGGTAAGAATGATAAAAAGTTGCTTGTACAGCCAGAATGAACCCTTTCCGGGGAGGAAAGAAGAGAGGGGTCAATTTTATTGTTGGCACAGAACAGGGCCTTTTATGTCAAATTGCTTATGGCAATTACTTAATGTCTGATTTGTCTAAGGCCAGACATTTCCAGCTCTTTACAAGCAGACTTTAACGTCTGTGTTATGTTGCACATGCACCGTGGTGCCTCTAATTCCTTCTTCCTGTGTATTTTGTTGGGCTTAAGTCCACTATTTTTAGTGGAACTACACTGGCACAAAACTGGAATAACACAGGACTTGATGGTGTCAGAAAAGCCATACACTCTGTATGATGTCAACCTGTGTGTGTACTATTTTGGTACTTTCATGCTGAACAGTAATTACAGTACACCTTTTCTCTAATTATTTTCAGGTCTTCCGCTGAAGTGAGAATCTATCATTCACAATAAGAATAAACACTAAAAATAAAGTCACAGAGAAAAAAAACACCCTTTGCTCTTCACTCATTCAGAAGTGATTTCTTGCATTCCTTGTAATGGGGAAAAATGTACTTTCTCAGTTGTAATGGGAACAAATTTACTAGACCCTTTACAAAACACCTGTTAATTTGCTGTGCCAAGAAATCTTTTGGAGAAAAGAATTTTTTCAAAGATCCACATATTAACTCCCTGGTGTTTCTCTCTGAACTTCTTCGTTGTACAGTGCAGATTTTCTTCATAATCACATTTCTAATCATTTTTGATGTGGACAGGGTGATGTCATCACATTTTTGATTGGACTACCAAAATTTAATAGTTGTTAACCCACCTAATTTCCTGCTTCAGGGAGCCATTAGATTTAATGGAGCAGTAATCCTGACATTCACAAGTTGGATTGGCAATCAGTTTCTTGTAATTGGATTAGCAGCATACTCTGGGTTGGAAGATCCTCTGACAATTTGCCTATTAATACATATACTGCTTCACTATGATTTACCTTCTGATTATTTATATTTCCACAGTTGGCTTGAGGTTTCCTAATGAGATATCACCCTAATTTCACTCTTTACTGTTTATACTAGTCCAATTTTTGTTACTTGTCTCTGCCTGGTGAAGAGATGGGTGGATTCTCATGAGGAGTCACTGGACGTGACAGACTTCAGATGCCACCCCACAGGGTCTCTTTGCAGGTGTCAACAAACTGCTTCCTAACTCTTTGCTTGAAGACCTTTTTTTTATTTCAGAACACAAAGGTACCATCTGTGGCTAAGCAATACCCTACAGCACTTCTTCTTAGGCCTTTTCTGAACTTTCTAAGTTTTTGCTTTCCTACTGGTAGTGAAAGTTTCTGATAAAATCCTTCTGCAGATCTTTAGGGAACTGCATTCCTCTTCTGAAAGTCTTCAAGGGTTCCTTCCATCCTGAAACACTAAGTGCTATCAGACAATTTTTGGAGAGAACTTCCCTCATATTTATTGCGGGTATTGCACTCCTAAACAGGTACTATAGAACAAACTGTACTGCACTGGTGTACACCATGGTAGCTATCTAACTGCTTATGTTATTCTTACAAATAATGTCTTGAATTCCTGTAGATTTCTGAAATTGTTTTGTCTTCATATAATTTTCTCTTTGGCACTGACCTATTTCAAAGGAAAGTCTCTCCTCACCTTGGAATGAAAGTACTACTGCAAACCCAATAAGAAAGGATATCCTGAGATCTCCTGGAGCAAAAATCTTTCTTACCTTGAATTATTTTTGTTTTCTACTGACAAGTGGACCTTTGCAGAGGTTTATTATAGGGCTGACTTATTTGCAATGGATTCATTAGAATATTAACCACTTGACCTATTTTATACAGCCACTACTCAAGATGGCAACAGGTTGACCTGAAAACACCCAGGAGAATTACAAATGGAGCTGGGGCACAGATTTATCGTAAGTGATCTGGGACTTTGAAAAACACTTCAGATTATTATCCAATGCATTATGCTCATTGTTTTACTAAAAACTAGGGTCAGCAGAGGCCGATGACATTTTGCGTGACTGCAGTAGCTGTAAAGGATAAAACATGAAAGACAATGTTGCGGCATTTTCTAATATGCAGCAGGTCTTGATGAGAACCATGTGAACAAGTTCCCAGCACTGATTAGACCATACAAGAGGTAAAGATTACCCCAAGGGAGCAAACCCAGTAACTTCAGTTTTGCTTGCTACCTCTATTTTGGCAAAGGGCAAAGGCCTGAATCTGGACCGAAATACATTTATGTTGGGAGATGTATATATGTGGAGAAAGAGAGTTTCTGTCTCAGCAATCTAGCCTTGTGGGCTAGATTGCAGGCTGTTACAATGACTGGAAATTCCTAGCTGAATTATTTTGTTACTAGCAGAAAATCTGCCTCTCTTACACAGTTCTGTGTGAGATTATCAGAGCTGGTGCCTCACTCTTACAGAGGCTGCTTTCGTTTGAACCCCTGCCCTTCTTTTAGTGTTACATTTCCCTGAATTCCTCGTTGATCTCTGTTTTATTCAATTTAGGATTTAAAACACCTTTGAGACAGTTATTTTAGAGATTGAGTTACATTTTGCTTTGGTTCTACAGAGCTTTTTAAAATATGTGTAATAAGAACAGGCCCTGTGATTTTAAAACACTGATGCCAAAAGAGATGACATTGCTGTGGGAGTACAGCTTCTTCTGAGCTAATAGTGGCCAGCTGCTATCACTTCTCCTGGAGGGACATTACACTGAATGTTGTACAAAATGCAGGCCTGGCATGTCAAAAGCCCATCAACGGGTTCACCTGTTACCTGTGGGGAGGCTGAGTGAAGGTGGGCATGGAAGGTAGTGGGGTGAGGGCTTTAGGAGGGCTTGGGTTCCTGTGTGTTGTCACTCAGGTGAGGGAGGTACAATTCTCTCAATTAAATCGTGTTAAGTACTGTGGTTTGGATATTAAACTAACTCTGTTGCTTGAGTGTCCAAGTTGCACTTCAGCCTTGGACAGCCATTGCAAGCTTAGAGAGAAAATACGGATTTGTTTATTTTAATTTGTTTAAAATTTTAATTTGTTTAAAATGTGTGCAGGTAAGACTCAGCACTTTACAGCCTCTATGGAGAAAATGGAAGGCTATTTACAAGGTACATTAGAGGTTAAACTCTCACTCAAAAGATTATTGCATGTGCTCATTAATCTATCTATGTTTTGGAGGAAGAACGTGACTTTTAAGAGTCCCAGAATGTGCTTTCCACTGCTCCTATGACATGTGTAAATACAGGAGAAATTAGCATCATATGAAAATGAGGGAACTGGATGGGACGTCTGCTTCATGGCTTACTGAAAGTATTTCACACACTACTAACTCACCTGCCTTAGAGACTGTCCAGGTCACCACACATCAAAGAAAAAATTCTTATGACAAGACCAGGTAGGCTGACATCAGTATGCATTGGTTCAGGTCAAAGTCTTCACAGCCGAGATTACTGAAACTAATTTGCCTGATAGTCATGTACAGAGTGACCATAATTACAGTTCATCACTGGCTGGTAAAGATAAAGACAGGAATGTTTCCATGAGTGAGTTTCAGCTCTAGCACATCTAGTAGCAAATCCCACACTAAAATCTGCTCGCTATTTTTGCCGATATCAGATTTTTTTCTGGGATTTTATCTGAAGGTAAGTGCTTTAAGCAAACAGCAGAATCTTTTATGCCTAATGAAAAGCATAATGCTGACTCAGTGTCTCCTTAAAAGAAGTCAGTTTCTTCTTTGTTAGTATCTGGTGCAATGTGTTGCCTCTTTGTCACATAGCTCCCTCTCTGCCCATTAACAGCAGCATCCCAGCCTGTCATAGTATTTTTAAATCGTAGATTTTCTAGTCTCAAAGAAAAGAAAAAAGTCTGTTGGGGATTAATGGAATGGTTATCTGCTTTGACGTGAATTTCCTGCTTTATTTGAGATCTATTTATAAAAATATATAAAACAAACATAAAAGTTATCTGTGATATTCTGGCTTTTGACTCTGAGACAATGACTTTTAGCTTTCTCCTGAAAAAGAGACTCTTCTTCTCCTGCCCCTTCTTTGTCTTCTCCTGAAAATCAGCTTTTATAAAATGTTATTCTGTGTATTTTAATGCCTGATGTAATCAAGGAAATGTATAGAAGTTGTAATTGAGCTCACTCAGTTAAGGCTCTGCATTCAGAATTGCCATCTAGATCCCAAGTGCTGTCACAGCAAAAACACCGCATCAGTGATGGTTTTCTCATTTGATCTGCCCACAATGGGTAATTGTAATTCTGTCCTGGTGGGTTTACTAAAAATGTCTTTGTGAAAACCTCCTCCTCCCATACATTGACAGATAAGAGAATATGCTGTAATCCCCGTTCTTTGTACAGGGAGCTGCTTGCCACTTTGGCAGAGAGAATGAACTCCAGACTCCTGAAACCATGCTTTGATTGTTTAGCTGGTCGTTGCTCTGGATTCAATTTCTGAACTATCAATATCTTGTCCCTATCATTTTCAGCACTCATCTACTGAAAATGTTGTGTTGTTCATAAAGCAAAGAAGTTCTTAGAGGAGTAAAAAACATTTTTGCTATCTATTCTCTGTGACTTGACAGCAGTTCTCTCAGAAACCTTAAGTAGTGTTAGGCTTCCTTTCAATTCAAGATACTGTGTGTAGAAAAGACTCAATGGGCTGCATCCAAAATATGATTATTGGCCTAAGCTGGGAACTAACTCTCTAAATCCCAAACAGTATCAGTGTCCAAAATGCCCTGGAGGAATTTATGTTCCCTATGCACCTTTTTCCAATACTTAATTTCACTGACACCAAAGAGTCAGTGATGTGCCGAGGTATACCTTTATCTTAGCAGGTCAAAAAGAGCAGCACTGAGTTAAATAAGGTTTCATTTGGCAGTCATCCTAGGGCATTAGGTTTGCTGAGAGACTGGTTCTTACAGAGATTATCAGCATAGCAATGCAAATCTGTGATCTTCATAAAATGAAGTGGGAGATATCTCTTCAAAAGAGAAAAAGAAAGCAAAGTCTGAGGAAGCGCTTAATACAACAGCAAAGTGGTTACTAGACTTTCTTCTACCACCTGCTGAGGGGCTTCAGACCCAGCACCTCCTCAGTCCCTCTCAAAGCTGCCCTCACCACAAGACTGGGTGTGCAGCTGTGTCTGTGGGCAGATATGCAGCTGTGAGTGTGCTTTGGAGTGAATGAGGAGGAGAAGTTGTCACACTTTGAATAAACAGAGGAAGAGCCTTTCTCTTGCCAATGGGGATACTCCTGCAGGAGGGGCAGGCTGGATTCCAGCCCCTAGACACAGGAATGGGTTCTTTTTTCTAGTAATATATTGAAAAAAATATTCAAATACCGGGATACTCAGTCCTTGTGTGAAAGGGGAAAGAACAATTTGCTGCTGGGTCTCAAAGGGAATCCTCTGTTTGGGAAACGAGTTTTGAAAGGAGTGGGAGACCTTCCTCTGGTGGAGGTTTCAAAGTTACAAATACCGGTGAGAGTGTGGTGCCTCTAAATTGTTGTGAGAGTCTATATTTAGGCCATATGCCTAGTGCTTCTCATTAAAAATCTTTAAACATTGTCTCACATTTAAGTTTCTATTTCCTAAACAAGTGTGGGGTTTTTCTGAGCTTCTTTCAAGGTGTCTGGATGTATCAAATTATAATAATGAAAAACAAGATGCTGAAATCGTTCCATTCTGGAGCCAGACACTTGCAAGGTGGAGATTATAATGCTGAGCATCATAGTGTCTAAGCTCAATATTCAACTTGGTTTTATTTTAGTTAGCATGTGGTCTGACTCATAGGTCCATGAGTGGAACGGGTTCTGTATTGAATTTTCAGACTGACAATGACATTACTGAGACAACATATTCAGTCTCAGGATAGCATGTGTGTGTGGAAAATACTGTATGAGAAGGCTATTTTTTATATTAAAAAGTTTTTCTCTCTCGTATTCTTGAAAGAAAAAAAATATCACTAAAAAAGATAAATTTGCATGTTTCTTTGTAACAGAGAAATCTGAAATAATTTTATGGGTTGCTTTACCTTTTTTTTCCCCTACAGGAAAAAAAAATACATGATTACAGAAAAAAAAAAAAAAAAAAGTGGCCATTTAGGTATTTCTCTTGACAACTACTTGTTCCACACCTGGAAATTTGGTTCAAAAATTCCTCAAATATGATTTCTGCAAACTAAATATTCAACTGATTGATATGTTGCTTAGAATTCATGTTAATCTTCAGCCTTCCTTGCGTTCATAATGTCAGCAAGTCAGATAAAAGAAGTCTGACTGTATCTTAGTTGTTGTGTTTGTTAGAAGAAGACAGACCCAGCCTTCCAGAGCCAGCTGCATTAAAATGCATTAGATTACCATTGGTCTGAAAAAAACCCCACCTAAGCAGCCTCGCTTTGCGAGCAGGGATGGAAGTCCTTGCTGTCAAATCTCCATAACTGCAATCTCCTATCACTGGCAGGTGAAGATAATTATATTCCTGCTCATGTAATTTTTCTGCTCTCTTAGGGAATAAAAGTAGATTTCAAGTGCCTGCCTACCTAAAAATGATCACAACAGATCATTGGGGTCATCCACCTACGGGGGCATTTCTAAACTTTCAGGCCAAATAGGAAAATGCATAATGAATGTAAATCTGACTCAGACAGATGATCCTGGAAAAAAGATGGACTCAACTGCTGTCTGTATTTAGATGGTATTTAAGAGGATCAGATCCCAGCCAGACTCCTGAGGCAGACAACACATTTGGGCTAGTGTCTTTGAAAAGCTCTGATGTGTTATTAGACCCCGAGATTAAAACTGATATGAATTACACAGCAAAGGAGTAAGAATCTGCAGCAAAAAGCAATTTACAGCAAATAGGTAGCAGCTATTCTGTATCACATTTGATGCCCCAAAATAGAAATGAAATATGATCCAGAAGGTGATAAGTGAACAAACACAATTGATTCGTAGGAAGAGGAGGAGGGAGATGAGTTAGAACATTGCTATTGACTTTGTTGTGTTACGCCAGGGAATGGAGGCTGAATGAAATATGTTTAGCTTGAATCTGAACTGCCAGTCTCAACCTTTTGATTAAAAATAAAAACTGTTGCATCACAACCTGCAGCATTCTCAATCTACTATTCCCAATGAAAAAGCATTTTATGTAGCTGCACTGCATTACATTTCAGATATAATAGATTATGCCTAGTTTTAGGCTATGTAAATAGGCCTGGTAAATGACTGGTTACAGACGAGCTGATGTCTGGTATTACAGAGAAGGAAATAGGAAAGGGGAAATATATTCCTGCAAACATATGGATTATCTAATATCAGATATGAAACTTGCTAATGACGAAGTGCTAAATCATTTCTGGGATCTAATATTATTTGTAATTTGTAAGCTGCGGAATTTCCTACTAACCATCAACCACAAAGGTATCTGATTTCTACAGTGAAGTACCACAGCAGCACAGAAAGAAGATTGCTTTCTCAATTCAAAGGCATAAAGTTAATTAATTGGTGTAAAGCTATGTATTTTTAAGAAAATGAGTTTCCTCAAATGACTAAGTGCTACAGAACTGTTGCCAGGATGATTTATTTCTATCATGTAGATAATACATTCAAATCTGTTAGATTTTTACTGAAGATGCTATAAATTAACACCTCAGGGTTATAATGTTTAATTAGGTGAACATCAATATTAATAACCAGCTGTGACTGTCATCTACACTTTATCTGATTTAATACCATATACCATATTGCACTGAAAAATGTATGTATACAGTTGAAAAGGTAGGAAGGAAAGCAATGGGACTTTGAAGAAAATACATTGGAAACATCATCTACTTGCTAATTAGACTCCCCAAAATTCCAGTATCTGCAATGATTAATGTGCTCTTAACAATAGAAAGGAATGAGTCATTCTGGCACACAGAGTTTTGCTTAACAGTACAATTAATCTTTCAGTTTAAGGGGGAAATTGTTTATTACACATTTTCCCCTTTCTTCTCTGCCTGCGATGGAGCATTATGAATGTCATTCAAACCACACTTTTATTCTTACTTGATATTGATTGTCCTCGTCTAACATTTTGGTAATATATTTAACTTCCACGTAAGACTTCGTGCCATGTAAGGCTAGAGATTTATCTATCATCATTTCCACTAGGCATTGAGAGAGCAAATCTTAGCTGGCCATATACTGAACTTCTCAGAACAGAGCCATTTGCTGTTACATTTGTAGGAAAGATACTGGAGAAAAGTAATTTGTAACTCAGGACCAAGACTTGGTTCAACAACCAAAAGTTTCAAAGTCGTTAAGGTGGTCATAAACATTTCTTCTGGATGAAACTTCTTAGTACTACAAAAAGTCAGCACTGTGCTGTTGAAGCCCTTGTAGCGACACTATGGATTGCTTAAGCATCCCAGAAGAACTGCTGAAAGAGTCTCCTCACTAACACATAATAAATATGGAAAGCAGCAGGGTCAGAAGAAGGGTCAGCAGAGTTATATTTACAGAGACACAGGGAGCCAAGGACTCTAAGCACTTGGTATGGATGGGTAGCAGCTGCTGCTCCAGCACAGACTCCTGCAGTCCAGCTGCCAGCTCTGATCCTGTGCATGATGCTAATTTCCGCAGCCTGGCAGACTGCTCTTCCACTCCCGAGATACAAACTTGCCATCATCCCCTGGCAAATCGGAGATTTCACAAAGTGCCTTGCACTTTTTCAGAATGAGGGAGATAAAGAGCTACAGCCAAAAGAGGTGCCTATAGAGATCAGACAGCCCTGCAAGTAGATAATCTTTATAGGCTCCACACTTTTTACTCAAACATTCTTCAACCACTCACAACTGTTTCAGCATACCTGGACAAGTTCTACAGCTGTCACAGGACACCAGTTTGGCATTGATTTCCTGCCAAAACCTGAAAGACATTTACAAACTAGTTGTTTCTTCTCCTAAGTGGTCTGTGGACTTGATACTACAGGTTGCCGAAAGCAGAAGTGTACACCTTCAAGAGCAGTGACTTTTCCCAAAATGGATATAATTTTCTGGGGGTTTGTTTTTTTTTTTTGTTTGTGTTGTTTGGGTTTTTTTCTGGTAATGGACAGGTTTTAATACAACCACAGAAGAGGCAAGTATTGCTTACATTACACAATAATTACAGTTCCTGGTAGTAAGAGTACTTAAACCTATTTTACCTTCCCTAACAGCAAAGACCAGAACACTGGATATGGCTTATTCAAAGCAAAACAGATGTTCTAGCTCCTCAAATCAAAAACAGTCAGAGAACAGCTGAGGTAGGAAGGGGTCTCTAGAGATCTTCTAGTCCAACCCCCTGCTCAGAGGAAGGTCACCTACAGCAGGTTTCTCAGGGCCATGTCCAGTCAGGTTTTGAGTATCTCCAAGGATGGAGACTTCACAACCTCTCTGGGCAACCTGTGCCAGTGCATGGCTATCCTGACAGTAAAAAAAAAAGAAGTGTTTTCTTATGTTCAGAAGGAACCTCCTTTGTTCCAGTTTGTGCTCATTACCTCCTGTCCTGTCACTTGGCACCATAGAAAAGAGCCTTGCTTTGTCTTCCTTACTCCCATCAGGTATTCGTACACATTGATAAGGTCTCCTGAGCCTTCCCTTCTCCTGGCCAAGGAGTCCCAGCTATCTCAGCCTTTCTTCATATCAGATGCTCCACGCTTTAATCATCTTTGTGGCCCTTCACTGGATATGTTCCAGTATCTCTACGTCCCCTCATACTGGGGAGCCCAGGAATGGACTCAGCACTCTAGATGTGTCTCACCAGGGCTGAGTAGAAGGGAAGGATCACTTCCCTTGATCCACTGGCAACACTGTTCCTGATATAGCCCAGGTTGCTGCTGGACTTCTTTGTTGTGAGAATGCATTGCTGGCTTGGTTTCTGCCAGGACCCCTGGGTTTTTCTCACAAAGTTGGTTTCCAGTCAGTCACCCTCCAGTGTGCACTGGTGCATGAGCTCATTCCACTCCAGGTACGGGGCTTTGTGTTTCCCATTGATGAACTTCATGAAGTTCCTGCTCGCCCATTTCTCCAGCTCATAAAAGCCCCTCTGAATGGTAGTACAGCCATCTGGCATATCAGCCACTCTTCCCCAATTTTGTATCACCTGCAAACTTGCTGAGGCTGTACTCTGTCCCATCATCCACGTCACTAATAAAGATGTTAAAAAGTATTTATCACAGTATTGACCCCTGAGGTAACACCACCAGTGACTGGCTTCAAGCTGGACTTTGTGCTGTTGATCACAACCTTTTGATGTCAGCAGTTATTTTCGGTTCACTTCACTGTCCAATTATTTAGTCTATATTTCATCAATTTGTTTGTGAAGAAGCTACAGGAGACTGTGTCCAATGTTGAAATCACTGCTGAATTCAAGATAAACAATATCCATTGCTCTCCCTTCATTCACTAGGCTAGTAATTTAATCACAGGAGGCCACTAGGTTGGTCAAGCATGATTTCCCCTTTGTAAATCCATACTGTCTGCTCTCAATCACCTTCTTGTTCTTAATATCCTTGGAGATGGTTTTCAAGAGGATTTGCTCCATTACCTTCCCAGGGATTGAAGGGAGGCTGACAAGCTTCACCTTAAAGGCTAAGCCAAAATAGCAACCCAGGAAATTCTCCTGGTATGTGGGACACAGAGCACTCATTGAGATGGCGCCTCAGTAACGGAGCTGCTGCCTGGTCCTTCACCTGGGCCAGCAGAAGAAAGAATCAGAGTGCAGGACTGAGTACCTCTAAGGGAGGGGCTACTGAGGGTCACATTTCGCAGGTACAAGACTATGGCTGCTCTTCCAGTCTCTGACAAAGGGGGATCCTAGCTTTGGCAGGCCCACTGAGGCTGAGGGAGGGAAAATGGTAACAAGCCTCAGAAATGATGCAGCATCTGGGACACAACAGGGCTTGTAAGTCTGATACTTTGTTGGTGTTGGGGATTCTGTTTTAACAGTTTCCTCTCATTGCTTCTCAGGGAAATTGTGAGAAAAAGCCTCCCTTTTTGGTTCAAAGGGCAAGAGGGTGAAGCCACTGGTACTAAAAGTGCTGTAAAAGAGAGGGCAGATTGGGTGGTCCCAGTATTTGGTGTGACATAAGATCCCCACAACTTTTAGCATGGCCTTGAGCGCCAGCAGTGCTGTTATCAAATGCGGGACATGGAGTTCACTGCAGGGATATAACCTATAATTAATGTGAGTTAGGTGTTTCAGCCCTGGAAAATCCTACTGTTGGTCCCTGTTTATGGCAGAGCCACCCAATTAAGTGGCAGTATATTTAGACGAGTGTGAGAAAGGAATACAAAGCGTGTAATAACGGGAGCACCAAGCACCTCAGTGAATTGGAGAAACGCTAAGGAAGAAAAGCAGAAAAATATTAAAGGAGAACAAACATGTCTGTCATCTTTGTGGTTAGTTTGTTACACGCTGAGTGTATTTATATGTAATACTCGTATCACCAAAAGTAACCACTGCTTTGTAGTGCCATGCTGTGAAACATGCCCTCAAGCAAGTGACTCCCCAGAAAATGATGTTACAGCATCAGTGTATCAATGGCTTCATTGCTCCACAGTGTTGTTTTCAGCAGCCTGTGCTTCTGGGAGCAAAAAAGGCACTGCTTTCTTGCCAAGAGCGTTCTTGTAAAAATCGAGCAGTAAAGTTACAGGCTGGCAAATAATTCCCATTCTCAGGTGGATAATTGCCACCTTGCTTCTTCAGGTCTTTTCTTCTCTACCTTGCAAGTACTCGCAGTTCTCTCTGCAAGCAGATAGATCTTCTTCTCTGTATTTAACAGCATGGGTGACTGGCTAATAACGTTGAAGTGTACACCATGCTTGAATCAACAAACAAGGTTAGATCTACTGCTTCTTGAGGGAGGAGTAACATATGTTTACTGTCTGGCTATAGTCACCGTTGATTAAATCATTTGCTGATGCAGAATAGATAGCACTATATAAGCGCTAAAGAACCTTAGGGTTGTTTTTTCTTAATCATGCAGAGTACAATATCATCTATTACATTAAACCATGAGACGTCTGAAATCCTTAAAGTGTGGTTTCTGTCCCTAGTTTTGTGTATAGGATCATCATAAAAGCCATCTATTTCCTTCAAGTAAAGGACAAAAACCAAAGAAAAACAAACCAATAACCCAACCCCCACCCCCCGCAACTTTAAGCCCATTTTTTGCAAGGGAAATTTAGCCTTTTAAAACTCAACTTCATATATTTTAATCATCACAGGTATCTAAGAATTGAAGTATTTTTACATTAATTATTTCCATTTTACCCAACAAACAGTTTAAAAGTAAAACAAGAAAATACTTCTGCAGCACTTTTATTTTTGCTGTACAGGTTATATTATTGTCAGTTAATTCAAAGTCATTCTTACAGGCCTTACTGAAAGGCTATAAAGAGCATTAAACCTTGAGAACTTACACACGCCAAGGTGTGTGCTTCAAGGCTGTTCCCTCAAAGATTTGCAATTAAACTAACCTGTACCTCATTTAACCAGGTAGGTGACAAAAGCACAGATCATGCAATTTTGTGTTAATGTGCGTTCCCAGAACTGACTGAGCAGAGAACTTGGTGGTTGTATCTCAGGGACAGAGTTAGTGAGACATGAAAGAGAAAAGGAGCTTGATGGATTTATCTGGAAAGTGTTCATAAGGGTACTGATACTTGATAAAGGACTGATACAAAGTCAACGTGCCAGTGAAACAGAGGCCAAATAAAACAGCTGATGCCAAAGTCTATTGGAGGAAGGTTTGTTCTTATAACAAAATGTGAAAAAGAAACCCAAGTCATCTGTTCTTGACTGACTGAGGGAGTAACCTAAGGCAGCAGCTGGGTCCAATGACACTTCTGTTTTAACTGTGACTGTATCTCCTGAGTTATGTAGGTCTCAGCCAGGCTTAATTTTCTGCATTTCCCCTTCAGCTAATCCTGGTAGTCCAACACAGGAGAAGGATTTCCAGGCCCTGTGGGACTTCCTTACTTCTTCACACAGGACAAGCTGTGGCTAGAGGGACAAGAAGATGTCAGTGTGCCAGAGCTGGAGGCTGGTATCTGTCACGGACCTACCAAACTAAGGCAGCCTGCTACTTGCTCCCAGATGCTGAGCTACCCAGGCTCTCAGATGGACATCTCACCACATCTTGCACAACCAATCTGCCAAGTGATTCTGAACCACTGTGGTCATCTGAGGTGATCAAATGCTTCCCAGCAGCATACTTGCCCTGGTCCAGCCCTGAGGAACAGCAAACTCTTGGGCAGCTGTCCACCATTTAACAGGCAGCCACTGCACCTGGATTCCCACTCCAGTTTCTAGGGAGTTCTTGAAGAGGTAGGAAGCTACTTGCAACTCAGAGGATGTGACATAAGCAGATGGGTGCCACTTGCTTGTCAGTAACAGAACAATTCTTCCCCCTCCTCTGAGACCTGAGCATCCCCTCAGGAGCAAGGCACTGCTGCACTGTGGGTGCCCATTCTTGACACTGGGTATGAGAGATTAATATCTCACATCCTGAGGCTTGACAGCTCATTACTCTTGCCCTGAGTCTAGTGGATTATGAGCTTTTGGAGTCCATCATCCAAATTGGTTGCTCTATGAAATGAGTGTCAGGGCTGTAGCAATAGCAACACCCCAGTGCTCCCTAGAAAAGTTCCTGGTGAGGATGAGACAGTGGGAATTCACAAAAACATGGGGAATGGAGATGAGGGTAAAAAGTTACTAATTGCATTGGTTCCCAGTTTTTTATGCCTCTTTAAAATGAGAGTGGATAGCTCCAGCCAGTTTTCCAGCAGCGGATGCAAACATCACAGCTGGAAGTCCTTCAAGATTAAAACATGTAAATTAAAGTTTTATTGCTAACTAATTTTCTAAGATCCCATTATAGCCAGTGGAGAACTTGCCAGTACAGCCTGTGGAGGCTAGGGAGCAGTTTGCTCTTTGGTATGTCAGGCTGAGATGGATCACTCCAGGTGTGACGCACTGTATTGACTAGATCTCCTTTGCCTATAGTGGGAGACTTGGGAGCTCAGTCTCAGGTGGTTACTGATGCACCCATCATAGGTGTCTTTAGAGAGCAAATTTCTTCCCACATCTCAAGTTCAGAGGAGAGCTGGAGTGGAGCGGCACTGGCACGCGGAGGCGGTCAAAGGGGTTGTGTGACAAAGAAATGGGAAGAGGTTCCAAAGAGACTGTGGTGGCAAACCTGCCCACACGGTGATGAGTTGTTCAGCATGTCATTCTGCATTCAGTATGCATACACACACACATATATACACACACAAATAAGTAGTCGGTATGGAGCCGTGTACGTATTCCCATTAAAAGAATGCGATCTGTGCAGATAATAATTTGTGAACTATCAAACCCACTTTTGGAAACTGATCTCCAGAATATGGCAAGAGCTGAGTCCAGAGTGAATATTTATGACTGAAATTATAACCCAGTGAAAGTGGAGGCTTGTAATACAAATGCTGTCAGATGTTTTACCTGTGGCTTTGCCAGGCGACGCCTGGGAGCCTGATCTGAAGCCCATTTAGAGCAATGGAAAGTTTCCCACAGACTTCAGTGGGTTTTAGGATCAGGCCTCCAATGTGACTTGCAATGCCTGTGCGTTAAACATCCATTTATCTCTGTTTTTCTGAATCAGTCAAAAGTCTGCAATACCAAATTCTTTTTAACTGCTAGACTTGGGGGAGCAAACTACTTTCAGCGTGCCATGCAGGGAGTGATATGAACAGCTTCCATTAACACTAAGGGGCAAATAGTGTGTAATCCTGTATATGTTACAAAAACTTTCCCTCATAAAATGTACTGCGTTATACATAAAAAATGTTCTTACTATTTTCAGTTCCTAGATATTTATTGGACATTTCTACCACCAGCCATTTCTTTGTGCGGAATGGTCTTCTATCTGTTTTGGGGAATAGTATATTGACACATAAATTTTGTCCAAAATATGCAAGAGCCATATTTTAAACATGAGACCTATTTAAGTGGTAGTCCATAAATTTAAATCTTCGACTTTCTCTGTGAAGTGAAAATGAATTGTACTTTTTCCTTTTCATTCCATAATGCAAGTGTTTAATTGTTTCAGCAGAGCTGATAGGCAAGTAAAGGCAACACATTTCATTTAGTTCTCTCCAGAATGAACCAAAGATGTCTAAATAGAATTTCAGATGGAAAATAGTATACATAAATTCACAAGCTTTCCCTTTTGACATCAAATCTTTTACCAGATTTTTTAGTAACATTCCCTGAGATGCTATGTTTTTCTTTTCTCTTCAGTACAACAAAACGCTAAAGGCTTGTAGGAGAAGGGTGAATAGGAGTTTTGTCAAAATACTTATGAACACTTTTTTTCTCTTGTATGTGGAGTAGCCAGAGTACCACACTTTTTGATTAGAAGTAATTCCAGGTTTCTGTTATGACTTTTGATATGTCATCGAATAACTGTGTGGTCAAGAGGCGATTCATTACTTACTTCCATTTTTAACAGTTTATAGGCTATTTTTTTGTATCTGGTGCATTTAGAGTTATTTCAAATGCTCTCAGCACAACCCTATGATGAACAGGGATGATGTATTTGATCCTGTTTTTCTGCATGACATCCACTAACAAGTAATAGCTCAGCAAGCAGCTCTGAACTCTTTCAGACCAAGTAATATTAGCCAGGTCATTCATCCATGTTCATCATCTCTGACAAGGGGAAGAGGATACTTCATTATCTGAGATCTTTTTAATGGTCGTTTCTGACACGCCTGCTGTGCCCAGACAGGATCTCCTCCTACTCATCTTCAACCTTAAGCTGACAGACATTCACAGAGAGAGGCTTCTGTGATTCTTTTTTCTCTATAGTAGCAACTGTAGGTTTCAGTTTGGGTTTTGTTTTGGATTTTTTTCTTTTATTTCTAAACAGCAGATTTTTTTCTCTTTGTATAAGAGATAGGATTTTATTTTTGAACATTAACTCTGTACAACTCCTCTGTCTGTATTAATGGATATTTTTCATAAAATAGATCACCAAAAGCAGAAATTCTGCTGGGCTTTCTTCATTCTTTGGAATTTCTTTCTTACAGACTAAACAGAAAATCCTATTTATGGTACAGCCTTGTCCAGTGGGAAACAAATAGCAGCCTTTTTTACGTGACCTTCTATAATGAATAACCTCTAACAAGCTCTATACTGAAAAGTCCTCACCTAAACATGTTTAGATTCCTGATATGTTCAGTTTGGTCCAGAAATTAATTACACCAGTAGATCTTGTCAGCTGCAAGTTATTTTATCTGCACCTCCTACAGTTTTGCTCTGGGCTCCATGGTCTGCATTGCTTCACAGGGTTGAACACCCCCTCTGGATTTATAGATATTAATGTAGTCTTCTCTTACATAGTTCCACTAATAACTTTGAACCTTGGTGCAGAAAGTGGTCATGGCACTGGCACCGTTATTTGGTAATTATGAGGAATAAAACTGTTACTTGAAGAATTAAGTTGGCCAATACCTACCAGGGGTTATGATAAAACACAGCCTTTATGCAGCTTACTTTCCAGCTGCCTGTGTATGATATTTCTTACAACTGTTTCTGAAATTCCAGTTCCTGTCAGTGCTGGATTTTATAGTCTTATTTTACTCCATTATTGGTTTTCTCTCATTTGTTCTGAGTTCTTCCAAATCTCGTTTTCATTATGTTGGTTTGAGATCACTGGCAAAATTCCACAGGAAGTTGTATCACCCTCTCCAGCTCTGAAATGCAACATATTCCATGAACTGTATGCCTTTAAGAGGTAAGTTTAGTGACTGAGGAATTGCCCGTCTCCTGAGGGGATTTCTCCATCCTAAAACCTGAAATAGGGTGTGTAAGATGTTAATTATGAAGCTTATGATCTGGGACATTTCCACCAGCAAGGTGCAGATATGGTGGAAAATTAATTATTAAAAAAAAAAAAGAGAGAGAGAGAGAGAGAAAAAATGCCACAGTAGCAAAGTGCAATATTTTTCCAGGAACAGGAGGATGCATGAACAATGTGCCAACCGCTGTGCTTCTCAGATGGGACCCACCTTCTGCACTAACCAAAGGGAAGCAGTAGTGTTTGCCAACCCATATACCCCCACATGAAGGGTAGGGTAACCAGGTCCTTGTGGGGGACTCGATGTCAGAGCAGCTGGCCCTCGGACCAATAGCACTGCAGCTCACTGTTCCCAAAGCATCAGCCTCCACTGCTGGATGATTGCTGCTGCCACACTGCAGGGAAGACACAAAAGAAACCACAACTCTTAAACGCAGACATGCTTGTCAGGACTAGATGAATGGCCAGAAGAAGGGTATGCCCAGTTAGAAGATATGCAAGGGATCTGCATTTGGCCAGGGAGCTTGAGAGCAGTCTGCATTTTAAATTTGTGATATATGAATGTCATTAGGAACCGTCCTCTTCCTTGCCTTAAGCTTTTCCTCATGCAAAGAATGAAAGAAAAGTTACCTCTACTTTGCAGCCTCCGTTCTGTTCTTTATGACAGTCCCTTGCTGGTTTTCAGTTTCCACTTTGTCAGTCCTTACCAGAATCATTCCACCTCTGACGCCTCCTGAAGACCTCTTACCCTGCCTACATGCAAGATCATCCAATGAGAAAACATAATAAATATTTCTGAAGCACTTTGAGTGGTATCTTGTTTGAGATGATTGCATCTGTAATATATAACCCTCCCTGTTACAATTTATTTCAGAATTATATTATTTTTAATTTGCTCTCAAACAAGCCCAAACGACCATTTCCTTGCCTGTTATTCACCACAGTCTACTGGGTACCACCTCAATAAAATATCAAAATACCCGCAGTGGTTAAAGTGCTCATTCTGTTCAGGGTCTTGAACTCCGTCATATTAGCTGAATGCTTGAGCATATGTTCACATCCTCTTGAATCAAGCTGTTATTTAAATAACATCTGTAATTTCACTAAGTCTTTTCTACTACCTTTAAAAATCACTGAGATTTAAAATACTGACATGAGGGTCAGCTATATTCCTACCATGATTCCTCTCTAATCGTTGAAACTACCCCAGGGATGAATTTGGGTCAAGGTCTTTTCTTCACATCATTTTCTTTAATAGCTCTATTACTTCTGTATATGCATGATATTAGAAATATCTCAGAATTAATAGTTTCTGAAATAACAGTAGTTCTTTCACAGTAGAGATGTCCTGGAACCCTACCTTTACCACCACATTATGTATAGCTAACTAGCCATTGCTTCTAGTTGTCTGACAAATTAATCAAGTAAATCACTCATTGCTGTGCTTTTCCGAATCTCATGAAAGATAATGGACAGAAAAATGGACAAGACATTTGATTTCATTTAGCTTCTAGTTTATTGCCTTACTTCATAAGAGAATGTAAATAAGAAGCCAATCTCAGGGCTATCATATTTCTCATAAATTCGTGAGCCACAAGTTGCTGATGTGGGTGCAATTCTTCACACTGCCTTGCAGAGACATTTTACCAAGTGGTGTGAACCAAACAAGCATTACAAAGATCAGCCAAAGTAAATTACACTGTCAGGAATCTGGAACAGTCAGAATGCCTTAAGCACAAAGAACAGGTTATTTTCTTTATATGAGGGAATTGAGTAGACATAGACACATGTTACAGATTTGCTTACAATACATGTAGTTCTTGTTAAGTATAATCTTGAGCAGCGTCATATTGAACAACCAAACCAACACAGCCTGAGTACTGGAGTTAAAACACGAGCTTGGAAATTGAATAGGCTCATAGACTACTTGAGCAATTTAGCTGGGAAGAAACATTGTTAAAACTTAAGACTAATTAACATTCATATAGTATTTTGAGCTTTACCACCAGTTATAATGAAGCAGTTTCTTTCCACAAAGGAATACAGTTATAAGTACTTTGATTAGGTACTTACAACAGGAGTGATGCTGGGACTGGCAGAAGCATGTGGGCTCTCTCCTGCAAGGTTCAGTAGGGGTTGGCAATCAGCTTTGGTCTGCTGTTTCCCTTTCTGCCCTTGTTTGAATGTTCTACTTGACTTGCAATCACACTTGAAGGTCCCTGCTTTTATTAAGGCTGACTAAACCTCCTTTAGCGAATCTACTCCTTGTAGAGCTGCTTCTTATAAATACCTGTTAATTACTGAGGGATTTTAAAACCTTCTGGCTAGCCTATGCATTAAGAAATACACTTGTTCAAGTGGTCTACATCACTTTTTTATTCCAAAACAAAACTCAGCCAAAAAGCACTAGTCCCAAACAAGAATTTCTTAACAAAGGACAAACAAATTAAGGCTTAAACTTCTATTCTTTTTTACACTTACATGTTTGCAGGCTGAATATCTTACCATACAGTATTTGCTAACTAATAAGTCACTTTAAACTGTAGACAAATATGTATTGTACTAATATATTTTACAAATCAAAATGCTTATTTCCATTATTAATGTGATAAGAATGCACCAAATATCAGTTTTCAGAAAGGATGCAAGTCCACAAAGATTTTTTTTTTCTCAGCAAGATGGATTTTTTAGTGTTGAAAAAAATATGGCAACATCTTACCTGAATTATAAACAAGTGCTTTGGGTTCTTGGCCACTAAGCTCAGAAGACTCACAATTCTCAGACTTTTCAGAAAACCATATGCTCTAATTTTTCTCTCTCACCAAAACTACACATAATATACCACTTGAATTTACACTAGCTCTAGACATGTCAACTAGGAGAGGGCTTTAAAGTTGTATCCTCCTATGATAAATTTTGAAGCTTTATTTTAAAGGGTCTTAAATGGTGCCTGCTTCTAAGTGAACTCATCTAAGGTTTTGGTAAGTTTAAACTTAGCCAATACAAAGTCAAAAAGCTTCGAGTTCAGGTTGGAAGTCACCTAAATGTTATTTTTGCTATGAGTATTCAAATTCAAGGAAGTTTGGAGTTACTCTTCTTTTGGTGTCTGAATGAAACTGATGATAGCTTTTTGATTGGTCGAGATTTTTGTTTGTTTTCTGTAATTCAACTCACTTAAGTAGAGGATGAACATAGCTTTGTCAGTAATGATTCAGTTTTGCTATTATACGTTTTACCCAGGACAATGAAAGTATTCTTGAACTTCTAATAATATACTCAGAAACAAATAAAGTTTTATTCTCACTGATAATGGAAATGAGACGGCTCTTGTTGCTTACTGATAGAGTCTGTAGGTGGGAGTAGACTCAGAGAAGAATTAAAGATAAAAATTCCCTCAAAAGTAGATTTGTGGGTGATGGTTCAGATTCTCACAAATTTGGCATGTGTCGAAGATACTCTGGCTTAAGTAAAAGCAGCAAAAATGTATAAACTGGATGTGGTAGAAATTTTATTGTGAAGATTTTCCAGTGAAGAAGATAGATAGTCTTATTCAAATCAACATTCACCTTAGGAAAATATCACTTCTAATTATAATCAGGGGAAATATTTATGAAAATAATCCTTTATTTAAAACCCCCCAAACAAACAAACAAAAAAACCCACAACGTATTTCTGTGTCAGTTTGGAGAGGTGGGGGTAGAGAGGAGGTGATCAGATTTTCTGTCTGAAACTTCTTGTCAGTAGAAAAATGATCTCTTTTATTATCAGCTCCACTATGAACATTAATGCTGTGTTACATCAGTAATATTTTGTTCTGCTTGAAGCTCTGAGTTGGTGAGGCTGCAGCTTCAAGGGGTTTATAATCCAGGAAGAGTTGCAGGAAGGGATTAGAAGAAAGGTCATTGGCATCAGAGAGAAAACAGAGAACAACATCTGTTTTCAGGTGCATTGTGCATTAGGATAAAACAGAGAATAGGTTGTTACTTTACAATTTCCAAACCATACGCTGAAATCTTTATTTCAGCATTCAATCTAAAGAACCTGCAGACATCAAATACAGGAGTGTTTGGTGCCCTCCCCTGATGGTGACAGTACAAACTGAAATGAATCAGAGCTGTGAAATACCTGATCTTTGGTAAGAGAAGCAGAGACAGACATAGTTTTCACTATGTTCTGGCTTCTAACATAGCACAAAGAAGCAACCTCATAATAAAAGATATTGATATGCAATAGATAGGAAATGTTCCATTCTTATGTCACCTGGGGCATTTCATGGAAACCAGATTCACCTGTATGGAAAAAAGGCAAAAGAGAGATTGAAGAGGGAACTAAGTATTTCTGATAAGGAGAGCCATAGGTAAGGGTGATGACAAGATTTTGTGCCCTTTTTTGTTTTTTGGACAGAAAATCTCAGGGGTTGCATTCTAATATAACACTATAAACTGGATCAAGTACAGAAATAGGTTTCAGTTAGTGAGTATTTCTACTTTCTCAGTGTTGCAGCTGGGAAAGCCCTAGATTCCAGAAGCAGAAAACTTGAACAAATTCTAACAGGAACAAATTTAACTTTCCTTCCTTTTAATTTCCTTTGTAACTGTGTCAAGCTGTAATATTGCCTTGCCATTGCGAGTAACAGGTGATAAGCTCTGTACACAGTTTGCAAGGCCTTG
The DNA here is from genome assembly GCA_013398915.1 of Dromas ardeola. Classification (NCBI taxonomy): domain Eukaryota; kingdom Metazoa; phylum Chordata; class Aves; order Charadriiformes; family Dromadidae; genus Dromas; species Dromas ardeola. The sequence goes on from VYZM01018297.1 coordinate 29,971, forward strand.
GGACAAAGGCTGTCAGGTCCACTCTGCCTGAGCTTTTCTTGACCTGCCTGCAGTTTTGTTTTACTTGGTTTAGATCTAACAGCATTTTGTCTAATTGACCAGATGTCTAAGGTGAATTTGGTTTAGCTGTTTGTCTTTGTATGGTATCACCTCTAACCTAATGAAGTAGCGTGGACATAGCAGGAGCTTTGGTATGATAGCAGAAGTTTTGAGAAGTGAGGCCGCAGGATGTGTGTGGCATAGAGATGTACGGACATGGGATGGTAAGAGGTGGGGTATGGGCTTGACATGGGAGACCCCATGCTTATAAGCAACTCACCAATGGTCAGTTGAAGAAATGCATACCTGGTGCTGGACAAAATTGATTTTGCAGGTAACAAAGAAAAAAAAGAAAGAGCATCTAATACATAAAAGTTACCATATATAGTAAATTTGAATGCAAAATGCAGCTGCAGATCAATGAAGAACAAGGGTGTAAAAGCATATTGCCAAATGTATGAAATTACCATAAGGGAATCCTAGAGTGAGAGGAAAGAAGAAACTAACAACACCATATGCCTCCTGATGAAAGAACCAGAGGTTGACATCTCATCATAACGCCCTCTCCAGCACTATGGAGCTACCAGCTTTGCAACCCAGTGGAGCAGTGGAAGGATGAGCACAACATCAGGAAAGGGATAAAAACTGAATGTGTGTGTTTCAATTTTTACTGGATTATTGTTATTCATGAGATTTTTTTTTTTCTGTATAGAAGTATTCTTGTTATGTATTATTTTCTGTATCAACTAGATCTAGATTAATAATGATTATTGAATTAGATTTTAAGTACGCTTGGCTTTATATGCAAAGGGTTTCATTCTGCCTAATACCTTGAACATAAGACACTATGAGGAACTATATTACTTCGGACCCGTAAATCCACCTAGCCCAGCTCCCTTCCTCTAACTTTAGCCATACAAGGAAGTGTTGGGTGTTCTTAAGGGTCCTCTGCTCAGTGTTAGAAGTAATTACAAGATTTGCTGACTGGGAAGAATCCTGACCTTGCTGGAATCACTTTCAAAGCTTTCTGGATTTTACTCCTAACTTATGATTGTAAACGCTGAGACCAAAACTCTCAAACTTGGCTGGCTGAAGGTAGGTAATAACAGCAATGATGAAGTACTGTGTCCAATATGCCTAAGACAAAGCAACCCATCTCTTGACATTTTCTTAAGGCACATGTAATAACTCTCTCATGCATTTCTCTGCTGAATTAATCCTTTTTTTTCCACTTTCTCCCCAAATTCTTCTATTCTGTATAGTTTCTCCTATTTGCCATGCATATATATCCCCAAAATATTTCTGTCCACCAGCTGTCATCTACCAACCCTGTAGAGTTTCAAATATTTCTAAACACAAAGTCAATCAAAAGCTTACTCTCTGTTTCTGTTGGTTTTGAAAGTTGCCATTACAATTTTCTTTTCATGTTTTATCCTGCCGGCAGGATCCTGACCTACAGGATTATCCCTGAGTCCTGCCTCACCTTTAGGCTCTGACTGCAGAACAGAATTTTTGTTCTTACCACTCATTCTCCTCCTTTTCCTCAAATTTGTAGTTTTTTTGTCTTTCCTTTCCCTTCCCCATGGTCCTACATCATTCATTTCTGCACCTGGATGTAGTCTTTCCCAATAGGGTTAGGACTGCCTCTTGGATTATCCTAGCTGCTTCCTCTTCAGTTCCTTCCTGTCCATCTTCAGGCAGTCCTTCTTCAGATAACATCTTTAGAATCACTGATGCTCTCCAGGTGATCATAAAACCTTTTGTCAGGCCTCATTTCACCGATGTTTTTTTACTCTGACAGCTTGTCCCATGCTTAGACAAACTCCCCCTGCAGACAAGCCCTGTCTTGCCATGGCAATGTAGAGAAGCTGTCTAGATATAAAAATGTGTGTTGGGAAAATATTAGTTCATATGTTGGACTCTGCAGACTCTGCCTGTTTTTTCCCTCAAGCTGGCAATAACAGGGACAGGGTTATATTCAGGCAAAATAGTGAGCTCCCTTTCCAAAGCGTGACCGCTGGTGCTTGTGCCAAGAATCACATGTACACATGGAGGGGATCAGCATCAACATTTTTGTTAAACTGACATTTCTCTTCGTTTCCAGTGACAGTCTCCTTCCTCTCCCCAGCCCAACACCAAATATCAATTACAAAGTCAGACCCACATTGTTTACTGGCCTGGATATTAGCTTATGCTATCAAAACCAGCATTCACCATAAAAGGCATACACAACTCTGTGAAATTCTACTTTCCTTCTGAAATATGCACATGCTTTCTTCACCTTTTCTCTCCCCAGCAGGGTCTTTTTCATCCTTTTCTGGGGGATTCTTCGCAGAAATCTCAAACTTGCCAGTTCTAAATATGAGAAGGGAGTCCTTTCCCTTTAAAAGTATGCTTACATACCTGTGTCTACAAATACGCACACATAAAGGTTTTCATGGTTTTGTTTCTATAGCAATAATCAAAAGAGGCACATTTGTGGAATGACCACTATTTTTCTGTTTTGGGAAAGTGAACCTTTAAGATGCTGAGGTAATGGCTTGTATGGCTCAAAATGAAAAGAGTGTCTTTGAACAGAAATGACGGTACACTCTCCTTGGAATAATATAAAAATAAAGGAGCTGTTCAAATGCACTACCTTTCTAATGACCCTGGCTGGCCTTTTTATCTGAATAAATAACCCTAAATTACTGTGGACTACAGATTCACAACCGGAAGGCTAGTTGTTCATGAGACATCTTAAAATTAAAGAAAAATAAACTCTCCACCTCTGTGGAAGGCTCAGAGGCTTTATGAGGTGATAACAGAAGACCACAGAAAGGAATGCCAACAGGTCATGAGGGCAAGCAGGATTATCTTCTGGGATGTGCTCTTTAAACTGTGATAATGTTTGACTTCTCACCAGCAGGTGTGATGTTTGACACATCCTTTCACGCAAAGCCTGGCCCTGGGTCACCCACAGGCACATGGTACTAATAGATTTCAGCAGGTTCTACAGAACAGCATTGTAAAGGGAAAAAAAGGAGCTAAATTATGCAGCTGATAAAGCCAACACATTTTGGAATGGAAATGGCATTATTTGCAAATAGCGCTTTTTGCTGCCCCTCCCTGCTCTGCAAACTGCCATCCCATTATCAAGGATTTAAAAGTTTATGCCAAAGAAAAAGTATTGACCTTCAAGATAATGCTATTAAAAATGTAATTTGATTCAAATGAATGGAGTTGAAAAGAATCTCTGCATAAAGTGCAATACTGTCTTAATTAACAGTGCATTAATGTGCAGAAGTAGAAGGTCAGAGGCATTAATGTATTTGCAGGAAAAGTCTGACCAGAAGTCACAAATCCTTAAAATACTAAATGATTTTAAAACTCTGATTTTACGTAAAAGTCAGACACTTTATGTACCAATCTACTTCAGCAAACAGAAAGAAAATCCAGCCACTCCAAATCATGTCACCTCACATAAATACAAACCATAATCTAGTCTATGCTTTTTGACTTGTACTACTAGCAATAATGCCTCCTTTTTTTTTGCCTTTTATCACGTTTTGATGGTGCAGTCAGCACTGCAGTGGGTGCAATATTATCATTGGAAAAAAATGGGAAAAGCATATTCTCTCAAAAAATGCTGACTTGACCAAACTGAGGTTTTGAGGAAATATGTAATTTCTTTTTTACTCTTTTAAGGAAAAGGTAAACCAGAACTGAGGGGAACAGCAGGAAGACAAACACATTCTTTTATGTTGTTCTATAAAATAATATTTATTTGGGGAAAAAATTATAAAGACACCCTTGTGCAGGTGTTGTAATTTTTGCCCCTGAAAACTGCTTTCTGTTTTCTTTCTTTTTTGACAGAGGATTTTCCTTTTCCACCTTATTTTAATTGAAATTCATACAGTTTAAACCCAGATTGAATAATTCAGCCTTCTCAACTGTATTCCCTCCTATTTGTCTTTCATTCTGCTATTGCCATAATAAATTAGTTTTAAGCTAAAGCTGTGCCTTAGTCAAAATCTGCCTGCCTCAATGGAATGGTGCTTTGATTTGCATACAAGGGGCAAACTGTCTATTACTTCCTTTTATTATCTGTTCCAGTGAGTGACTATTAGGGGTGTAAATTTATGCTGAATTTTGAGCTAGAATTTACCCGGCTTTGGGTTCTAGCCATTCATGCTTATTACACTGTTGTCCTTTGCAGTATTTTCAGTCCACAAGAATACTTACACACTTCAAGATATTACTATGTATTTATGATGAACTAAAGCAGATTCAGTTCTTTTAGATGGTCATTTGTGGTGGGCTGACCCTGGATGGATGCCAGGTGCCCACCAAAGCCTCTCGGTCACTCCCCCTATTCAGCTGGATGGGGGAGAGAAAATATAATGAAAGGCTCATGGGTCGAGGTGAGAACAGGGAGACCACTCACCAATTACTGTCACTGGCAAAACAGACTCTACCTGGGGAAATTAGTTTAATTTATTACAAATCAAATCGGAGTACGATAATGAGAAATAAAACCAAATCTTAAAAACACCTTCCCCCTACCCCTCCCTTCTTCCCAGGCTCAACTCTACTCCTGAATTCTCTGCCTTCTCCCCCCTAGGCGGCACAGGGAAACAGGGAATGGGGGTTGTGGTCAGTTCATCACACGTTGTTTCTGCTGCTCCTTCCTCCTCAGGGGGAGCACTCTTCACGCTCCTGCCCTGGTCCAACATGTGGTACCTCCCACAGGAGACAGCCCTCCATGAACTTCTCCAGCGTGAGTCCTTCCCACGGGCTGCAGTTCTTCACAAACTGCTCCAGCTTGGGTCTTTACCACGTGGTGTGGTCCTTCAGGAACAGACTGCTCCAGCATGGTTTCCCCACTGGATCACAAATCCTGGCAGCAAACCTGTTCCAGTATGGGCTCTCCATAGGGTCACAGCCTCCTTCAGGCATCCACCTGCTCCGGCATGATGTCCTCCACAGGCTGCAGGTGGATATCTGCTCCACTGTTAACCTGTGTGGGCTGCAGGCGGACAGCCTGCCTCACGATGGTCTTCACCATGGCCTGCAGGGGAATCTCTGCTCCGGTGCCTGGACCATCTCCCCCCGCTCCTTCTTCACTGACCTTGGTGTCTGCAGAGTTGTTACTCTCACATATTCTCACTCCTCTCTCTGGCTGCAATTGCTGTTGCACAGGGCTTTTTTCCCTCTTCTTCAATATGTTACCACAGAGATGCTACCGCCATCACTGATGGGCTGTTTTGGCCAGCGGTGGGTCTCTCTTGGAGCCAGCTGGCATTGACTCTGTCGAACACCGGGGAAGCTTCCAGCAGCTTCTCACAGAAACCACCCCTGTAGTCCCCATGCGACCAAAACCTTGTCACACAAACCCAATACACCATTCTAGAGATTTTTGTCTAGTCCTCAGACTATGCTGCTCCTAAGATACTAAAACTTCAAGAAAGTCATTCATTTTCTCCTGGCCTGTGTTGCTGAGCTGCATCTGAAGCTTACTAGCTTATTACACTTATTCTGTGTATTAGAATTATGTAATATTATAATCACAAGCATCATTTTCCACACACTTTGGTCACCTTTGTATCACCACAAGGCTGAAAGCAGTTGAGATCTAGAGCCCTTGTCATTCCTATGTATGTCAGCTATTTCCTGGTTTAACTCAGGCTTTCAGAGTAATAATGAGCAGCTTTTACTACCCAGATTTCTGTACAAAAGCCCTATCAGCAGAGGGTTTGGTTATACAAAACAATTGTTTTCTGTCTATTTTCAACACTGAAGACATGCAAATAGCATAACTTCCTATCATGCATTTCTGAATAGCTCAGTTCGGAACCGTAAAAAATCTGTTATGCTGCAACTTGTGCAAAATAATCTTAAAAACAAGCGTACCAGAACTGTACACAGTATTCCATCAAATTTGTATGTAAGTCAAGTCAACTCGTCGCACTTACTTATTTTTTAAAGATCCAAAGATTGCATTAGCCTCTTTTTGTCTCAAAAGTACACTCGGCAGTTATGTTGAGCTATTTGTCCATGAAGATATTTAAAATCTATACAGACTCACTGGTGCAGAATACATCTTTTTTCTGTGCACAGGCTGCATCAACATTCGGCTGTATTAACAATTTTATTTATTTTTTCCTGATAGCTCCTAATTTACAAAGTAAAGGAGGAACTGCCACCTTGGTATCAATGGTAAGGAAGAACCTCTCTGCATCAAGTCATATTCTCCTCTTGGGTCACAAGACAGAAGAAACCATCCTAGGTAATCACTATCACTCTCCTCCTTCCCATGAATCTCTTTTTGCAAGGATTCATCCTGACCCATAGCTCTGGTTTAAATTTTGTGAGTCGAATCTGGGATTTCAGTGTGTCAAAAAGCAAGACTGAACCAAGAACGTAAACTAGAAAAGCGTTTAGTTCCATGCTTTGTCTTTTCTAAGACAAAAGGGAAGCTAACAGCAGGATCAGGACTCCAAATTACCAGCAATTTGGTTTCTATTCTGCTCTGGCAGCAGGTGCAATACTGTGTTTTTCCATCTTGAGGATTTGTGACCAAGCTACAATTGAATCTTAGATTGTTAGTAAAAATGTGTATTCATAAATGCACACCTTCATTATTATTAAATTGCAAAAAAGTGTTTTACATTTCTGCTTGGAATTTCATGTGCATTGTAGAAATAGTACATTCATAGGTGATAAAAGCACTATTGGTGCATAGAGCTGTAATGATTCAAGTGAAATAAAAAAGTGTCTGAGAGCCATGGCTGATAATCATAGAATCATAGAATAAAGGCGCTAAAAAGCAAAATCACTAAAAGTTACAGAAAAAGGTGCAAGCACTGTGATACCTATGGTGGTATTTTTTCGCTAGAATTGAGAATGTGAAGCAGAATCTTCTTTAGACCCCAAAGACCTCCTATGCACACTCGTTTCACTATTCAGCTCTGCAGAAAATAAGGGTATATTTTATTCTGCAAACAATCTGCGATCAGCAGACTCCTCAGTTAATATGTCTTGTCAGCATCCAAAATGACAGTCAGTCAAAGGGGAGCATCTATGGGGCAGAGGGGAAGTGAGGGCAGGACACAGAACATGCAACTAATTTATTATTCCAAGGATGTCAGACCGTCTCACAATATTTAGCTCTAAATCTGTTTTTGATAGCATGTTATTTCATAAAGGAAACTTTCCAGAGAATTAAAATGTCCCCTTGCTCCCTGCTAAGTGAAGACACTGATTTAGTCAGGCTTTCCTTATTTAAATATAATCTCCCTTATTCTCCTTCACCTGTTCCTTGTGAGATTTATTAGACTTCATGAGTGACTGGTATTACCAGAACAACTGATGCATTCTGCAGAATAGGCTCCTGATGCTTCATGTCCCAGACTTAAAGAGGTCACTAAACCTTCATGTACACTAGGCACCAGCAAATTAAAGCTTTGGCCAAAATCAAGTTCCCTGACACAGTGGTACAAAAGTTAAACAGCGATTATTTAAATATTTTTAGTTAATTCTGTTAAGTCAGGCTTTGACTACAAATTACGTAGCTAATATATTTAATAAACAGAATCTTGTTTGTTATTTTTTTGGCATTACTTAAAATCCTTTCGAGTATTTAATAATGTGCAACTATGTGCAGGACTAACTAGCAATGGCCCAGTTGTGCCTTAAGGCATACTTTCAAAAGACACCAGTACCCATAACTGGGGCCAAATTTTCAAGAGAGCTCTGTTCTGATGTAGATAAATTGTGGCAACAAACAGCAGCAAAAGGAGGGCAATGGACAGCAAAAGGAGGGCAATGGACAGCAGAAGGCAACAAGGGAAGAGGAAAAAGAGGAAGAAAGCACCTCGGATTCACACAGAAGATTTTACAAAATAATTAGCATAGTATTTTATGAAAGCACTCTAAAAAAATTTTTACATCAATATAATTGAAAATCTTTGTTTAAAACACAAGTTGAATTACGGTAAGGGAAGTTTAATGTACTTTCTTCTTTACTCTCTTCCAAACATATGGATACAAAATAACAGTCTTCAAACATTTTAAAATTAGCAAGGATAATTGAAAATTGAAACATATACATAAATATAAATATATAGATATAGATGAGCATGCAGAGATGGACAAGAATTTTAGTGTCCATATTTACCGCTGAATCTTATCCTTCTTAGGTCTCAGATGTAATGTGTGCCCACAAAACATGCCCACAAGCTCAGTTTACTTATTAGGGGAAAAATTGTATATGGAGAGAGAACACAATATTTTTGTGACTGAATGTGGTAGCTAGATTTGGAATCCTTGAAGTCATTACACTGAAGACAGTGAATTAATTTCTCAGTAGGGAAAGTTTAAAAAATGTTAGAAAACATATTTAAAGAATCTTCAGTTTGGTGCCTGAAAACATTTGGGAACAATTTTTAAGGTCCTAAAGTACTCTTTTTCTCAGTTTGAAAGCCCAACTGAAAGAAAAAAAAAAAATAAAGATTAGATTGGTAGAATGGAACGTCATCTGACAGAGAATCAAATCTTTAATTTAATTATTACTAACTCCACTTATCAGGCGTTATGCTAAAATTAGAGCCTACTTTTAAAGAAGATTTTTACAAACATTAGAACATAATCCTTGCACTGATACACTATTTAGTGAATAATTGTAGGACTGAGTAGCTGAAAGAAAACATTAGACTAGTCCTTACAGTTTTGAATACTACATTGGAATTTGTTAGTATGCTTTCTTACTAAAACAATATTATTAGCATAAATGAGTTCAGACTTGTTTATAAAAGTATTATTCATTATTTATAATAAATTTCAATCTTCCAATTCCAGTCAAGTCCTTTAAGTTTTACAAGGAAAGATTAACCAGGTTAACCATCTTAGACATCTAAGACATCTTAGAATATTATTTGGCTTAAAAACCTACTTGTGGAGAAATGGTAGCTGGTGATCAAGGAAAAAAATTGATATTTGCCGAGTGAGCCCAGGAATTCTGTTAGAATTAACGATTAAGATAAATTGTATACTACTAGTTAATATACTGATGAATACTCTTCCAAAATGTGTTAAGAGTATTATTCCATATCCTTCTATACAATAATATTAATTTTAACTAAATGAAGGCATTTTATAACAGAGATCTGCTTTATTTGTGGAGCACCACTTGGTTTATTCTGGCTCGTCACTGTGTCCAGCATCACCACAGATTTCAATATAAAACAGAATCCCAGAGAGGAAACTATCCTAACGCTGTCCAGTACAAAGAGACAGACTGATACTTGTTTGGGTTTGCACTACTAGAGTGCCGTGCAGAACAGTGAAATTGCTGTAATATTGGCAGAGTGAGAGAAAAGGACTCACTACATGGTCTGGTCAATGATGTATCAGAGGGCTGCAGCAAGTGGCATCTCAGTATGCCTTAGCTGTCAGGTGTTCAAAGTGACCAACATTAAAGAAGAAGTCGGGTATCACCAGAAACAGGATATCACCAGTTACTCCACAAAACACAGTGCAGAACTCTGAAACTGAGTGGTGAAAGAAAGATACCAGTTTCCCGTGGATAGACGTTAAACTCATACTTTTGTTGGGCTTCTTCTGTACACTGGGACTTTATACATTGAAATGAGACTGAAAACAAATGGTCTGGGTGGACTTTCCACTATTATTCACTTATTTTAGGCGTCTTAGGTGGGAATCAATTTGTCTAACTTTGGATTTCTACAACATAGGCTTCTAATCAGGCAAGGCTCAGTGGAGAGAAAAAAACACATTTAGGGGACACTTCATCCATTTTAGACTTTAGGATGAGATGAACGATACACAGAAAGTGCTTATTTTTCTCCAGCAATTACAAAGGGAGAGAGCTCAGATGTAGACACCTACATTGTAGACATATGGGTTTGATTAGATGAATTCCACTCTTTCTGTCTTTTACAAGGAAGGGGAAGACAACAGCTAAGCCCTCCTCTTTTGCTTCACTGATGAGCATGTGTGAGGCAATATATTATTAAGGAATTAGTCTTTTAGCGAAAGCAAAACATGACATTAACTTTCCATGTAAATCGAGCTTCAGTAAAAAGTGTAGCTTACTGCACTTGTACTAATATATAGAAAGGTGATCATGAGCACATACCACTGTGTACAGCAAGGACCTTACTTTAATTAAATTACAGAAAAACAGTGTTACATGTGAAGATATTTTTGAAATTGGGCTTCTCTGGGCATGTTTTTCTTCTATAGAGAAGTGCAGAAGACAACTTTTGGCCACATGGCCATCTGGTACAGGTGGGAAGAACATCTCTTTTCTTTATTGGCATGGAATCCCAGGTCATTCTCAGTATTATTCAGCCTCCTGAGTGCTTCTTTGCTGAAAATGGCAGTGCATCACAGTCCTCTCTCCAACCTTCTGATTTACTGTTTGTTTGACTATTGACACCACTACCCACAATGTGAGTATGAGAATTATGTCAGATCGAATTTCTGTATATTCTGTGTTCTGGATTGTATGGTTAAAAACCTATTCAACCTGCTCAGAGACTTGCAGTCCAGGTCAGAAATTAAGCATCCTGAGTTTCTTAGATTCAATAGAAATCATCTAAGGTCGTTAGCCAAAAAAATACATCTTCTGTTTTTTTAACGTTCCTGAACCCCAACTTTCTGGAATAGTATTCTGGGGAAGCAGCAGTACATGGTTGCTCTATCCTTGCAGTTTGTAGGGCTCTGGTATAGTCTTGTGTCAAAAATAAGGGGAGGGAGAGTCCTAGAAGCCTAGACCCCAGGCATTCTAGGGTAGCTCAGACAGCTTCACACACCAACAATCTCACATGCTCCCACTGATCATCTCTACTGGGACTGTGCACAAAGGCAGAATAGGGCTGCTTGTGTCAACCCTGTGTTGTATAAAAGAAATTTCTCAGGGACGTGCATAAAACAAATTTCTCGGGAGTTGTTCTGGGTCCTGTCTTATTCATATCAGAAGCATGGCAACACAGCACCAGAATTCAGCTTGATATTTTTAAAGTGCCTATAAATAAAAGCTAAATACTGTCATTTTTTGTTGTAAACTGGTAACCGTGGACATGAACCACAAAAACTCAGCCAGACTTTGAATCATCTATGTTTCTATCAATTTCAAGTCATGCTGCCAAGTCACAGTATTTGATGAAGTGTTCTGAGTTAATTAAAAGTGATGGGAAAGAAAGATTTTTTTCTCTGATAATGTTGTTCTCTCTTTCAGCCAACCAAATTCTAAATGCTTGACCATGTTATTCGACCTCCTACAACCTGTCACTCAGCTTGAAAGAAATGCCTTTTTTCCCAACAATCACTCAAGATTCTTGGACATATGGTGTCTCCTTCTGTAATCCATTTGATCTTGATAAAAGTCAAACCATAAAAGCTTTTTTTTTTTCAGTAAAATATAGCCCCCAAAAACGTAATATTTGTTGGAATGGTACATCGGTATCATCAGGTTATCAAAGGCTTAAATACTTTGGACAAAATGGTGTCAGGTGGAGCTGGTTAGAAGATTTTTAGCTTACTCTTCTGATTTAAAACAAGCTTGGCTCTTTCTTTTTCCTTTACTAGAGTACACTACAATTAATTGTCTCTACATATACATCAGTGGTTTAGGCCTGGATGTGGTTTTTTGCTCATAAATGAGGCTAGAGCATAGTGCTTCCTTTGCCTTGAAAACAAAGCCTGCCCTTGATAAGGGATTGCAGTCTTCCTGATTCAAGGGATTGTGATTTGACCTGGACCACACCGACGTACTGGATTTCTTTTCCAACCACAACAGTTCTTCGAGAACTATCTGTGGAATTCCACCTGTGGATGCTTTTAAAGCACGCTGCCATGTCTTAGGGATACTATAAACATAAATACTGTGAGTTCACTGTTTTTTGACTTGGCATACTAGTTCTCATTTATGCCCTTAATTTACTTGGTGCCGCACCCATTTAAATTGTTAGGTATCACTAGTGTGACAGAAGATTTCATGGCTTTTGAAGGATTTGTTAGTCAGTTTAAATTACACCCCAAAGTGGGATTCTTCTGGATGATTGATTTCACAACATTTCAACTTGCAGTATAAAACAAAAAAAATACCCAAAGTCAATGTTCTGTCCCCAATTAATCTTCAAATCCTTCAATGGGGTTGACCTAAATTACAAAGTCACTTGCTTGCTGTCTGGTTGTGATGTCCCATGGCTATAACAATGCAATTGTTAATCTCAAAAGTGAAGTTTATGTACAGAAAACCAGCAACTGGGCCATGATTTTAGAACTTGCTTCCATGATAGATGACCTCAAACTTCACCAGCACTGTTAAATGTTAAATCCATTTTTTATCCTCACTATATAGTAATAATGTCATAAAAATCATTCTATAAATGACTTTTCTGAAAATAAAGGATGTAGGAAAAGCTGCAGAGATTTTCCTGTATGTATTTAATATTCAAAGTATGATACGGTATGATAGGATTGATATGATACATTGTGATATATATTTTGGCCCAAGAAATTTGGACTTTGGACAGCAGAAAATGATTATGTAATTAAACTGAGTGTGGTGAACATTTTGGTGGAAAAGCAGGGCAGAATCTCTGAAGAAATGCTGTAGTGACCCTCAGTTCTCTGGAGGAGCTAAGGAGGGGACCTGGAGAATCCATACACTGCTTTAATAATTCTACCTGTGATCTGTTCTTGGAGCTAAGCTGTTTCTTAAGAAATGTGTATTCGTGTAGACAGAGGTCCTTGTAAAAGTAGATTGCCTCCACGTTGTTCTGAACCATCTCTGTTTGGGCCTTGTTATCTATAACAGAGCAAAAAAACCCCAAAACCTTCAGGGTTTAAAAAAAAAAAACCACACACCAAAAATGTCATTTATTGTTTTTCTGATAAAATAGAGATGTACATAGCTTTTGCAATGTGCTATCATCTAACAGTATAAATTGTTTTGGGAAGGTTTGGTTTGTTTTACAAAGATAGCATCTTCAAATAGGTGCCTGTCTTCAGTAGATTCCATTTGTCATATTGCATCTGCATATTCACTGAAACCGCTTTGTACTCCTGCTCTGAAACTTTGCCATGTTACCACTTGTCAATATGAAAGAGTTATTTAGCATCACAAAAAATCCAAGGTTATTGTGCAGAAAAACAGTAGGGAGGCTGCTGTCTGTCCTCCTGAAGCCAAAGGACAGATCCTACAAAAGACAATGCTTTCCCTGAAATGAGGCCAAGAATATTATGAAAAATATTTGTTTCAAGGTGAAAGGCTACAGGGGATGTCTTGACCTGATATCTTAAGGATTCAGGTTTGGGAAGGTGGGTAGGAGGTCTCAGGTGGAAGGCTGAACGAGGCCGGCAGGCAGGGGCTCGTCAGCCTGGCATGAGAGCCAGCAGTGGCTGCCGTGGTGCCAGGACAGCAGCGTATGGAGCTTGCCAAAGAGGCGGACGTAGCTTCTAAGAGAAGACCTTCCCCAGCTTGGCATCTGTGGCCTGTACTCTCTGCCCAGAAGGGAAAGAAAGAATGCTTTTACAATGGGCTAGAATTTCTGTGTGACTCATTCTTTTAGATCCATCGGGGGAATTCCTAGTGCAAGGGTCAGGGAGCCAGCCGATGCTCTGTTAGTCAGATGGAGAATAGCTCCTGAGAAGGATTGTCGATGAAACTTGGCTGCATCTCAAAACCTCTGGGAAAAGCAGATTCAGCCAGCAGAAAAAGAATAGGCTGAGAACTGCAGAGGATTTAAGGGAGCAGTGGCTCTATTATCATGTAATGCTGAATTGCCAGAATAAAACTTGATTTTCATCATACTGTACAATGCACTGATTGTATGGAATCTATCGGTGCAACAATAAGTTATGCCTTCACCATGATTATAGCACATCTTGTATAAGTGACTAAATGAGGAGCTAAAATTGCTGTGGCATAGGGATTTATATTACAATAGACATTTTTTGCATAATGCTATGGTGATGCTTCAGCTTTCTGTGACATCCGCGTCTTTAAAACATCCTGTCAAAGGACTCTGAATTAATACTGCCACTAGGATAGGATAGCATTGACAAGATGGGAGTAAAAGAGATGCAAAAATAGACAAGCCCTGAGCCTCTCACAGCAGAAACAGAAAGGACAATGGAGAAATGCCTTAGTGCCATTAAAATTTAGGATTTTATATCTACCGGAGATGCGTAGAAAGAATGATTAGAATCAAAGTTTGGATTTTCAGTGTCAGAGTACTCACAGACACTCTTCCTCTCAGGAATGTATTTGCCTTGCTTGTTACTGTTTGTTTTCAAACCAGCAAGGCATTTAAACACTCACAATTCATGAGAGTTTAAAGACAATCCTTCCCCAAAGAGTTTCCAGTAGAAAAGACAGATTTCTGCTCCGCTCTGTATAGATGAAAGGACAGTATGGGGTACCAAATTTCGGAATGTTTATCACATTCCCTGAACTATATGTAAACTCCCCACTATTGCGTTATTAGTGCTGTAGTGAATGCTTAGATGCAATTAAGGAGATGGGAAATGTGTCAGGATTATTAGTGCAGCATCTTGCAACACAGGCGTGCTTGCAGCTAGTGAGGAAGCCTGCCAAGAAAAAAATATCAATGATGTCTGAATGAAAATGAGCTTGATTTCACTCTTTTCTCACTCTTTCCTCGTAAAAAGAGTGTGACAATTCTGGGTTAACACTCAAATGTTTGAGCCCTAGTAAGAGACAGGAGAGGGAAGGGAA
>VYZM01018297.1:44957-100745 GCA_013398915.1 Dromas ardeola
AAGGGAAATTTTGTTGTTACAACACAGTGGTTAGAGCAATCAAGTGGGATGTTGAATCACTATATTTGTCTCCATACTCCCCATGACAAGTATTTAACACTCACTTCCTATGATTGGTGGTTACATTCAACAGAAAATTGCTTTATGTATTTAAGGAAGTGTTTCAGGTGCCTGGGTATAGGTGTCTTGTACCATTGCAGATGCCTGAGAGATACGCATGATATCTGTCCAGGTGGCTGCTAGAGCAAGGTAGGAATACGGAGAACACACCACTTTCTAACATGGAAGGTGGTCCTGGAATAGATCTTGTGGTGTCCTGTCCTTGGGGAGCATGTACCAACTGGCAGCTGTAGAGTTGTTTGCAATAGGCACCTCTCCACCTGGAGCTTTTCCAGCTTTAAAATAATTAAATATTCATTGATCTAGAAAGTAGGAAATGGAGAAGCTTCCAGACTAGTGATTGAGAGCTCACTTGAGAGACAGGATTCCTGGATTTCAGGCACTGCTTGATGCAGATTTACCAGAAAGGGGACATGGAAGGGGGAGGGAAACAAGCAGCACAGTGTCTGCTCTTCTCAAGCAGAGAGGAAATGTGAGCTCCTGGTGTGCTGGAGGACAGTCACAGATGTGGTGCGGCAGCTGTTGTTCCCTTCCCAAACCAGAAATAGCTGGCTAATTGAACTTGCATTTACTGATCTTTAAAGACCTGACAAAACTGCAACAAACTTGCTTTTCACAAAAATGGAGCACTACTACTACTAATTGTTCCTTTACAGTTTCTGTCTTGGTGTATTAAAAATGAGAAAGCAAACAAAGGAAAGACTAAAGCCATGTGGCTTTATGAAAAACAGAAAATACTGGAATATATGGAACCTACCAGAGCTTTTTTTTAGGATAAATGTATATCCTATTATCTTTCTTTTAACCCCCTTTTGCCCATATGATCATACATAGCTGTATGTATGTCAGCTGTATGTATGTCAGCAGTCACATCTGCAAACCAACAGAAAGCAGACCTTGTTTTCAGCTTTTGCAGATGCAGACACATTTTTCAGATCTCTGACTTTGGCCTGAAACGTGAAGTATGGGGTACAATGAATACAAACTACAGCCATATAGCTAGCAGTGGTCACTTGAGCATAGCTGATCAACTACTTCAAAGCCTCATACCATGTCTTTCCTCCCAAAAGTCGGCTATTGACAATAGTAATAGCTGGCAGGATCTGACTGTTCAGAATCACTGGCACCTCACCAAGAAGTGGAAAGTCTGTTTAGAGTGGATTTGGATGTATTGTAAACGAAGCAGAATATATCATGCTTTAAAGTCAAGGACAACTGTCAGTTCTGCAGAGGGGCTAGATGAAGCAAGAAGGACTTACACAATCACTCGAAATTGTAAACATTCACAGCTAATAAGAAAAGAGCCCCAGCAGCAATGAAACGTGAGATTAGCCAGCCAGCAATTATCCCAGTAATAATACGGTATATGTTTCTTCTTTACTACTCTTGTGTGGATTACAAATGGATTCTAAAGCAGAGCTGGATAAGCCTGGGAATATTGTACTTATACGCAGTTTAGGACCCAGCAGGAAAATCTACAGAGACTTCAGTTCTCACTGAGGCTCTTGCTTGGCCTCATAGACAGGAAACAATAGCAACAAAACATTAAAAGCCTAAGAAGGAAGACATTAAACCTGACATAAATCATGCTGGATTTTCCCTGTGGAACTGACTTCTTAAGTGGACTAGAACCTACATTTCTGTGTCCACATTTAAATGACCTAACAGTCTGCTCCTCCTCCATTGTCTGTTGCTGTATCTTTATAATTACTGAAAAAACTGAAAGCTGAGGATTCATGTCCTCCACCAGAATATTCGCCAAAAAGAAAAGTTCAAAAATAAAAACAAAAAAACCCTGTACTTCTTTTTTTGTGTGTGCGTGTGTGTTTTTCACCCAAAATCTTTTATTTCTCTCTGAAACTTTGGTTAACGTTGGAGCAAAAAGCTAGCCAGCATGGTCTGCAGTTACTGTCTTCCCTTCGTCTTTTCCTTTGTTTTGTCCTCCAAGTGCTCTAATGGTCACTGCAATCCAGGCACCGTGTCAATTTATTTTCATCCTGCCTGTCTTTATCGGTGAAGGAGCTTTTCCCTTCTCATTTAATTTGTCCATTGCCAAAGAACAATTTATCTCCTCTCCAAAATGGAAAAAAAAAAAAAATCATTAATAAAATTTGGAAAATCTGAAAAGACACTTTTAAAAAATGTATATAGGTAAAAATGTTTGGTTTGGGTAATTCTAATACCAGTATCAAGCAGTGAAAAAGTTTTGATCTATAAGTCATTATCTTGCACTGCAAAGTGAACCCTTTTTTTCTGAAGAAAATTATGAACATAAGAAATATTTCTTTCTTTTTTTTTTTTTTATTTTATTCTGCCCATAAACTTTGGAGTTTAAAGGCAGTGGAATTTTGAGCAGGTGTGCATTTGGCTGCAAATATTTTTGCTGGTACCGTAGTTGGTAGAAATTACAGCATCTAAATCTATAATCAATGAAAAATGCTGAAGACACACAATAAAATGTGCAGAAGTCAACAGATGCAGAATACAGATGGAGAGCGATTGGCACACTGCCTAACACCTTGTACCTATAATTGAAAAGCTATTTTGTCTTTATTTCCTTCTTTTCCTCTTAACAAGATTGTTCTTCCAGCTTTGTAAATCACATATAACCAAACAGGCAACAAGATCTCTCGCAGGTGAGTGTTCAGCTGCTTCCCTGGGGCTCAGAGCAGGGAGCTGGTACCTGCCCCGGGCCGTGCGGTGGCTGCCTGCATCCCTCCACACTGCCACAGGATGCCCCACCAGGGCCGTAGCTGCTGTCTCGGGTCTTCTCACACTGCTTTTCACTGCTTAGCATATCAGCATGACCTACTGCGATTTTCAGTTTTGCATTAACACACCAGCCTACGAGGTAACCGAGGACTCCAAGGCTTGGATAATAGCTGTTGCAGTGAAAGGGATTACCACCTGTGGAGGTAAACCCAAACGAGAGCTGGTCTCTCCTGTCTTTGCTCAGTATATGTGATTAATACTTTTCAGCCCTTTAGAGAGCTTGTTCCTTGCCACTCTGACACAGACTAAAAATTGGTTAATTTGTCAGTATTTACTAAATCCAATAGGAGGCACCTGGCTGGAAAGCTTAATAGCAAAAAGGGGCTGACTGAGGGTTCCGAGTTTCTTCCCAGAAGAGAGACTAATAATCTGCTTTCACTTGTGATGCCTTCCTAAGAGATGTTATACAACCGTGAGAATCAAATTAGCTCAAATTCTGTATCCTAGCTGCGTGACACCTACCTCCAGGCTCTAACATTGGTTATCAAAAATGGTTTTCTTTTGCTTTCAAAATAATAACAATAATAATATTCATAATGCAAAACCGAACTTTGGAGTACTTCACTTTCCTCATTAAAGGAATGCTGCACATTTTGGAAGTTAAAACTGTGGGAGAAAAAACATTTCACAATGGTATCTAAGCTAAAAACAAGAACAAAAATGAGGAAAGCACTGAAGGACCTTCAGAAGGACAATACCCCTGACACCCAGATAAGCGTTTGGGACTCAAATTTCTATATTCTGCAGCCAGATCACTCCAGTCTCAGCTGTTTGCATTCCTTTCATACTGATAGTTTGTGAATTATTAAATGCAGAATGAATTCAGGTGTTCTCTGGCTGCCTCTACTTTCCTTTCCACCCTGATAGACAGGCTCATAAGTTCCAAAATTTGTTTTTCTGTGACTCAAAAGTAGCTTTTCTAGAGAAAAAAAGAAATGAGGTTCATAAAGTAATCTGTGAAATCTAATTGCTAGTGTCAGTTATAATAAAAATGTCCCCATTACTGCCCAAAACCAGAATGGGGAAGAGGCTCTTAAGCAATTGAATTATATTGACATAAGAAGCCACTGAAAGAACCAACTAATTAGCTTAGTGGTATTGCTGTAATGTATTACAGTGCTATCCCATAATTTAGACAGTTTGGGGTCTTTAAAAGATACTTGAACATTTGCTATTTTGTTTCTTGTAGATTTGAAGTCAATGGGATGACCACTGACTTACTGAAAACAGCATTTTGCCAATACTGCTGCTTTTGAAAATCTCATCTGCAAAGCACTGTGGAAGTAATTGGGTAAGGATGTTGGCATGGACTGGGGAAGGGAAACCAAATTGCTTTTTAACACCACCTAATGGGCTGTAATGGACTAGATTTAATTAGAATCTCTAAGGAATTGCTGATTAGAACAAAAGGGACCATTTGGCTTTTAAGAAACCAGGTATTTACAGAAAAATAAATGTAAAAAAAATCAAACCTAAAATAACATCTTTAACTCTTGAGTAGAGACCTCTGGGTACTTACGAAAACCTAAACTTCTACAAGAAAATGTTTGTTGCACAATGTCACCTTTCTGCCAACATCCAGTGCAGAACAGGGATAAAACTTATGATTTATGTGACATAAGGACACCGCTCTCTGTATTTTCAGGTAGTAAAGCTGTTATGATCAGCAACAGCAACACCACAACCCCTGGAAATATGGTCAGAATGCATACTTTTGCTTTGCAGTTGGAATTGTGGCATCCTTGCAAGATTTCATAAAGTCTGGATATTCATTTTTGTTGGAGAAGCTAAGGGTCTTCCAGTAATGCCAGTTTTTCTATGGTTTGGACCAAAGCAATATGGGATCTCAAAAATCACATTACCTTCCTTTTGTAATCAAAATCATAGCATTTAAACTTTTTTTTAATTTGTTTCTTCATTTGTTTGGATGAGTTTTTGCAATGATTAGAGACAATCAATGTTTTATTTAGCTGTTTTGATTTTCTCTAAAGTCATTGCCAACTTGAGCACAAGATGATATGCAAAATCCAAAATTCCTTTCTGAAAATGTTATGCTGTGCCACTTACTAAATCAAGCACTTCCATTCCTCATCAGCCTTAGAATACAATATTCTGGGGTTAGGGCAAAATGCATCTATACTGTTATGGATATGCCATTTTCTTTAAAATTGTTTTTCAAGCAGTACCTGGAAAATGGCTAACCAACCAGCCTTTGGCTTGAAAATAAAAAAACTCCATTTTTCCATTTTACTTTCACAAATTTATGCCATATAAATATGGTTTCCCTTGTTGAAAAGTAGTCCTATTTAACTAAATTTGCAAATAACCAGAGACACACCTTAACTGTTTTTCCCCTGGACTTCTCACTGCCCTTCCAGCCACTCAGTCTTACTTGTTCTTGGCAATTCTGCGATTGCCGAGCTTTAAGTCAAAGATAGACAACTTGTAGCCCCTTCCATCTCATATCTTGCTCCAGCATGCCCTCAGTTTACTTTTCATCTTTCCATTTACTGAGAATATTACACTTCTTTACACTTTTGGAGGTGAAGTAAAGGAAACGAAGATTCAATAAGAAGCTAATGCTATAGCTCCCTACAGTAGCTAGCTGGTCTTTATTGCTTGTTTATTTCTTTATTTCTCCACTGTGGTTTATTTTATTTCCCATTGTAAATAAATGTCCAACTGAATGAAAGAAAGTGTTAAAATAGCAGTGGGAAAAGAGAGAGGCCAAAGAAAATGGAGTCAATCCTACTGGAATATGAGATGCAATCTTTAACTTCTTGTACCTTGTGAGGTTAGAAGGCAGGAAGGTGAGTGCATTAATTCTTTCTCAGGCTTCCCATTGTAATAGAACAACAAACAATATCTTTGATTTTTTTTGTACCTTCAGTGTGGCTTTTTCCAGTAGAATCGTTTTTAACTGGGATCTGTAAGCCTGACTGTAATAAGCTACTCATACTGTACAGTCCTGACACAGTCCATCACTGTGCATCTCTTTGTCGCTTATTGCAGCAGGGACACGGAAGAATTATTCTAGTCTGGGCGCGGAATTCTCTTTGAGCAGGTTCAAAGTGGGATTTTGATGCACAGAATGGCAGTACAGACTCCTGCTTTGGTCACTTTTGGAAAGCAATAATAATACACAGTTTCTCCTGAACAAAACGCTTTCATATTAACTGTGCCTGAGCACTTCTATTAAAAGTTCATATTCTCTCTGTACAGTTAAAGTTATTTACTAGCTATTCTCATCTAACAAATGTGTAAATGTTTGTACAAAGTTTTGCTTACCATGTAGGCTAGATTTTTTTTTCAGTGCTTTAAGATGTCACATTACTCATGAACCTATGATGCGTAAGTGTTCTTTCTGCACACCACCCACGTAGCACATTTTAATTACATCATATACATCCCCTCTTTTGTTCATATTTTGACTATTTCTTCATTTAATTATTATGGAAATAGTTGTGCTACTGGCATATTACTGACACCACCAAAAGGCAGAATTCAATTTATTTGTCTCATGTTTTGGAGTGCAGCAAGCTCACTAATTATCATCCTTTTTTTCCATCTGTAAATGTAGTCAGTCTCATTGAAGTGCTCTGTATGTTCTCACCTACTTTGCAGCGAGACTGAATAAAAGCAAACTCAACGGAAAATGCTACTTCTCAAAATTGTGTTCAAGTTTACTTGCTGGAACCTCAGAGAAAATAGTTGAAAGCTTTTCAATATAAATGTTTAAGCTACAAACCGATTCAGATCCTTTTCTTTTTGTTGCTTGCTCTCTTTTCTGCATTTCTTTTTAAATGGTTAGTGGTTTGCAGTGGTTGAGACCACTATTTGGGGTGATGGTAGTAAATGATAATATGTCATCATTCTGACAAGACATTTAATATCCCTCATTAATTATCTTCCACCTTTGAAATATCTCATTACTACATTTTTCATTCATGAAATTTTTCCACCAAATAAGTGACAATTTCTCCCATGGGCCATGGCCTAGAGTGGAGGCAGTATTTTCATCTCTCATTCTAATGTGAAATGTGTAATGTAACTATTGGAATCAATAGAAATATTCCATACATGAATCAAAAATCAGGTTTTTGCAGATAAGAGAACAAATCCCCAAAAGCTGCATACTCATACCACCAATGGTATTTATTGAGGTAATACACTGCAAAATGCATTCTATTGAGAGCAAGGCATTTGAAATGGAGTTACATATTGATCCAAAAAGTATGAATCTTGGTCTAAATGGTTCTGGCTTTCATTTTGAATTTCTTGCTCTGTATTCCCTAATGTGTCAAAGAGACAAGGCCAGCTGTGCTTATTCCCTGCCCAACCTGTTGATATATTTACCCTTAAAATTTATGACAATGGCTAAAAATTTTAAAGGATTGCAACATAACATCTTCTGTATCTATCATTCCATAATCCCACTGAATAGACCCGCAAGGCTACAGAATAAGCAAAATTCTATTCCAGAAACTGTTTCTGGAAGCTCTAAGAACAGAGCTTTTCTGCCTTGAGCTTTTAACCAGAATTTAAGGATAAGAAGAACAGCCAGGTGATCCAGCTTGAGCTCTATCAAGAGCATTGTATTTCACCCAAGAGTGAAGCTGCAGTACCATGTACTTTTGATAGACTACAAAATCCTTTTAGGATGTGCCTCAGTCATATTTTCTTTCTCTACGTTTATGATGGATTAGAAATCTAACATACAGTGATAGACCTGCCTCCTCTGGCAACTCCGAAACCAGTGATTCTGATGCATCTCACGTAAGACCATCTGATGCATCTCATGTAACACTTTGAAAAGGACTTGGATGTCTGCAGGAAGTCTGCATAATTGGCAACTCCATCACAGGATAGGGATGGTAATGGAGAACACGTGAGCTTAATGAACAAATCCCTGGATGCAGAACAAAGTAGAAACAACAGCAACCTCCCTTCCAGTCTGGCCCAGGGAAATTCCTTTTCTGGATCACAATCTGCATCTTCATCTGAGCATTTGACCCAATGATGTTAAATGTTATATCTCCAGCGGCACAAGTCTTCAAAGTACAGTAGTCCTGCCTCTGTGACTACTCGCCTTGAAGATGGTAGAATGAAGCAAAGTAGAAAATATTGATGTAACTGTATATTCTCAGGAAAAAAAAAATCTTCCCTTTGGAAGCTTCTATCTGAAGCTCTGAAAAAGGACTGTGGAAGGGGTATGAGCTTGCTTAGGGAATACAGTTCCTTCCAGGTCCTATAAAAGAACACAAATATGCGGGGCCCGCCCCACAGACAATATGGTTAGAAGGAACATGTTCGTTGCCTAGTTTGACACAAATCACAGGACTTGTCCCAGATCTGACTGAAGAGTATCTTTAAATGAATTATTCTTGTTTTAGTATTTCAGATGGTAAGTCTTATTGTCTGTCCTAGCAAACTATTCCATGCTTGCCTGAGAGACGTGCCTCAAAACTAAGAATTATCAATATTACATTTTTTTAAAATTTTTGACTTCCAGTGACAGAAGCTGCTAAATCCTAGTCAGTGAGTCTAGGAGTTCTACATCTACCAATTTTCAATTATATTCCTCATATATTGACACATACCTTATCAAATTTACCTTCTTGTTTGGTAAGCCAAATTACTCACCATGCTTCCGCTGTCACATGGGGGCTGCTTTACACCTTCTGTCATTTTTTGAAGCTGTATTTACGTATTCTCCGTGAAGTATGAAAAATCAACTCATGGTCCTGTTATATTTTGATCTTATCAAAACTGCATATAAAGACTGTATACACTTCAGGATCTTTTGGTAGAATCAGATGGCTTTAACACCCTTGTGTACAACAATTGTTCAGGTTCCCTATTTAGTCCCTGGCAGCTTCCAATAAGTCAGTATATACAATTTTTTTATGCTCTGTTTGCCCCTCTAGAAGTGCCTACCTGTCTCCACTTATTATGAACCAAGCTGACTAGCTTAGGCTTGATCGTTGACTTCTGGATGACTTGGGTTTGATGAGATGACTTCTGACCTTCTCAGTTCTACTTCATCTTCCCCCTTTACATAAATGAAAATGTATTATTAGCCTTTCTTGCCATAGAAATATTCAAAGTGATCATGTTGAGGTGTCTAAACTCTTCTGTGAATCCCTGCTTTCCAAGAAAGACTCATCCTCTTGCTCTAACTCTTGTTCTTGGTTTCCCCGGATATTATTTTAGAGATCGCTGGATTAAAATGCCATTAAAATGTCTGGATTTAACTTGTGACTCAGACCATTTGAAAAATAAGAATATTATTTCTAGTTACCAGCCCACCAGCTTCTGGATTTGTTCGGAAATGTAACCAGAAACTATTGCATGTTTGTCAAAAATATCAGAAATAAACATTCGGAGCATCCTTGGGGTAAGGCCTGCTTCCAAGGCACAATGTTTGTATTATGGATTCCAATAGCCAAGAACCTCCAAGGCTGACCAGTTCCTGCTTATTTACCAAGGAAACCAGGATAACTGAAATCCCTGGCAATTCTGAACTATAAGTATAGCAAAGTCGTGGCTTTTAGATGCCTACACCATGCAGCATATTAGGAAGGTGACAGGAACATGGAAACGGAGCTGCACACCTCTTTCTTTTGTTTACTTGAAAAAAGTAGTTCTCAAAACATTTAGGTTTTTCCCCTTCCAAGCAATAACATCCCTTGCCTCAACATGTCTATGGAGCTCCATTGATGCTAACCTCATTAGAACTTGCCTCAAATAAAACCAGATCACTGCACTGACACATACAATTAGCCCAGACAGAAACGTAACAAATGAATGTAATACTTCTATTGTTGTCACATGGTGTAGGTAAACCATTATCTCCCCTTGAAATTTTACCTCTTTAGCCTTTGCAATGTAGCGAATAATTTTGCACTGGCAGAAAGATGACCTCCATGCCCATAAAGGTCTTTTCCAGCTCTTATATACCAGTCTGTTGCTGTCTTTGCAGTAGCTTGTGGGTAGCTGTAAGATCTGTTTAAATTTATGATTCATCTTTAGCCTTTCTTAATACCAAGTTGCCAACAATCTGCACTTCAGTGAATAATATACTTGATTCAGTTTTACTCAGTCACTGTGATGTAAGTGCCTGATAAAATACCATCTCTGCTTACTAGTGTTTGACATTTCAGTTTTACTAGGGTTCACCCCACAAGAAGAAAGTAATTCAAACAATGAATTTCTAAGAGCAGAGAAAGATCTCCTAGAGGGGAAACCACTTGTCTGGCAGTGACAAAACTACCTATTATCTACATTACAGATTCACTAGAGGAAGAAAAAGAATATTCACATCTTAAATTGCACTGTCATCTATGTTACGTAGTGTAATAGTTGTTTGGAGAATTACTTCTGCCACTGGTCTATCACTACAGCAATATATTCCAAGAATGAAGGAGTGCTGAAAGTTTGAAAGAAGTTCAGCTTCCAAATGAGAAGGTCTGAAATCCAGAGCAGGACATTTCAACCTTTTCCAGATTTAACTCTTTTGCTAAAAGATTGCCAATGAAGATTCAGATCCCATTACAAATTTCTCAGATTTTTGTAGCTCTAAGTAGCTATCAAACTAATTTTCCTTGTTGTCTTTCATGGATCTTTCAGAGTTGGTCTAGAGTTGGCCTGGTTGGTCAGACCACACTTTGAAAGATCTCGGTTTAATGCGGATCAACCTGTCTTCTGTAATGGGAACCTCTGGATCATACATACCCCGGTACACACACTTACGGCAGCGAAAAAAATTCTGTAAAAAGACAAGTTCTTGTCAACCAGATAGTAGGAAAGACTAATGATGAATCATAAACATTAAGCAGATCTTACATCTACTTAGTATAGATACGCTAACTAAGCTCCCAAAGCAGTGTAGTCACACTCAAACAGTACTCTGCCAAAGTTAATTAGCCTGGACGTTTTTCTGCACAACTAATTAGCCTGACTGAAGCACTGTGGTTATACTCTTTGTTTGAAGCCAATGACACATCTTAATTGTATGGATCTGGCACCTCTTACTTGGGACTTTTCAACAAGTCATGACCCAAATATATTCCTACTTTCCATTAGTGAGCGTTCTACTCGGGACATCTGCTCCTCTCATACCATACAGAATGAACAAATGCAGATATGGTATGTCATTATGTTAAAGCCACACATCTGAATACTAAAATAAGGTTATTTTTTCAGCATTCACCATGTATATGCTCACTTGTAGGCCCAGTTTCATCCTAAGTCTTAATACTGAGAAGCTGTCCTGAAGCATGGATAACCATCTGCCTCTTTCACTAACTGAATAAATCTGTATTTATTTTAAAATACATTGTAGCTGTAGGTGTTCATTTTCTCTATAGATAGCTAATTCTTTTGTGAACTTAATCAATGCCTTGCATAAAATAATTTGAAATCATCATGAGTCCTGTGATTAAAAGATATCTCTTGTGAAAGGAATTTTATTTGTGCATTTTGAATAATCTTTCACTTTTATGCCGGCCTCATGCATTACAAGAAAGGTTAAGTGGAATCTCATTTGATGATTTTCCCCCTTCTCTTCTTGTAGAGATACATTTGCTGCTCTAGTGTTTCTATCCCTTGTGATTTTAAAATTATACTTGTGATATTTCCTTCCTTATTTTTAACTTCCATGGGTTATAGGATCATGTGGAAAACTTCAGATTTGTTGTACATTCTGGCTGTGGAAAAAACTTTGTAAATAGGACTTAGGTGTACTCTAAATAAAATCAATGCCTGCCTCTTCTGTAATCACCTGAGTAAATTTTATGGTTTTTAATTCAGTCTTATGGCATTACTTCCTGGGAATGGAGGGAGAATGGTGCCTCTGCCTATACTAAACAAACCTGATCTCTTCATGCCTACAGTGTGAAGGAATTTCTTTGTGTTTCTTCCCTCTTTGTTATCCCTTGCTGAACACATTCTCTTTTTGCTATAACCACTGCTTAGCCAGTTTCTGAGAAAATGGTTAATGTGAAGATAGCATTGCATTGCCAATTTATCTTTGGGCTGTATCATTGTAATATATATATATATATCATCAGTGTTTTGCCATCACTTTATATTTCACCGAGATACTGCCTGAAGGTTTTATGAAAATGCATATAACCTCTATTATAAGAAGGAACAGAAAGTATTTGATGTATTCCACCATGGAAGAGAATTAATGAACAGGGTCAGAGACTAGTAAATGCATGACCCTGCTGAAAGGAACTGGTTTTGCCAACCGTGTTCCCTCATCTAATCAACGAAAATCTTGGCATGTCAGCGAAATGGGACAAAAAAAGATAGAAGGATAGACAAAGCAGCACACCCTAAATGAAACCCTGGACCAAATCCCATATAAGGCAACAGGAATCTCTGAGTATGAAATGTGATGGTCAGGTATGTCTAATGAGTTAATCTGTGTTAAACATACAAAGTACCTCAGGACCTTAAGTTTTCCTGGACATTCTTCCAAGCAACGGAAAACTGAGGATGACTTTAACTTAGGGTGTGTAAAATGAGAGAAGTAATAGTTCTTTAGGAAGCAATTCTATCATCTGATTACTTTATGCATGCTCCCACAGAGCAGCCTCAGTGTCTGTCCTACCCCTTAGATGAAGGATGGTGGAATGCTTCAAGTTTAGCTCCGGCTGCCTTCGTAGAAGCTTTGCAAGTGAGTTTCTTCTGCAGTGATTATAAGAGATGTACTGCTATAGAGTAGAATTTTAGGAAAATTATTTTCTTGCTAAATCACATAGTTTATTCTACAGGACAATATATTAGATATATGCTAATGAACTTCTGAAAAACATCCAGCTCACCAGTTTCCAAATGTGACTGAGTCATAGTTTTGATGGATAGGATCTAGCTATAAAGAGTTTAGGAAAAAATGGATAATACTCCATAAAAATATCAAAAATATTTCTTTTTTTTCTTTTCCCCAGTCTCTTTTACCAGACAACTCACCCATGGCTTCACGGATAGATTCACAGCCAACGAAACTTGTAACTTAGAGCCACTCCATGTTTATGGACCATTAAATCCAGGATTATTTTCCAATTCTTTAGTAAAGATTTTGCATCTACACACAAAAATGATCACCTATTTTTTTCTGAAGCTGCCAATTTTTAAATTGTTTCCATGAACATCATTATTTTTCAAGTTTCTGAACACTGTGCTGCAATATATGCAACACCTTGCATATATTAGGTAAGATCTTTGCCAGAAAGCTACCAGATAGTCAAATATATGGCCTAAATCTGCATTGGATTGTATTTGAAGTTTAAATTAGTCATCAACATTACCAGGGAGTCACAGAGTCAGTAACTGTTCAGAGTCACTGGTCAGAGGAAAGAAAGGAAAAGGTACTTAGAAATCTTGTGAACCTGATTTGGACCTGATCTGCCAAGACCAGTTATGCAACAGGTGTACTGTTAGACATAATCATACATTTTAGAAGGTAGCATTTTGAATAATAATGGGATGATGTGATTCTAGCTACTTGAGGCTTATGGAAGATTATCACTGTGGATTGTTATGTGATCTTTACTTAAACTCCTTTTTTAATTGATTAATGATTCCCCTGACTTTAACAAAAATAACTCACAGATGCCAGGTCATGAATTTGCACATTTCTGAGCTAAGGTATAAAAGCACAGAAAAGAATCAAATTAGAAGGAAACAGTTGGCCACATGAGGATACTAAACTATCACACTTTTTGTGGTTTTTTATATTCCTCAGCCATTTCCCACAAATGATTCAGTATATAGCTCCTTAAAACTATGAGCTTAGTGTTAACTTCTGTAGTAAACCGAAAGAGTCCCTGCAAGACTAGAAAATAACGGCAGACTAAATTCTCAAAGCAAAATGTGATTAGGAACATGATCTTAGGTCCTTATTCAAAACCTGTGGAAATCCATGCGAAAACTCATTCAGTTGCAGTGAGTTTTGGATCAAGCCTTTAAATAGCATTGTAGGACCATAAATCAGAAATTCTCTGATAATGCTGGAACATGGGGGCCTTTGAAGTTTTCTCCCAGACGCTGAAGATGCTAATTTTGTTGTAGGTATAGAAAGTCTTTTTTTCTCCTTGACTGCTCTCCTTCTCAAATGAAACAACTGAATCAATACAAATATTGGCTGCCTTCAGGATTAGTTTTCATGATGAGCTTTGAACAGAAACAATGAGTGCATGAGCATAAAGGAGCTTGTTCAAAAGATATTTGAAAGTCTGCCAAACAGCTCTTTCCACAGCTGTATTGCCCATTTGAGATGGGTTGAGCTCAGGTTGGGGAACCCTCTGTGGACCCTCCTCAAGCCTGGTAGAGACTTGCAAGGCACGATTTGTTCTGAACTGATGTTTAATACTGAATACTGATTTGAAATGTGGCAAGAACAATAGAAAACAATACCTAAAGGCATATTTTTACAGCTGACTTTTCTCTCATCTCACAGCTCTGATCTCCTCACCAAACAGTAGATATACTGTATTTGTGTGGCATTGTTGACCATTTTTCTGGGAAAGATGGAATTGCATTGTGTTTTAAGAAAAACCCCACGCCTGGGACCTAATTCACCTTTCCTTATTTCAGATATCTACAATGTAGATTAAGTCTTAGCTAAGTTATTCACCCTCAATTGTTTTTTTAGTCAAGAGAGAGAAATGGCCTTTTCTAGGATTCATCTGACCTCATTAGGGGCAAAAGAATCGCACCTGTCAGTGCCCATTTTTCATATCAGTAAGAAAATGTACATTACCAGCTCTGATTTAGATACTCATACTGAAGAGATTAAAGTTGGGTGAGATGACTCACTGTGTGTGAGTTGTCAACAGAGCAATTTACTCATAACATAAATGAACAATGGGCTGCCCGAGTTCTAAAAAACAATAAATAAGCCAAATTCCCTGAACTGAGGTTTGCATGTTCAATGTGTAACATCATCCACGAAGCAAGCAAAGCTACTCTAAATAAGAGAAGTACTTACCTACCACTATCATACACAGTAGAGCTGCAGATAGTTTTGGCCTTTCAGCTCCTTCCAGTTAGCCTTATATACCCCTGTTTCTTTCCAGTTACATTCAAAATGAAGTAATTTGTCTGGGAACGTGAAGAAGATGCAACTGAAGCAAATTTCCAGTTTCCTTTTCTTTTTTGATGCCTAAGTAACCAGAAGCAATTTAGGCACTGGTTTAGGTGCTGACACAGCATTTTAGGAGAAGGTGTCTCCCTGATCCAGGGAAAGGCAAATTACTTGCTGAAAGAATAATCCAACCCACCCTATTCCTGTATTACTGGAAATCCTACTTACAAAATCTTCACATACTTTGAGGGAAAAAAGGGAAAGTTTTTTCAAAACAGGTGAAAGCTTCAGAAGACAGGGTTAATTGAAAAGACTACAGTTTCTCTGCGTCTAAATAATCTTCCTGCAAACCCTTTCTTGGCAGAACCTAATACCCATTGAGGGAAGGCAACAGTTCTGAGCTTCTGTTTCATTTAGTTTCTCAGTCTGCAGTGATCAACACGCCCATTAATAACTTAATTATTACTTGTTTATTTGTGATAAGTTCACTGCTGAAAGGAAATCCCACACAAGCTGTGACTGAAATAGATGACAATTAACATAAACCAAAAAAACCCCAAACCTGTAGAAGAGTTGAACAATGAAGCAGCACCAGCCTTTATAGTACCATGCATGCACTAATGCATTGATTTCAACCACACAACAGCTGTTCTTTTATGTATTTGTAACTTCCTCAAGGAATTCTTTATTGGTGATAAGTTATGGCACATTTGGCCTGCCTGCATAGCAGCATGAATAAATGCAACTACCTAGAGTTAGAACAGATCTTGCAAATGCTTTCTGGGAAAGTGACCTCTCAGCAAGCCTGCATAAGTGAGTGGCCATATCTCCCAGTAAACAGTGCAATGGGCCAGTGCTCAGGACACCAAGCAACAGCTTGGTAGCAACAGCTGGATTGCATTAAGCCTCTGTGGCTTAATCCTTTTTATTATTATTAAATAGGCAATAGAAGAGCAAGAAATTAGTACTTCTGGCATTAGTAGGGCCCATAAAAATAGTCTTTGACATTCTGTTCATTGTGCTTCCATTCCTATTACTGAGAAAACAGTGAAAAATTACTTACTAACCATTTTTAGCACCCTTTTATTATATCAGAGTTTTCAAGGGTTGTCCAGAGACGTCCTGTCCTTTCTCCTTTTCAGCATTTTCAGGTCTTCTGCCTGACAGATGGTTCCAGACTTCATCATGCACCACACATTTTATGGGAATCATGATGCAGATGGCTCCCTTGATCTACAGCAGTGAAACTCCATCATATGCTCTGTTGTGCTGACATTAAAAAGGATCTTTAAACTTAAAAAGGGTCATACATGTATGAAAATACTTATCACTGATATTAACTGAAATTGGGGTCAGTCAGAACTTTAGGTCTTAAGTTCCCCATTACCTGAGGTGCTCGGCATGAAAAATATACCTTAAAGGTACAGCTAAGGCATTAATTCTATTTCAAGGAAGTGTATTAGCCAAACTAGGAACTATTTGGACTGCAAGGAAGCAAGAGAAGTAGAGATCAACAACCATGAAAAGAGCTTGAAGATGGCTGAAGGAAAGGATGGAGGATGGGTACAATAGGTTTTTAAAATATAGGTGAAAAAGAGAATGTGGTTGGGAGAAGAAAGAAGAGTAGGAAAACTAGAGAGAGAAATAAAAAGAGTACTGCTGAAAAATAAGGACAGCATAAACTCATAGCATAGTATTCCTTCTGCTGTATAATTTTGTTCTTGCTATTTTTTGATGTAATGTTTTGAATACAACATAATGCACAACAATTTACAACTTGATTAATACCTTCCAGACTATGGTGGTTTTAAGTATGCAAAATTGATATCATTCTCTTCCTTCTTTTCTTTTATTAAGCGAAGGTAAAAGTTTATGCAGGTTCCACAAAATGACCAGATAAATCAATGGAACAAAAACCCATCACTGAAAACTTATTGCAAAGACACCATCTCTTGTTGAGGGATTCTCTTGGCTATGCACCGGTGGAAGCTAGGAGACTATTCTAGATGCGTATGACTACCTGTAAGGGTTTTCTTCAAGCACACTTTCCTCAGATAGTGTTAAGATGCTGGACTTTGGGGTTTTCTGATACAAATAATTTTAATTGAATTGCCAATCTGTAGGCTGAGATCAAGCAAAGCACTTGGGCATCAACTTAACTTCAGACACAAAGATATTCTATATATTTTGCTGGGACTGTTCAAATATTTGAACACATGTTTAAGTTCATTCTTTTACTGTTACGCTAATGAGGCAGCTGTCACAACAAAGGCAGTCTCATATTTTAGAAAACTAATGTTTTTACTAAGTCATATTGTTGATGGGGGCAAACATACAAGAAAAAATTTAAATCTATGGTTCTAATTCATGAAATAGCATTTTGCATGCTTAACTGAAATAATTAATAGATAATATTTATGTAATTATTTAACAGATTTCAGATTGCAGTTGGCATATTTTAAATATTACATAACTATTAATTTAGTGTAAAATATGGTAAACGATATAGCAAAATGCTTTAAAATCTAAGCCAATCTGCTTAATGTTTATATAATTATCTGTAAAATATCATGTGCTGTATGAATTTCAATATTTTCCCGTAAGATATCAATCTGCTGATGGCACGTGACAAATTAACATACTGATGTCTTCTGTAATTAGTAAAAATCTATACATGTTTACATAGCCTTTTCATAGCAACTGTTGGGCTTATATTTTTTTTAAATTTGATTTACCATATATACAAGTACGAAGTTATTAACTAATACAGTATTATCAGGTATTGTTTTTTTTTCTCACATGTATAATAAAAGACCTGCTAAACAATCTGCGTACAGCACTTGAGTTCTTTAATATTTCAAGAAGATGAATGGTGGGATTGGAAGACACTTGGCATTGGTTTGAGTCTTTTCCCACTGAAATTGACTGTAAAACTCCCATCAGTTCTGGAAGCTACAAATTTACATGTGTTCAAAGTGCATTTAGACAAATACCAGGAAGATAAATCTACTTGTGAGCTGTTAAACACTATGTCTTTGCAGCAGTAAACTAAAGAGAGAGAGGGAGCTCAGGTTTGAGTACCAGCATGAGACAACTCACCTCACACTGTTCAATTGTTAACTTGGTCCCCCGCACAGTTTAGGAGTGAGAAAACTAGCACTGCCCCAGGCAATGCCTGGGCATAGTGCAAGACCTGACATGGAGAAGATGTGTTGCCGACAAGCAGCTTGGAAGCTGCCCTCCTACTCTGGAGGGAGAGAAAGCTCAGCTTTATGGGCAAGTGCTATCACCCGGCGTGCACACTCAACAACTGTTAACAAGTATTGACGTAGCCAAAGACACCATCCCTAACTCCAGCCATCTTTGAGCAACACGTCACGGAGAATGGGGAGTATATGGGGTGTATAACTCTTAATCTGCTCACTCCCTGCTGCTGTCTGTGGTTGTCCCAGCAGGATCCTGGGGCTGGGTGGTTGTTATGTACAACATTTCTAAGGAGTCCAACGGTGGTGCTGTCTGACAATGCTGCTCGTTGTGAGAAACCCTCACAAGGTATGCCTTTGTTCCGAGCAGGACAGACACAAAGCCTGTACCTGGTGATATCAGGCACTTCACAGAAGTCAGATCTGGACTGAGGGTCATAGGTGTGAGATAGTCTGCCTTGAGGGTAGGTTCTCTGAGGGTAATGCTGAAGTAGGAGATAATAAAGTTCTTGCTTAGACTTAGCCATACATGCATTTCCCAGTTCCTATGCCAGACTAAATAATAAATTCCAAGTTTCCCTGACCACTCCGTCCACCCTTATGGAAAAGTCATATTAAAACACAAACAAGTCAGACATGCTGAGCAAGACACTATTTTGTGGCTTTTTGCACATACACAGTCTGTAGGCATTCTTTAGCTTCCTGAATTAAACAAAAAAAATTATTCATATAACACGAAAGGAAATAATGCATTAGTCATCTTCAAAAGACTTAATGAAAGCAGTATTTTTTCATTGCTTCTTTTCTTTCCAATAAGTAAAATAGATTATTGCATCATTTGGCACATATTCATTGTCCGTAAATTCTTAAATTGGTTTATATTAGTCTGCATTGTTCAATTTGCACTGCATGTGCACTGTGGAACCAGAAGTCTTCTCAGTGCTGTCAACAAATTTTCGGTTCATGTTACTGCTCTGTAATTATTCAGTACAAGAGGTCAGTAGTGGAAAGACAAGTAGACAAATATATTTATTACAAGGTTGAGATCTCTTTGTTGTCATTTACAGGGTTGTATTTTTGTCGAGTTTAGAAGACTATTTCAAGCACCATTTTGTTTATTTGAACCCTTTTTTGCCAAATATGTGACACGTGCTTATTGTTTGCTAATTATTGTTCTTTCAGGATGCCATGGAAAAATGCACCTTCTACTAATGCCATTGTATGTTCCATTGCATTTTTCTTTAAGGCTATAATCTCTCCACTAAAGGACAGTTCCCCCACTGTCAGAATGGGATGAGTTATGCCCTCAGTCGTGTGTGACTTTTCACATAATTTTTAAGCTATCTGTAATGATGTATTAATTCTATAAGAGCACTGACTTTCTTCTTCTGCGATATTTGAAAAGAAACATCGGTCAAATTTATCTGAACAATGATTCAGTAAATATACTGTGGTTCAAAGTGTTACTTAATGTCTTGTGTTATAGGATCCTTTTAGCTAGGGAGGAGGGATCTTCCACAGCTCTGGCTTAACCCTGAGTTACATTAATATCTCTCACCTGATTCAGCAAAGCTCCTAAGCGTTTGTGTAATTTTCCTTTTGTGATTAGCCCTGTTGCATCATATAAAGTAAAGCATGCAGTCCCACACAATCATTGAGAAGAAATGGATTTAAACATGTTCTTAAGTTGGGATGCGAGTTACACATTAACCAGTTTGCATGGGGGAGCCTACATCAGTGAGTACACACAACAACTTTGCTTTACACATCATTTCTGCAACAGCTGTTTCTAGAGAATAGATTAAAACGGTTCCTAATGTTGTCAAAGTGATTTTTGTGGGGGTGTTTATTTATTTTTAAAGGAATGCATTTTTTGTGAATATTCTGCAATATTCATCCATCTTCGCTCTAGTACTTCTACAGTAGTAATATTAATAATATGAGCACCATAAGAAGAACAAAAGCAGCACTTAGCTCCAGTGGAAGGAGTTTATTTCATCATAGTACTACTATTTCAAGGACTGCACAATTGACAATGAACAAAGAGAGCCCTATAATCAAATTTTCATATTAGATTGTTCATGATAGAATAAATACATTGGCTAGAAAATCACAAATCTGTGTTTGTTTCGGTAGACTTGAAATCATTACAGTTATCTAACTGATAGTTGTTTGTGCATTTCTTTAAGCCTGTTGAAGGTACCCAAGCAGAATACCATGAAATTGCATATTCTCCTTAATGAAATTTGGAGCCCTTTGTAAATAATAGTAAAAGTAAATAACTTAATTAATTTGCTATTGATGTTTTGTTCATTTTGTCTGCAGAGTTAAGCTAGGCATGGATGGGAGAGAAGGAGCGTGTGGGTGTGGAGAAACTTGGGGACATGTGAATAAAGTGGTGACTGTGTTATTAATAAAATTCAGGGCTGTTAAAGTACAAAGGGCAGTTTGCCAATTACTATGAAAAGGAGAATTGGCTGAAAACCAGTACCAATTAGTGAAAGATGATGATGAGGATTATAAGGTACTCTAAGATCCAGTGATCCAGTGTAGAATGTACCGGTTCATACTTTTTTGTGAAAATGTCTGAGTCAGATTTTGCTTTTTGCCCTCCAGTGTCATCTGTATATTATATCAAATATCAGAAACAAAAGTTCAGGTTTTTAATTTGTCTGATTTATGCCAAAAATTTAATTTTAGAATCTCCTACAAGTTAGATGATATGCCTACAGGTATTCCTATTATACGGAGCAGTTCTTTCACCCCTTGGTCTAATAACTAAATGAAATTGCTTTATTGCACGAAATTAACATTATTGTATTTTCATTCAATTTGTTATGTGTTCAATAAATAACATCAATCATCCTAGAGAGATGCTGCAATATCTTAGAATGCCGAATGTATCCTTAGCCATTTCTCTCTATTCTTAGCCGCGCATTTTTCCCCCTGGAAAATAAGGACTGAGTTGAGTGGATCTCCACTCCTATTGTCAAAGTTTTGCATTTTGCTTGTAAATTTTCTTGCCTTCACTTGGCTTAAACAACCTAATCACCTGATCACCAAAACCCTGTATTTGTTTGAGTACTGGCAGAAGTGTGGTATTCTTAACTATTCATTTCCATAGTTGAACTCAGCAGATTTTATAAGAAAGGAAGGAAAAAATGATATTGTCCAATCGTATCTATATCTTTTGTTAAAACCCACCTTTTTCTTTCTTTCTCTCTCTTTTATTTTTTTTTTATATTTTTTTCTTTTTCCCCCCCTTTTTTCAGGGAGGGAGGACGGGGGGGAAGTTTTGGCTTTACTTCTGAGATGTGTTTAAATTGAAGTTCAACACAATCACAACTTTCTTTAAACATGCATATATCTTTAAGTGTCTTCTAAAGTAGAGAAGACTATTTAAATGGAGCTTAATACTAAAATGAAGTTTATAACTCAAGTATCTGATGTTAAAATGCATCAATTTAAGATGGATAGAACCAGTTAAGAAAAGCTGAGATATCTTGATTTTGGATCTAATGTCAGGTCAATCATTTTGATTACTCTGCACATCATCTTCTTCGAAATTTCTTCAATGTTGTCATTTCTATAAGTACTCCACAGCTGTTGATATATACTTCAGAGAAGATACCACAATGCATATTGGCTGCAGGTTTAATACTGGTTGCAACTGCCATATTTTACATAGCTGTAAAAACAGAATCTCTCCTGTGCCTGGAATAGTTGCATTTAAAATAGATAGAGGCTGTCAGGTCCCCATCAAAATTTCCTCAACATTTTGGAGAGTCAGTTTCAGAGATCTGTTTTCAAAACTATTTCTAGTTTCTGTTCTCAACTCAAAATGTTTGCAAACGCCCAGCATTAAGCCAGCCCTCCCCTAATAAAATGTCTTGATTTTTTTTAAAGACAGATGTGTTCCTATCTGATTATCACATAGGTTTACTGACTAACTAAAAAATATAGAGGTGGCCAACATAATTTGTGACAGACCTTTTGCAATAGCTTCTGCTCTCTGTAAACAACCGGGGAAACAGAGCAAAGTCAGTCTCAATGAATAGCTGTATCAGGGTCCCCGATGCCCACTGAATATCTGTTTCTTTTCAGTTAATTGTGGAGTAAGCAGATTCTCAGATGTAACTTGCTGTTGATCCATAACGAGCTACTGATAGAGATATAAGATGTGTCATCTGAAAACCTGCAACAAATGTCAAGGATTCACAGTAGATATGACTGAACCTGCCATCTTTGTTCTCCAACTTAGTCTACTCTGTGTACATCTTCTAACCAGCATTTTCTTGCTCCATGTTTAGACCTCACTTGAGCAAAAACAGAATACTTGACAGAGTGCTTTAAGCATTTTACATATGGGTAAATATAAGGATTGTGCTAAGACAATAAAAATCATTATACACATAAATGGAGTGGCAGAAAAAATCATTCTCTTAATTTATGTCCAAGGCCTTGGTAAATGAAACATGAAATCCTATAGGAGGGAGTCACCTTGCAGGTACTCCCATAGAAAAATGTCTCTTGTGCAAAATGTTAACATATATATTCTTTTCTGCTTTTCTGGATTCATACAAGGACTTCTGACTTATTGAAGATACTAAGCTAGAGACCTAGGAGACAGATAATTTTTTATACTTTGGCTTTTTTATAAATTAATTCTCTTCACCATTTAACTGATTACAGTTTTAAAATGAAAATGTTTGATTTATTGCAAACATTGTACTGAAAAATTTAAAGACTGACTTGTTTGAGAGTTAAGATTCATTCCAGAATTTTTCTGAGGGAGCTTTTTTCAGCTATCTTTTTAAGTGCAAGATTGAAGTCTCTCAACATATTCTCACGCCTCAGAGATTCTCATTAGAAGAAGTTATAGCAGCTGAATATAAGGTAGAAGATTTTGGATTTTGTATATTTCAGCATGAGCATTTTTCACTAGATCTTTTTTTCCAAAAGCTCAGTCTAATGTGGAAACTATCAGGCATCCCTCTTGTTTTATGTATGAAAAAAGTGGCTCACTGCTTTTTCTCCATTATAGTAGG
Organism: Dromas ardeola; assembly: GCA_013398915.1. Lineage (NCBI taxonomy): Eukaryota > Metazoa > Chordata > Aves > Charadriiformes > Dromadidae > Dromas > Dromas ardeola. The sequence continues at coordinate 68,195 of VYZM01018297.1, forward strand.
CAATATTAAAATTCTTTAGCCAACACCCCACTACTTGCAATAACCACAATATCCTCCTGTATTTAGAATGTCAAGTGACACTCTAAATGACAAATGCTGAGCTCTTAATATCTCCAACTCTGTTAATGTATGAAGCATATTACTCCCTCTGCAGCAAGACACTGTAGGAACTGCACTAATAACGTGTTGGTAAGATAGATCAGTTTTACTTCCCGCTACTGTGCCATACTTCTGGCAACCCAGATAAAGCCTGTGAGAAGATATCCTCCTTCCTCCTCCAGTGATGACTGAGTCCCATCTCTGCAAAAGTGCACTTGTGTTTCTGAGGCAAGCAGAGAAAGGGAAATAATTGTAGGTTACAGCTGCAGCACCTGAGATAAGAGTCACGAATGGCAGCATAAGCCATGAGTTACCTTTTCGTCACATGAAAGTGGATCTTTAGTGTTTGTCCTGCAGATGGAGAGCCGTGTCCCCACAGAACCTGTAGTATGCATGAGAAAGCAAGCCACACACTTTCCTCTTACTCTTTTAAATCCTCCCCTACATGGTGGGATTTCATTAGAATTTCTGGGATTGACAAGAAAAACCTTTTAGTGAGAATGACCACCTAAGCATATGATGGCAAATTGCTGACAAATACACTGGGACCAATCAGGACACTTACAGAGACAGAATAAAGGGGACAACGGAAATGTAGCATCTGGGTTACCAACAGAATGAAAAAGAGATTCTGCATCTCCTGGGAATTAATGAAATTATAACGTCCTGAATATGAAGGGTTATCTGAGTAAAAATTTGTCACTGGAAGGAAAGGATCCTGAAGTGATGAAGAAAACACCAAGACTGATATTGAAGACATATATAAAAGGATGAAGGAATAAAGCGTAGAATCTCCTTCTTTACTAAAATAAGGAAAAGCTGATCTTTACATTTACAAGACACACAGTGAAGTGAAAGGACTTTAAAATATTTGTGTATGGTGTTTGACGAATCCTAATCTGCAATCCTGGCGTAATGCTCAGGGTGAGTGAATGAAAGGAAATTAGGGAGAAAAAAAACGTATTCAAATGAGTTCAAATCCTTCAGTTTACTGAGATGCAGTCCTTATTGAACTGAAAGACTACAGGATTTGACCCACTTTGAGGACATGAAACAGCTACATGCTATTCTACCAGCATAGTCCAGCCTTCATCAGAAATACGCAGGTGGATAGAGAGGCATTAACAGGGTATGTACAATGAGCAGGTGCTAATGGAATTGTTATGCAGAAATCCCTTAACTTGTGCCCATGAGCCACCATCCCTGAATGCCGTAATATTGTGGGCTGTGTGCTCAGCTGGTGTAAGCTACCATACCTCAACAGAGTTAGTCTGAACTACACTGAAATTGCACCTGTCCCTCAGTATTCAAAGAGGTGTTAGCACAAAACAACTCATTTAAAACCTAAGGCCCCAAGGCCACTAGTAAACAGCTGAAGCCTAACTTGCTGTCTGTTCTCATCTTCCATCGATTATACTTCTTACATTATCTAACAAGAAAACAAGTGTCTCCTGTCTATTGCGAAGCTGTATTTCGTAAGCTGTCAAATCTTGGAATGAACATAACATCTTCAGATCAGAGCACAATTCCTCAATCCAAATTATTGCTGCAAAAGTAGACACCAGGGAAACAGTATTCTCTGATTCCTAAGTTCCAGTGTGCTCAGTTTTCAATTCTACTCACAAACCTGCACGGTAGCACAGGTAGCTTGATATGTTAATCTCCGCACCCAGCAATCACTTGTACAACCAAAGAAAGAGTTAACAAATAGAAATACACACACACACACCCCTCCAATTACAGAATAGGACAGACCTGATTCCATGCTCTTCACATAGGCAAAACTGTCATTATTATCAAAGGTACGTGTCACCTGTCTAAGGTTGCAATGTCATTAGTTTTTCCAGCTCCAGAGCTTTTTCAGAAGTTTCATGTTATTGAAGGTAGAAGATTTTGTCTTATAGAAAGTCTTATAAGAAAGAAGTCTTATAGAAAATTGTGTGGTGTTCTACAACATGTGTCTGTTTTCTCTCAGCTTTTCTCAGTGATCCTTTCTGAAGGAACAATCAGCTGGAAGCTACACAGCCTCCTGTGTTTTCAACATCAGAGCTCTAATAAAGCGGGCATCACACCGCATATTTCTTGGCCTTCATTTCTGACAAGGCAAAGTTTTTCTTGTCCGTATTATTCCCACAGCATGTACCTTACTGGCGTATTGTTTAGGTTTAAATTCCCAGCCAATTTACAGATTCTCAGCCCTTCTCCTTCCTCAATGTTTTCTCCACTGATGCACTTATAAAAAGATATCATATCTCCTCTCAGCCTTCAGGCTAAAGAAGACTAAGTCTTTCAGTTGCCCTACATGAGACAGATTCGTTATTCCTCTTTTATCTTATCACAGCCCTTCTTGACTCTTTTTCTTCTCAAGAACATCTTTACGTGATATGAGTGATTAGGAATGCATGCAACATTCCAGCCGTGTTTTCTACAGTGGAACTAACTTTTTCCTACCTCCTGCCCCTAACCACCTGGTTCTTCACTACCCCTACCCATTCCTCAAACTGAGCTCCTTTTCCTTGGCTAACAGCACAAAAATACAGCTCGCTGATACAAAATGCCTTGGATATAGACACATGCCTAGCATATCCCAGCTTGGAGTCACAGTCCCACATTCGTTCCCTGCTGTGGCAGCTGCTGGGAGGAGGGTCTGCCTCCATGGCTGCGTGAAGACAGGGGAGGAGGAGGCAGTAGGCTGTTGACACTGGGACTTGGCAGAACCTGCCTCAGGACCCTCAAAGCTACTGCTCTGCAGGGTGTTTTTTCTGTACCCTCTTGTTGTTTCAGAATGTGAAAGAGCTCTTCTGCCAGAAGCCATTCTCTCTCTCTGCAGTGGCTGGGGGATGAATACAAAATGGCAAAGCTTCACTGTTTCCCACTCCCTCAGTCAAATGGGAGCACTAGTCTCTGCATCATCTCCCTGCTGCATGTTTGATATGATTAACTCTGTCTCCAACCGAGTGCCAGATACACATGCTGTGATTAGTGAGACAGCTTCTTAGCCTGCCCAGAGGCCTCTGTTCAAGCTGTCCCACTCGGTGCATGAATGCCAGCTCTTTGCCAAGAGCCCCTGCAAAGAATATTGGATCTGAGGAGGCCACAGCTGGAGAGTGACACACATTCCCACCACCAGCACAGCAGCCAGTGTGCTCCCCTGTGTCTTTGAACACTTGCAGGATTACATTTGACCTAAATGGCGAGCAAGTATCTCTTTGGGGCCAGGTCTTCCACAGTTGTAAACCATCACAGCCTTGCTGACCATGGAGGAGCTATGCTAAGTGACACTAGCAATAGATCTGGTCCCGGGATTGTACTTGCAGAGATTTTGATTTGGGCAGAGCCCCAAAGGTAGACCTGCCACTGCCTTGCAGGATTTCTGCTTTACTGTTGTGACACTAAGTCAGAAATCTTAATGTCCCAATTTAACTGAGGGGACCTGAATACATAATTATTTCTAGGAGATGGGCAATGTATCAGCTGCCAAGTAATGGTGTCCCCAGTGGACATCTAAAATTTTAGCACTCTATTTCCTTCACACCATTTTTTTTCCCAATCCTTAAGAAACAAACAAACCTGCAACAGTCTGCATTTTTCATTTCAATTACCTACCTTCAGCTACTGTTTTGACACTACAGATTTAATCAGATTTCTGTATTTAAAGTGACAATTTAGCTACAGCACAGACCACAGGACACTGACTTTGACACATAATTCCCCTTTCACCGCTGGAACCCTGCATTCAGTACCCAGTTTAGGATGTAAGTGATTTACTGTCTCATTTGAGTCTCTCCTTCTTGCTCATCTGCATCGCAGAACCTGCGGCATGTGTCACTGTCATTTCTATTTTAAAGGTGCAGTGACCAGCTTCATTCCCACTGGATGTTTCTCATGAGTCACTTCCCCAGCACATTTGTCATTACGAATACTCAAGTTCAGCAGAAATCAAATCCTCAGCCAATGCAAAATCAGTGTCCTTTCATAAAATTCAACGAACTATTCTGATTTATGCCACAGAGCATCTGCAGATGAGGGACTTGGATCAGTTATGGCCTCCAGGACCCTCAGATGCTAGGACTGAGACCTGGAAATAACAATCCATTCAAACTTAGAGCCTTTAAATAGGCTATCTTCCCCCTAAAGTCAGGCTCATTTACATAAGTTCCATCTTGCAGTGAGCTTGGGTGTGGACACTCAATGCAAGATAGCAATGCATTTTCCCATTTGTCTCTTGTATCAGAAGAGAGTGGAAAAGAGTTTAAACAGATTAGGGAAAAACACACCAAATGAAGAATGAATATGTTTGGAGTTAATTTTGGATATATTTTGCTTCAATTTCACACCTCGCTGAATTCTGAATTCCCACGTAACTGTCCTGCCTGAGAAGTCTGAGTCCATTCACAGCCAATGCCAATGCCTGCAAAGGTACCAAGGCTTGACTAGACCCTTCAAAACAGGTAAGAAAGCAAATTTAAACCTTCACTACTACTACTCTCTCAGCTTCTGTGTAAAAGCATGGACATTTGCTAGGCTTAACTCAAGATTTGACTTCCAGGTTGATTTAAACTTGGTGTTAGGGCAGAAGCAGAGTGTTTATTCAAAAAGCCAGCATGAGTTCCTTTTTCCATGTATGAGCTCTAAACAGTTACTGGGCACTGGGATACTGAATTACTAAGTGAAATATTAATGCTATGCCTACATCCGTGTCAGAGCCTGCATGAGTGGAGCTTACATGAAGTTCTAGATTATTTGGGGAATGAGTTACTGAACCGTTGTAATAGTTCCTCGGAGGTTAGCTAACATGGAGTGATGGAGGAAAGGTCTTTTCTTCCTGCTGTTTACTCTGATGCCCACTATAGCTCCTGAATTACCTGCTGTTTAACTTCCAGTCTGCAGAAAAACACATTTTATTTTGCCATTGGTATACTAAATGGAAAATACTGTGAATGTTATGGTAGTTATATATATGTGGGTTTATATTTGTGTATAAGGTTTGGAGCATTTATCTTCTGAAGTTTTTTATTGTTTGTTACAGCTGAGTGCTGAGTCCCTTTTAATCTTTCCTTATATAGCAATCCTTCCATCTTCATGATTATTATCCGTTGCTATTCCCTGAACTCCATCCAGTTTGTCTACATTTTTCAGGAAATGAGGTGCCTAAAGCTCTCAGTGCAATATTCCAGGTTCAGTCTCACTATACGGATAGGGTCTATTATCTCCCTGCTCCATGAGAGGCATAAATATCTCTGCTTTATGCAGCTCAAGGTTGAAATGGTCCTTTAGCTGCCATGTTACTTTGCAAATATAGCTGATAAATAAGATAAAAAAGAGAAAGTTTTAGGAGAAAAAAACCCAAACACAATAAAAAGTACTAGGTGTTGACATAACCGGCAAGTAATAATCACTGTTCTGACACTAAAAGAAGGTTATCGGCCTTACCTCCTGCCATAACAAACATGCTGATATGATCTGATTTAACTAAATTAGGTTTTCCTAATGTTAGTGATCTGTGATTTATTATATAAATATATAAAAATCTTCATAAAACTTAGAAACACTGATAATTCTTAAATAATCATAAGTAAATAATGAAGGTTAATAATTATTGAATATTATTATTGCAGTAATATAGTGTATGCAGCATATGTGAACATTCTTGAGAACACTGAGGCAGATAATCTCAGATATAAGAACATTTGAGTGTGTGAACAAAGCTGTCCGAAAGTCATTTAAGTCTTTTATCATATCACAAAATTAAGGGATTAAAAGAACGTACTGGAAAAAAAAAAAAAATCTATTCTGAGACTGCTATTAATTGTGATAGGATCCCAGCCCCTCAACTGGGATTTGAGACTCCTGTTTTAGCTGCTGTCCTGAAGAGTCTGTGTTCTGGGAGCAAACTCCTGCCCTGACCCACTGGTGGGCTCAGTGGGGCTACAGAGGACTGTGATCAAGACTCTCTTTGTACAATTTTATGCTCGTATTGCAGCCAAATGGTTCCTAACTATGTATAGTTATTCCAGTCACTGAATTTAGATACCAAATATAGGTGCAAATATGTCTAGCTTTACATTCCTCACCCTGCAAGGGACAAAACAATCCCTTAAAGCTGGTGCTTAAGTTGCCCATAAGAACAGCACAAGAGTTATATCCTTTACCCTCTCTGGACGTACAGCAGCTCCTGTAAGACTAACAATTTGACCCTCTCTCCACTGGGTTCCTAGGGAATAGCAGGGAATGTAGACACTTCTATCCACAGGTGCAGGGGTGACTTGTTGTTAAGGAGATGCAACTTTTGTGAAAACCATACAGACTTTCCTCCAACAAGAAGTGCCTGGCAATACGGGGCCCTGCCCTCTCACCCACAAAATAGGCAAACTGGCTTCTGGACTCACCAGAGCCTCAGGCATCTGCATCCTTCTGCATGGTCTGACGTCTTGTTTCCTGGTTCTTATGCCAAACCACTGCCCCTTGGCACAGCCAGGAACATGAATACGGCGGGGACACGAAGGGAGCTGCCAGGAGTCAGATTTGGGTTCCCGAGTTTGGCATGTGAAATGTGTGTGAGTATTTTCCACCTGACCACTGCTGGAGTTAAAAACAAAAACACTTCTGAAACAGGAGGCCAAGATATAGCAACAATTCTGTATCATCAGGCTGCATCATTTATTGGAGAAAATGGAGCTGCTTTGTTCTGTTACAGTTTGAAATGGAGTCGTTTCCCATGCCCCCCTCTACCTGCAAAGCCTATGTGGAAGAAGCAGTAATAAAAACAAAGACTGCTGAAGGACCAAAAGGACTTCTCTCATGCTGAGCACAGGTATCCAGGGCAGGAGCACACAGATTTATATGTTGTATTTCTGCTTTCTGTCACATGGGCTTTATGAGGAACCATAAAATGGAAGATAGGGTAATTAAGAAAGAAGTCATATAAGATCTGAAGTAGAGTTGTTGCTTCTGCTGCTTGGCACCTCTGCATATTCAACTGCAGCACACAGCACATAGCACACACTAATTCACTGGGGCTCCTACTCATTACATGGATAAATCTGTAGTTATTCAGAAATACGCATAATAGAAAAAAAAAAAAAAAAGAAAAAAATAATGGTGAAACCCAGTCAGCAATGACTAAAAGGACAGAAATTTGTTTCCCCATTGTGGCAATTGACACAGTTCAAATGCAATAAGGGGAAGAAAATAAAATATTTTCCTATAAATAAGCTGGTGAAAATTATTCCCTACTAGACCACAAGAAGGAAAGAAGAAGACTTAGGCTTTTCTGAATAAGAGGTAATTCTCTGGAACGCTCCGGGGCTAGCATGGCGCCTCTCTGCTCCTTATTCAGAGCAAAATTGTACAGTTACTATCTTTCCTTAAAAGACTTTTCACTCCTGCAACGCCTACAGTGTTGCAAAATACAGATAAGCCCTGAAGTGCAGTGAATTTTAGAAGATAATTCAGATGAGCTCAAAGGACAGATTATATGGTCCTGTTAGTACTCACCTACCGCAGAGAAGGGGAGAGGTGAATAAAGGATTATGAGAAGAGACTGCAGAATAAAAAACTTTCTGCTTGCTGTCATGATGTTTTATTTTGGTAAAGTTCCTGTTGTCTTGTCCTATCAAAAATGAACTATCTGTCTTTCAAGGGAGCCACTTAGTGTCTGGTTTTGGGAAGCAGTGTAATTTATTGACACATTTTGCAGAAGATTGGCGCTGGTAGGAAGTCACTTTCCCAGAAAAAAATTCAATATTTTAAGTACATTATTGCTTCAGGTATAGTTTCCAAGTTTTATCTAAAAAGTAATCATGGACTAAATATATTCATAAGAAGTATTAAGACAACAGACACATTCTTGGTTTTATAATTTGAAAACATTCTATTTTCATTAAGATCTTCATATATTTTATTAGAAAACATATGACGCTAGTTAGCTTTTCAAAACAGGTCCTATAACAGAGATGAGACACAATGGTATTGCAGTATACAATTGAGGTAAACAAGAGAAAAAGTGTTATTTCCAAAATCATTGTGGGTTTTTTTTGAGTTTGGGTTTTGTTTTTTTGGTCTTTGAAAGGAGATACTCCCATAGTACAGCTTTTTTTTCTGTGTGTAGTAATGGCATGTCTTTTCCTTGCCAATGTGTCAGCGTGATTGCATTTAACTGTAAGTTAGATGTATCCAGCGCCACAACATTGCTCAGGAATTGACCCTCTGAAACATAGCAGATCCAGCCCCACCTCCTGTTCATGTATGACTTCGATGAGTCATTTGTGAAGCTATGTAATGTGCTTATTTACGTACTTATTAAACACACTTATTAAATTGCTCTGCCTTCTAAACCTCTTTGTTCAGTCTAGTCACGGGGAGCCTATGTAAATTGTCACCTGTGAAACAAATCAGAAAGCTGTGGCTTTCATAAATCAAAGGAACCTGGGGGTTACGCCAAAAGATGGTAAGACCGGAATTCTGCCAGCGACTCTAAGTGGGTGTGCACAGAGTATTTTACATGGGTTATTTTCACAAGAGAGGGACAGAAGAGGAAGCTGCGGGCTGAAAACTTCATGAACTATAAAGTTATCATAAAAAGGCGAGATCTTTGGGTAACTCTAGCTGAATTTGTTGTGTTCTGAATGCTAGCAAAAGTATAGGATTGTCTTCATATGAAATTTCTGGTGTCTAAGCTGGCTCTGCTTAAGAATGATTGTGTCCCTGAAGTACCAAGGCAGGTAGAGCGGGGTCCTGTAAACAGTGAGGAAAAAGGAAAGGAAAATTAAGGAAATTTAATGTTAATTATTTTTTTCTCTCATTCTTTTACTGTTACCTTATGTGTTGGTTTTGGCTGGGGTAGAGTTAATCTTTTACTAGTAGCTAATATGGGGCTATGTTCTGGATTTGTGCTGGAAACACTGTTGATAATACAGGGATATTTTAGTTAATGCCGAACAATGCTTACACTGCCTCATGGCCTTTTCTGCATCTCACACCGCCCTGCCAATGAGTAGGCTAGGAGTGCACAAAAAGTTAGGAGTAGACACAGCTGGGAGAGCTGACCCCAACTGGCCAAAGGGATGTCCCACACCATATGATGTCATGCCCAGCTTATAAAGCTGGGAGAAGATGAAGGAAGGGAGAGGACGTTCAGAGTTACGGTGTTTTGTCTTCCCAAGTAACCATTACGTGTGATGGAGCCCTGCTTTCCTGGAGAAGGCTGAACACCTGCCTGCCCATGGGAAGTGGTGAATGAATTCCTTTTTTTGCTTTGCTTGCGTGCACAGCTTTTGCTCTACCTCTTAAACTGTCTTTATCTCAGCCCATGAGTTTTCTCACTTTTACTCTTCTGATTCTGCCTTCACCCCACCAGGAGTGGAGTAAGCAAGTGACTCTGTGGTGCCTAGTTGCTGGCTGGGGTTAAGCCATGACACTTTATTTTAATAGATTTTTGTTGATCCAAGTAAAGAGGCTGCTAAAGTGTGTGATTTACTATATGTAAAATTATAAAATAAACTCCCACTGGTAGATGATTTTTTTTTTTCAGCAAGCAAAAGTGATTGAATATTCAAGTATAAGAAAACTGTCCATTAGCCCCAACCCTCTTCTCTGGTTTTGAGGTGCATGTACAAACCTGCCTAACAAGGAAATTAGATATTTGATCTTTCTCTAAGTCCGCTCTGTCACTGGAATAGCCTGATGTGAAGCAAAGAAGTGTTTTGCTGTTTGGGATATTTTCCTGAATGATGAACTGTGCTGATATCAGCCAAATACCCATTGTAGGTCAAAGCAGCACTTCAGAAGTATAGTATATTTACTATATTCCAAAAACTAACAGTTTTTTAAAGTATTTTGACTGGTATTCCTCCTGATTTTAGAGTCTCAAAGTAAGGATATTTAGTATTTTACTGTACACTATCTTTGACACTTTCCTCTTCTTCCTCCTCACAAAATATAACACGTTATAAGGATAGGAGGGATACCAAGACAGAAAACAACAATACTTCTAATTAAGCTTTTTGGAAGAACCACGTTGATGAGTATACCAGTATTCTGCATACAGACTACAGGCTCTGTTTCAGGAAATTATAACTCATGGTAATCTCATTGTTTCAGAGCAGATGGAGAAAGTTGAGAATTTTCTCATACAGCACGATTTCTGCTTATTTCTGCAGAATGTTTTGAAGTTCTTTTGCTTTCTGAGTACCATAGATATATTGTCTGCCTTTAAATAAAAAAATAAACTGATATACATAAGTCAGGTAGGATAATGCCATGATAGGGCTTGCAGATCTGTCATGGGAAACCAGCAAAAACTTGTTCTTTTGCTGCATCCCCAATCTTCTTGCTGAAGTTAGCGTTGTGTTCTAATTGATTTCTCACCTTCCTGGCTCACTGTAATAAACTTCAAGCCTGAATGAAACTTTCACAAAAACAAGAGGACTAATTCTTTGGTACGTTTCTATCTATATAGTCATTCATACATCAGCATATATTTAACACCACTGATCAGATACGTTAATGTGTTACACTGTATTTAGTCTCTGATTGAAAAGATGCAAAGATGAAATGAACACAGAATGTACAGGGCAATTGGAAAGGAGATACAAAGGGAAGTGAAAGAAGAAAAAAAATTGGGCATTGAGGTCAAATTCTGGCCCAAAGCTCATTTATCTCTATCATCTCTGATGGGATAAATGAGTGCATGTAGCTGGGGGAAAAAAAATTGTTGTAATTGCTAAAAATAACACAGCTTTTATGTTCTAGATAGTATCTGTAATAAAAGAGATACTTGTGTTTCTGAACATATTGCTGATATTTCTATGTCTGACTTCATCACTTAGAGGACAGAAGGGGACAGTTATGAGGATTTGGTAAGAAAATAAAAAGATATGGTCAACTGACATCAGTTTGACATTTTCTTCTTCAAACTCAATATATATCACAAAAAAGTAAGAGGAGCAGGTGTTATAATAAGAAAGCATTGGCTTTTATGGTAGCCTTTAAGCTCTCAATGTGAAAGAAAGTGTCTTCAATGTACCTAAACAAAATCAGCCCATGACCCAGTATCAGAGAAGGGACAACATCTGGCTTGGCTCTAGCCTTAACATATGACAGCACAATTTTAATTCCAGTGAATTTCTTTATTTGTCTAATTTTAGATTTTCCTTTGAGAAACAAGATATTAGTCTGTTTCTAGCAGGAATATTAAAAGCTCAGACATTTATTTGAGATGTGCAGCTAAAACATCTTCTTCTGATCATCTATCCAGACAATACACATTTTTCCTGTTCTGTTTCCTATTGGGTAATGGGTATGTCTGGTTTAATCTTTTGTCATTGATGTTCTCCATTTTTATCTTCTAATCAAAAAATTTTATTTTCTTGTATGCCACAAAGGTAAAGATAAGGAAAACACAGTACCTAGTACAGACCTAGCCGCCTGGGTTTCAGAAAATATTTCAGTGGCTGAGCATCAGGACAGAGATGGGCTTATGTGCTCACTTACTAAAGGTTTCTTTGGTTTACTTGTGGTTAGGCAGACCTGTACAGGAAAGAAGCAAAATGTACTTCCTGCACAGTAACTACACAAAGCTTTCACACAAATAGAATTTTTACTCCTGCTGAATAAAATGCAGGTTTCGTTTAGGCAGGGATTGTGTCGGGACGAACAACAACCAGAGGACAGTGGAATTCCTTGGGATGATCAGTAAAAATTCCAAGCTAAATCTTATAATTGGTTCTTAATACAAATGGTAACAATTATTGAAAGAAAGTAACTCAGAGGGTGCCATGGAGAAGATTTTTAACATTTGTCCTTCTCCAAACTGCTCTCCATGCATTTTTAAGATTTGGGTTTATTTCTCATTATCCTACTCTGATTTGATTGGTAATAAATTAAATTAATTTTTACCAAGTTGATTCTGTTTTGCCCATGATGGTAATTGCCGAGTGATCTCCCTGTCCTTATTTTGAACCCATGAGCCTTTCATTATATTTTCTCTCCCCTGTCCAGCTGAGGAGGGGAAGTGACAGAGCGGCTTTGGTGGCCACCTGGCATCCAGCCAGGGTGAACCCACCACAGTTGCCAAAGTTTTCTTAATGAGATTACTCATGGGGATTATCACAGAAGAATCACAGAATCACAGGATGGTTCGGGTTGGAAGGGACCTTAAAGATCACCCAGTTCCAACGCCCCCTTCCACGGGCAGGGACACCTCCCACTAGACCAGGCTGCTCAAAGCCTCATCCAGCCTGGCCTTGAACACCTCCAGGGATGGAGCATCCACAGCTTCCCTGGGCAACCTGTTCCAGTGCCTCACCACCCTTACAGTAAAGAATTTCTTCCTGAATTATGCTGGCTTTCAAAAAGCATCTTTTCCACAAGGATTGTGAGCAAAATAAAGAGATGTTGAACCCTGAGGACTCCATGTTCTGCTCCTGTAAACCACACTGAACTCTTCTGCAGTGTGCCAGTTTTAGCTAGCCACAAATCCAAACATTTCTCACATTTAAGAAAAGATAATTATCCTCATGACACAAGTTAATGTCTGCTAGGCAATAATCTTTTTCCCATTCCTCTTCTTTAGTGAAAATCACTATTGCTATTGAAAACAACTATCTTTTTTTGAAGTTTAAAAGAAAACAAGAACCCAATAAAACAAAAATCCTCTTCTCAGTTCTCTTCTCTCCTGTTGCAAGAAATAAAAGCGAGAATAAGACACAGCAGTGCTACCAGATTCTCTCTATCAAACCTGCCTATAATTCAAAATATAACAGGGTTTTGTCTGGGTGGAATTGTTCATGTAGAGAGGAAATTTGTGTTAGTAATTCCAGGATGATTAAAAACATAAAAGATTTCTGGTCTAAGCATTTAAAGCAAAGGAAAAAACAAGGTATAATTTACAAAACTGAAACAATTTTGCCTGATAATATTTTCAGCACGAATACCATGTAACTTATACACTTGAGTGCAGTGGTACTTGTCCAGGTGTCCAAAGTTAGCCCTGCGCTTATGCTCACCATGATTGTTATTAGTTCACATATAATGGTTATTTTTACATCAACAGTCACCACTGTTTACCGCTTCATATCAGATAGGTGATGACAGACTAGGAAAAGTGACTGCTGACCTACAAGCAGAACACAACCTTTTCAGCTGCAAAAGCAGCAAGGGCAGGAAGGGAAACGCTGTGCAGAGACGGATAGAAGCAGCAGACAGGACTCAGTTACTCTTGGTTCCAGCAATCTTCTCCCAACCACTTCATATTAGTACATGCTGTGCTCTTCAAAGGAGAAATACGCTGAGAAATACCTGAGAGAGTTACATATGCAATAAGGGGTAGTAAAGCAAAGAACTTGAAATACATTAGGTGTAGGTGTCATTTGAAACAACAGCCAAGCCCCAGTGTATATTAAACAGGTAATTACTATCAATCAGCTACTTAAGGCACTGAAAATTTAACATACAGTAGTGGTAAGAAGAAAGAATGTCTAAATACAACACAGAATATCTTTATCCCTAAAGAATACCTTAGGTAGGCTTGGGAGTAGTGCACTAGCTGTCAAACTTTCCAGATGTTTTTTCTTTTGATGGAACGGAAGACAAAGAGAGTTTGTCTTAGGAGCAAAAGACCCTGTGAGGCTACAGAAATCAATAAGCTCCTTAGAGCTGAGGAGAATAAATATTTGTATGCATGTGGGTATGTGAAGCAGAGGGAATCTCTTGCTTTATTAAAGTGTTTAAATTCTTTTTAAGGCAAAAGCAATAAAAAAAAAAAGAAATTTTGCCTTTCAGTTAAAATAATTCCTTTAGGAATTCCTTGTCAGCCAAATGGCTATAACAACATTAGAGGAAGCAGGATTTTTCTTTTTCCCTGAAGCAATGTTTTAGAGCAGTTGCCTCCACCATTTGTCATTGGGCCCGATCCTGCCATCAGTGCCCTGAGACTGCCTTCTTTGCGTCGGTCTTTACTACCAGGCCGAGCCCTCAGGAGTCCCAGGCCTTGGAGAAAGTAACGGGGCAAGAGGAAGACTTTCCCTGGGTTGAGGAGGATCAAGTGAGGGACCAGTTAGGCCAATTAGATATTCACAAGTCTATGGGCCCTGATGGGATGCACCCAAGAGTGCTGAGGGAGCTGGCAGAAGTCATTGCTGGGCCGCTCTCCACCATCTTTGAAAGGTCCTGGAGAACAGGCGAGGTGCCTGAAGATTGGAGGAAAGCCAATGTCACTCCAGTCTTCAAAAAGGGCAAGAAGGAGGACCCGGGGAACTACAGGCCGGTCAGCCTCACTTCCATCCCTGGAAAGATGATGGAACAGCTTGTTCTGGGTGCCATCTCAAGGCGTGTGGAGGAAAAGAGGGCTATCAGAAGCACTCAGCATGGACTCACCAAGGGGAAATCATGCCTGACTAATCTGATAGCCTTCTATGAAGGCGTGACTGGATGGATAGATGAGGGGAGAGCGGTAGATGTGGTCTACCTTGACTTCAGCAAGGCGTTCGACACGGTCTCCCACAGCATCCTCATAGGGAAGCTTAGGAAGAGTGGGTTAGATGAATGGACAGTAAGGTGGATAGAAAACTGGTTGAAAGACAGAGCTCAGAGGGTCGTGGTTAGGGGCACAGAGTCCAGTTGGAGATCAGTGACGAGTGGTGTTCCCCAGGGGTCAGTACTGGGCCCAGTCCTCTTCAATATATTCATCAACGACTTGGATGAGGGGATAGAGAGCACCCTCAGCAAGTTTGCTGATGACACAAAGCTGGGGGGGGTGGCTGACACACCGGAAGGCTGTGCCGCCATACAGAGAGACCTGGACAGGCTGGAGAGTTGGGCGGAGAGAAACCTTATGAAATTCAATAAGGGCAAGTGTAGGGTGCTGCACCTGGGGAGGAATAACCCCCTGCACCAGTACAGGTTGGGGGCTGACCTGCTGGAGAGCAGCTCGGTGGAAAGAGACCTGGGAGTCCTGGTGGACAACAGGATGACCATGAGCCAGCAATGTGCCCTTGTGGCCAAGAAGGCCAATGGCATCCTGGGGTGCATCAAGAAGAGTGTGGCCAGCAGGTCGAGGGAGGTCATCCTCCCCCTCTACTCTGCCTTGGTGAGGCCACACCTGGAGTACTGTGTCCAGTTCTGGGCTCCCCAGCTCAAGAAGGACAGGGAACTGCTGGAGAGGGTGCAGCATAGGGCTACCAAGATGATTAGGGGACTGGAACACCTCTCTTATGAGGAAAGGCTGAGGGAATTGGGTCTGTTTAGTCTGGAAAAGAGACGGCTGAGGGGTGACCTAATTAATGTGTACAAATACTTAAAGGGTGGGTGTCAGGAGGATGGGGCCGGGCTCTTTTCAATGGTGCCCGGCAATAGGACAAGAGGTAATGGGTACAAACTTGAGTGTAGGAAGTTCCATCTCAACATGAGGAGGAACTTCTTTACTTTGAGGGTGGCAGAGCACTGGAACAAGCTGCCCAGAGAGGTGGTTGAGTCTCCATCTCTGGAGACATTCAAAACCCACCTGGACGCGTTCCTGTGTAACCTGCTCTAGGGTGGCCCTGCTCTGGCAGGGGGGTTGGACTAGATGATCTCCAGAGGTCCCTTCCAACCCTATGATTCTATGATTCTATGATTCACTACCATTATAATAACAGTCATAATTGTTTTGTCTTACTGAGGTGATTGGTTGGTTGGTTTTTTGTGTATATGTGCAAAACTTTCAGCCAAGTGGACTCAAACGTCTATAGTTAAAGTCATTGAGAAATTTGCAAGAAGGAAAAGCAAAACATTTAGACTAATATTTGACAAAAAGACGAAGAAGTAACTAATTTTAAAATAATATTCCTAGATAAAGCCTCCTTTTCAATGATAACTAGGACCAAATCTTCATCTTTTCATCTCAAGTAAAAATGAAAGCACCCAGCTGTGGCAAATTATGAAAAAAAAAAAAAAAAACAAGAGAAAAAGCTCTAGCCCACAGATTTATAGCTTCTTGTTCACCCCTCTTGGTAATTTTATGAACATATTTAAAATATTCTCAACCAGAGCTGCAGATGTCCATCATATTCTAGCCATAGACAGCTCCATTTATCTTTGTGTGGGGCCACACTGTACTGAATGGGTACCTTGGACAGATATATTGTAAAATATAATTCGTTGTTGTACCCAGAGCTTTATTTTGTCACTGAATGAGAAGAGAAGGCTGAACTTCAAATCAGCTCATTCAAATCCAGCCTCTGGTGACCCAGAGTCACCTACTGGGTTTCTGATCAATAGGAGACAGAAGTACTTTTGTACCTTTTAGTCTGAGTCTGGTATCATAAAAACAGGTACAAATAAATTGCTCTTAAATCTCTTAAGATTTTGCAAAACTTGTAGTTGTTTTCATTTTTAATGAGCTGATAGACTGAGTTGTCACTTAGCAGATTTGTGACCCTCTGTGCTAAATAGTAATGCCTTCGGCCTATGACATTCAAATTGAACATATTTGTACCAGTAAGACCACTTACATCTTTATTCTCTGACTTGCATTCATTGCAATTAAACCACCAAAGAGAGCACGTACTTTTCAAGCTCTAATATCTCTATTGCCACAATACACATAGATAAAAATATTTAGTAGTTTCCTCCTGAAAGTTTAGCTCACAAACAGCTTACTGTTACTTCAGCCAATTGGTTTTCAAAATTAAAGGCTGACTACGGAGATAAAAGTTGTAAGGAGAAGGATAGCCTCCACATGTGGAATGCATAGGTATTTTAATTTTAATTATTTATTTGAACATCCTATTTTTAACTAAACATTTGAATCAGTAATAGTAGTGCATTGAGTGCTTCACAAATGGATTACTCTAATACTTTAAAAATACTTTTTTCATCATCAAAAAGCATCCACTCAGATTGTTACAGGAATAGAATGTAGTGTGATATGGTCTACTAGCATTTTGTGTATATAGCATGGTTATTATATGCTATTGTGTTATATTTTAGGTACAGTGTGAGTATAGTTTATAAATAAATGTGTATATAAAAATACAAAATGTAATTGGTATTGTCAAAATAAACTAGGTAATTAACTATGTAATGTAGTAAACTATGTTCATTAACTAGTAGATTCAATAAGATTGCTGGCTTGATACACTGAACCTGATGGCCTCTGTAGTGAGATCAACTTTTAACAGGGATATTCATTTAGGAGTTGAGTTGCTGCAACTGAAGATGAGACACAGACATCTAAGTCCTCTAACTTAAGCCTTGACTCTGGCATCCACCTTGTAGTTAGTGTAGAGAGGCAGCAGCGTCTTAGTGTAGGATGGCTTTCTGGAAGTGTCTGAGGTATTTGGGATGAACATGCTGTGGAGCATAAGATTTCTCAGAAAAAAAAAAAAAAACAAAAAATCTTTCAATATTTTACGTATCTGACTGCATAAATGAGAATATACCTTGTTGATGGTACCACAGTCACCATACTGAATTGACACATGAACTACAATTTGCTTGGAAATTTTGACTAGGCATTGTTCTGACCTGCTCTAGACTCTTGAAAACTGCTTGAAAGAAGAGTAAAAGGTTACAAGACAGTAATGGAGATGGATTCCACTACTGCAGTTTTAAGGTTCATGAATCTAAAAGCAAGTTGGTATCTTTAAAGCAGAATTGAAAATGTCCCAAAATGGAAAGGGGGAACTCGAGTCCTCCACCACAGATCTCTGCCATCGCAGGTAGTCAGGTAGTAGCTGGCTACCTAGAAAGTCCACAGAATATGATAGAAATCACTGGCCACAAAATGCTTTCCAAGATCCAAGTTCACCAACTTCAAGTTCCTGCAAAAATATCGAAATCTGCAGCCGTTGTCTAACATAGGAAAGTGTCAGTTGGATTCAAAGGCATGTTCAACCACCATGCAATGTCCTAGGTCTCTGCAATAGCAAGGGATTTTTTAAATAAAATTCCCAGATGATCCTTGAGTACAAAGTATGTCCTACACTAAGGAGAAAGAATAATTCAATTTCTCCCTTCTAAATGTATCTATCTCCACTATTCCATTTTAACACAACCTTTTTATCAGTTTGGCGTAGTCATGACTGTATGAACAGACCATGTAAACATCAAAGAGTTGAGAAAATGTAGTGTGCATAGGAAAGTAAATTTCCTCTATCTATTTCCTACCCTGAGCCGTATCCTCTCTCCTGTGTTTCCCAGGAAAGAAAAGCACAACCAACAAAGCTGAAGGGCAAAGTGATGCTCCAGGGTCAGAAGGGCCTTTCTGGTCCACAGACGCAATCATCAGAAGCTCTGAAATATGAAACTCTTACAAGCACAAAAAGACAATGAATTGTCTTCTTTCAGATCCCCTTGGAGGTACCAACACATCAGATGCCTTCAGTTCCATGTCAGAAATTGGCTTTACTGAATCCAATGCATATATTTAGGTATACCATTTAGTTACATACTCTTTTCCATAAGCTTATGAACTAATCCAAAAAAATATAAAAGGAAAACGAGAAATTGCTTCTTGCCATTTTTCAAAATTTTACTCCTCGGAAATTTAGGAGTCATATTCAAACTTTCAGTCAAAGTTAATTCTCAACTAATATGCAAACATTTGATCTTCTACAACACTAAGTTTAATTTTAATAATTGTATATTTTCACCAATATTTTCCCCAAATATGAAGAGTCATCATATAATTTCTTAACCTGTATTTGGTTGAACTGTGCTGAATAAACCCAGCTCTTTTAATATTTCTTCATAATACAGTTATTTCAGTGTTCTGATCATTTTACTAGCCTCTTTTAGAATGTTACAAATTACTCTGGTACATTGAAGCACAGTGCTCTAGATGAAGCTTAACCAATGCCTTGTAGAGAGATTGTTTCCAGCTCTGAGCCTAAAAGTATTTCACCTACTTCATCCTTGAATTTCATGAGACTTTTTCAAAGCTGTTTCGTACTGATGGTTCATAACTGTTATATGATCAGTCAAAGCAGGTAGGACTCTTTCCCCCTCCTTTATTTCCAGCTAGTTAATTTCTACTTTGGAATAGAAGTGCTTGCACTATGAGATTTTTGCACTTTGTGGCATTAATTTTGTAACCCTTCAGTTGGAAAGGACATTTCACCTTTCTTGTACAATGTTCTGGTCCTGCTTGGAACTGTCAAGGACTCCCAAATCAAAAAGTCATAGGCACATGTATTAGTTCATATCCTGAAGTTACTAATGAATGTATGAAATAGGGACAATCCCAGAACAGATTTCCGAGGGATGTTATTCCTGATAATTGGCCTTTGCCATAACCTATGATAGCTTCCTTAGCCAGTTTCTCATACAATTCCTAATTCTTTTATTAATCCCTGTAATTTCCAACTTAAATAATAATTTCATATAGAACTTTATAGCAAAAGAATTACTTAAATCGAGACAGATGAAGCCCACTGAATTAATTCCATCTAAGAAATTAGTCATTTTAGCAGAAAAGACATAAGATTAGTCAGACACAATTCACCTTTGATGATCAATATTGCAATTTATCCCACTTTACCACTTCCCAATTACCTGCGTCCTTGATTGTTCTTTGTTTCAAAATGTGTTCTAAAACTTTGCAGAGTAATAAAGCCAACCTAAAATACCATTGCTGCTTAGATCACTTTTTTTTCCCTTTTCTGTACTATTTTTTCTATTTTCCAGTCATTAGGTACTATCCCCCAAATAATAGAGATACATTTAAAATTTTATATACTACAATATTTGTATATTTAAAAGAGAGAATAGAAGGCAGAGAGCTAGGTACTTTCTGAGCTTGTATTTTGCTAACTTCTAAAAGGCGTATTTACAGAACAGTGGTTGCTCCTAAATTCTGCATCAATATGCAAGTAGCTTTGCCTAAACTAAGCCTAATCTTGTATTCTGTTATTTGAAACATAACATCTCAAGGTAAATTTAGTTATGATTAAGTCAACATCGTCACTGTAGTAATCCTGGAAGTATATAAGACTAAGGTACCACTGGTGGAAGTCTTTCACTGAGCTTCAGTCATTTCCTTCTAGGCCATATTTTCCTGTGCTGAACTCAAAATATTTTTCTGAGGGAACTTTTCTTGTTGGCTAAAAGACTAGAATTAGAAAAGATTTTCATCAAAAAACTTACATTTCCAAAAAGACAGATTGTAAGGTTTTTTCCACAAAACAAAAATTGTACTTAAGAAATGTTTGGGTTAGCATAAAATATTTTTTATAGAAAAGATAATAGATACAATAAAAATGATGTTTTCAGCATTTCCAGTGATTTGGATTTTTGGGGAGAGTTTGTTTTTCTTTTTTATTGTAGACTGTGTTACTTGTTGATCAGCCAAGAAAAATTTAAGGGTTTAAGGAAAAAACATTCCAGCAACTGAAGAAAATCTGTAACAAAAACTTTTTTATTTTTGGCACAGAAAAACCCTAAGAAGATCAATAAGTAATGCAGGAAGATTTTGCTTCATTATAGAATTGATCCTTCCAATACAAAGAAATCATTTATTTAATTATTGTTGTTGTTCAGGTAGGTATATTAAAATTCATCTTCTATTCCCCATGTCTGTTGTAGCAAAACAGAATCTTGAATGTAGACAGAGGCAGTACATTATTTAAGAGTCATTTAGATGTGGTGTTGGGGGATATGGTGTAGTGGGGTTGATGGTTGGACTTGATGATCCCAAGGGTCTTTTCCAACCTGAATGATTCTATGATTCTATGATTCTATGATTCCTCTTTATTATTAGTTGTCATTCGCAGCAAACACTGGAAGACACCAAATATGCAATATGCTGGCTAATCGTCACTTAGTGGGGACTATACCAACTAAAACATTAACTTCACATTAAATGATCATCTATATCGCATTAAAAATTTGTAAGTTTCCATGTCTGAGAACAGCCAATGAAGAAATCGCATATATTGAATTTAAAAGGAGACTGCAGTGTTTTGTTAAATGCGATGCCAACAAATAGCATGCCATAAGCAAAAAGCTCTGTATGGCTTTATTTCCATCTGGGAGTCGTGGCACAGCACAAAACCATAATCTACATGACTAAATTATCTCTTTCCAGGCAGCCTGTTATATCACAGCTGTCTCCTGATCTGAGGTCCTGTCTTACAGTGAAGACAAGATGTGACTATTTTAAATATGTTCCATAATCATGGTAAAGCCTTGGATTTAAATCTCCTTCATCCCACAGGATAGAACTGCTTCATTTTTGTAAGAACACCACCAGGTTTTCAATTCATTTTCCCCAGAATGTTTTGGGGTTTGGTTTTGTGTTTGTTTTTTTTTTTAATCTGAAATCTGTTTCTGGCATATAATTATAAAAGTCATGCTGGTCAGTTTTCTGTTTTTTACTGTAGAGGTATCCAAAGTTCTTACATTGCCATCAGGAATGAAATGTAATACAGACACAAGTATTACATTACATACTCTAAATTCTGGTCTATTGATGAACATCTATGTTGTTTATAAATAAATTACCATCACCTTGAACCCCAGATGTGTGTCTACCATGAACTCTAGCTGCTTTAGGAATCCGAAATTAGCATTATTTTAAGCGATCTAAAAGTACATTTGATCAATACTGTTTAACAGTATTTGTCTTCTCGACAAATAGAGCGAAATTGGCTGTCTCTCAATATGAATCTTTCCTGTCTCTCACTCTGCAGTACAAGAGACGATTTCACGGACTTCAGCTACCTCAGTCAGGTATCACAGACAACTTCATCCATGTGATGCCCCTACTAATAATAGGTGAAGAATACTAACAGGAAGCATTGTTCTCCCTTTTTAGAATAGGTATCTTACAAGGACATGGCATTGTCTTAACTGTGCTCATGAGAGTAGGTGATCATTCAAAGGGTCAAAACTACAAGAACATAAAGCAGTGTTGCAATCCCAGTTATAATACAGAATTCCACACTGATTTAATCTAGATGGTCATTGTAATTTTACCCTAATTTGCTAAATTGCTTGCTAACTTTGATAATCTCTTGCCATTAGAAATCTTTTAAAACCGATACAGTTTCAACTGTGTACTTTGTCTTGTTGTTGGAGGACTTTCAAAGATTTTTTTTTTCAAACCACAGAGCTATGATACTTTTCAAAACTGTAATCATATCATTTGATATGGTATAGCATAAAATCAATACAGTAATATAAAATAAGATAAATGAGTTATCTTTCTTGGGAATCTTTTGGCTTAACATATGACAAGCTTTTTGCAAAAAAGTGACTAGCCGATGAAAATCTCTCTTGAGCACGAGCAAATTGGATTATCAATTAGCTGTATGTTTTAAAAAAATCTCCTGTTCTTAAGCCTCCTTCGGTTCCACTCTCATTTGTCAAGTGCCAGTGAAAAACATCTGTGATATGCAGCAAAGCCTTGCTTGCAGACTGCCATTTTCTTCTTGAAAACTAAAGCTTGGTAAGCTTCACTAAACCTGTCTAGTAAAATCCCTTCCAGCAAAAACAAAGCATGAAGAATTCTTAAAATTAATTATTTCAGTGATTTAAGCTAATATTAAAGTCAAGCTGAAAAATTGTCAGCCGCTCTTAAGGTCCCAGGGCAAATCTCCATGCTTAGGCAGTAACAAACCAGGACCATAGAGCATGATCATAGACCTGGGGCCTACAGGTTTGGGGCTGGTTGTTTTTTTTCTTCCTCTTTCAGTTTCTATTAATAACCAGAAGCAACCTATTCTCTATTCACCTTGCGATGGACTGGGACTGTTCCTTCTTGTTTGTTCTTAGTCCTTTATATATATATATTAGAAAAACTGCTATGTCTCAACAGCAAAAAATATAGTAGCTTTGGTGTGGGCAAAATTTAATTTTATACATCTGAGTTAATAGAAAAGCTTTGACTTAATGATTCTCCTGAATCTGGGCCTTACCATACTGTCTGGGAGTTTAGACTGATTTGTTTTTTCCTCAGTGATATTTTAAGGTATAAGAGCACTGAAAAACATAGTATTTGCAGTACATAATGCTGATCTGCTTTCTTTAAATTTTCTACTGACAGCAAATGTTTCATCAAAATAAGACCACATCCACATGCTCCCTGGAAAAGAAGGAGGCAGAATTAGAAAATGATTAATATTGCTATTAACCAAATCCTTTGGCTCCCACAAAAGGAACAATTTTAATTCCCCATAAATTTATTGTCATGAATTTTCTCTGGGTTTTTTTCCAACTTGCTTTTTATAGTAAATTTAATGGTACACCAAGATTTGTAAAGCAAAGGCAGACAACTGGAGAAATGGCCATAAACCTGTTACAACTTCATCATACTTCAATGGTGTGTTATTTTTAATTTTAACTTCATGGCTTCTTGTGCCTCCTGGATATTTGTGTCTCCAAGACTACAGTTACTTCTTCGTCTCATAAGCAATTGGAATAACAGCTGATCTCAGCTCCGCATATGCTGTTTTATTTTAAGCACAGTTTAGTATCTATAAAATATGTCAGGTTAACAGCACTAGAAATGTAAGCATTATGTTTGTCCCCAAAATAGCAGTATCACGGACAAAAGCTTCCTTACGAGATGTCCAGCAAGTACTTCTCTGCACTGCTCTGCCTGGACCATAGGTACAAGAATTGAAAATTTTGCAAATCCCATTCTTTGTCATGGTGAAAAATTATGTTCTATACTCCTTTTCATAAATCAGTCAAATTCCGTCTAAGAGCTTATGAAATATTTTACTGATCCTCCTACTGGAACATTGTTCCACAACCTCAGTGCTATAAAGGTTAGAGTATTTCCAGCCTGAATCTATTTCACTCCAGTGCCCAGACGCTCTTGTACCAATAACATATTCTTTGAAGTCATTTTTCCTTATTCTGCAGTTTAGCCCAGAAAGCTATTCAGAAAGCAGTCATATTCTCTCTGAGCCTTTCTTTTGCTCTTCTGAATAAACCAGGCTCTTCAAGCCACCTTTTAAGAGACAGGCTCTCCAATTCTCTTAATAGCCAGTTCCAGTTTCAAGTCAAAGACTGAGTACTGTTATTTTCATTTTACTGTTAGAAAAGTACCCTTAAATCATGTTCAGAAGTGAGACAAATATCTGGAAGGGGTTGAACCTCAAGTTTCTATGCCTCCACTTTTTCAAAAGCAAAAGCACCCTTATTCTCTGGCATTAGTATTAAAACTAAGGGGCACTTCCAACCCCATGTCTGTTCAGGCTTTGGCACTTCAATTGCTATTTAAAAGGTTTCTTTTCATGCCGATAGTATCCTGAAAATCTGTTTGTCAGGAGTTGTCTTGAGAGTTGTCATTGAGTTGTCTTGAGTTGTCATTGTCCTAACAGTCTAAAAGATTATGCACCTTTATCAACCTCTAGCCCTCCTAAAGAAGTCTTGTTTTGGCTAGTACTTTGTTGGTCACAGCTTGTGGAGATCTGTCTTAATGCTTTACTAAAGCGTCTGTACGCACATTAATCAGCACTCCAGCAACGCTGCAATTACCAAAGGCATTAAAAAAATATTTGAGCTTGGTATGGCTTACTCAGAAAACAAACATGGGACCTTGTAAAGGCTCAAATCACACATGATTTTCTAGAGATTGGAGAAACAATCTGAATACAGTTGCTATATCCATAGATACAACTATCTATAGATATATAGAGACATCTTAGTATCTCAAAATGGCAGATAAATCTGCTTTAGACACTAATTTTCTGACATGGTTGTCACTAGCATAGTTTTGTCTCTGCGTCATTGAACAGTTTGGGCAGGGACATTAAAAAAAAAAAAGGAACAGTAGAAGACAATGATGAAAATTTTCCTCTAGCAATTGTAGCATGAGCATTGTTTCAAGCTCAGCTGAGACCGTATTTGGTCATGAGTATATCTGAAAGTGATTTCAACCATCATTATTATCAGTCACTGTGTGGTGACAAGGCCAATGTGTCAGCAGCGTGGATGGGAGAGCAGGACATTTTTTTTCCTAGGAGGCATACATCAGTGTCTCCAAGAGAGGAGAAAAGAGAGTGTGAAATATTTCTCAGACTGTGTTTATTTGATCTATTTCAGACTTTGATATACAGAAGGAATGAGTCAGTGTTTGGCTTCATGGAACTATCACAAGAAAAACCTTTCACTCTTATCTCAGATAATGTTCAAATTGCAGCCAGACAGCAATGAAATGGAAAATCACCACAAATGAAAAAGAATGGTTTGGAAGTGAAGATATGAAGGGGAAAACTGTTAAAAATGCAGAGCTTAATTATGCCTAGTCTCTCTCCGCATCAACTTATTGTCCATTAAAGTCAAACCTGGGGAGAGATGACTATTCGGGTTAGAAAAATTTCAGTGGAAGAATGAAACATCTTGAGCATTGGGGACCCTGTTTTGAGCCGTATTTACAGATAAATTTCCAGATGACGTGACTGGAATAGACCGGCAAGTTTTTATTTTCTCCAGAACTACTGCATGTTTTCTGTAGAAAGTCTGACTTTATGTAAGACAGTTATGCATAAATTAGTGCTATACAGCTACTAAATGAACAGTTATGAAACCAGAGTTTACGAAATACTGAGAACGAGTCTGCACTTCTGTGATTAAAAGGCTATTTCTTTCTGATAAATATCTGAAGTGCATTCCTATATTCAGATCTAGCTACGCCTCCTGATTAAGCTGAGAGTAAGAACAGCATCACCAAACAGCCTGCAGGCAAGCTCTGTAACTTGTGTACAGGTGCATAGCTTGGCAGAATGGGAACAAGAGCTACTAAGCATGGGGAACCCAGTGCCCTGGGAGTAGTTAGGGAATGTGAACATCCAGTCCAGGATGCAAATGTAAAATAATTATTTGCCTGTTGTATAAAAGGGGAATTATGAACTTTTTATTGGCAGGGTGAAAGGGTTTTGTACTGTCTGGTTTCGGCATTCAGGTATTAACACTTTGCTGGAATGACCACAATAGGGAGATGCTTTCTATACAACAAATCTGGTCAACTGCTTTCCACCAAACCTGTGGCAGTATATCACAAAATAGGGTTCATGCTGGGGTCTTCTGAGAATATGCAGGCATAATGGTCTCTGGGATTACAAAACTGATGGCACAAGTGCACTGCTCTTTGCACACACATGCCCAGGGAGCTGACAAGAATAGCACAGGTCAATCCTGACAGCTCACACTGTGAATAAAAGAGAATGGTCACTTTTCCTTCTTCATCTCCTTTAAGGGAATTGGAACATTTTACAAAATCTTCTGGCAGCAAGAAAATCTAGAAGCCATTATATCCCTCTTTTCTGCCTCCCAAATACTAGCAAACAGTTATGGAGACAGATAGCCTCTCCTCATTGTGAAACATCTCCCAGAGGAAAAGGTTGGCTGAAGGCAGTGGCCACAGTTACTATTTCTTTTTAGTCCGCCAGCTGTCTGAAGCTTTCTCTCAAATAACAAAACAAAGCCTAGCCCAAAATACAGCTGTTTTTTCCAAAAAAAAAATTTTTTTAATGTTCTAGCTACATTGACTTAACATTATCCATCACAGCCTAGTTTCCAGTGTTTATTATAGCTATGTCAGGATAGACGACAAATAATAAGTAGGCTGAATTTTTCCATATTAACAAATTAGCATCTAGGAAGTCTCCTTTGAACTTCTGTGGTATTTTTTGGAGGTATGAATTATGTTTCAGCAATGAAAAAGATAAATTACTTCTGGGTTCCAAATTCACCCAGTCACATCCCTTCTCCTAAATATATTTTCACGGTCTTGCAATGAGAAATGTAAACTTTTTATGCATGAAAAAATATCTAGCAGAAATCTATACAGGAAGATAACTTCCATGGTAAAATTCAAATTTCCATTCAGAAGATAAGCATTCTTTGTTACATTTTTCATGGTCTTTGAATAAAAATTATTTTAGGTACGTGTGTTTGCCACTTCTCCTGGGAAACCTACAATAATCATGTTTGGTTTTGTTTGTTATTAAACCCTGTTGATTTAATTCGCATTTAAATTCCATAACAATTTTCCAAAACGAAACTTTGAGAAATTGGGGAACTAAATAAATAAACTATTATTAAAAGTATTTTTTTGCTATTCTTCTGATAGCAGATAATAAAATATGTAGCCTCTGCATTATAAATACTCTGGTGTTATCCGAATAAAGTATTTATGATGATGTATTCCTAAGGTATTAATTGGATGACTGTTTGTTTTAGAAAAAGCATTTAAATGTAAATTACAAACATTAGCTTGCTCTTTTTCATTTTTTTACTGCTAAAATGCAACCTACACTGTGAATACAATTCTGATGGTAATCACTGCTACACTTCTTTTTTTCAATGTACAGTCTTCCCTGTTTCATATTTCTGAGGACTTATTTTTATGGCACTGCTCTTTATTTTTGTATATCCATGATACGGAGTTATCTATTTCACGTTATATGAATTCTATTTGTATCTGTCACTTTTTGTTGTATGAAAAGGCTAAAAAATTCATAAATATGTTAACCAAAAAAGAAATGGAAAGATTGATTTTTTTTTCCCGGGAGGTCTGGCAGGTCTACATTAAATCTGAAAATAGTTAAAGGAATGCTGTCTGTCACTAGCATTTGATTTTCCACAAAGCACTTCCAAAAACAAAACAGGTAAGAGTTCTCTTAGCTATGTGCAGACCATTTTGTATTTAGCAAGCAGGAAACACATTGTCATTTGTTTCTGTCATATTATTCCACTGGGTGACAAGAACAAATGCTGATGAAACGCTAAAGAAAATGCACCTCAAATACGTACCTTAGCTCTCATCAAGGAGCACTGGATTGTTTCTGTGAGCTGCAATAAAGTGGTGCCTGTGTACAACATAAACAAAAAAGGACTGTCAAAGTAATCTGCAAAATTGGAAAAAGGTGGAGTTTGGCAGTTTCCGTATTCCCAGGGAGCCATAAGTAGTCATTATCAACTTGACTTTGCTTTCTTAATCTTTCCTTCCTTCTCCCCAAGCAAGGCATCAAATCAACAAATGGATTCGTCAGGTAAAACTGTGAGGATAATGGAAATATCAATATAAAATCAGTACACCAACCAAGGTAAAAAAAACCAGTGTTTACAGAATAATCCAAAATCCCCAGGACCAATGATACTATCACTTATTAGGCCTTTATCCTCATTACAGGAATCAATCCTCAGCCAGTTGAAGTCACCTGCCATTTCATTTTTTTATAAGGGCTTTCCTTATATATCCAGGTAGCTTTAAAGTTTATTGTTGTTTCTTCATCATTCACTGCATAAAGGTGGCAAATTCAGTTTTTAGAAAATAAATGACAGTTAAATTTACACGTTTTACAACTTGCAATTTTAAAATCAGTTTTTGTGACAACTTCTTAAGGTCTAAAATAAAACTTTTATTCTGCCAAATATAGACCTGATACGCCTTCTTTTGCAAATTGGAATTAATGAAATCAATTAAAATATGAATAGATATTGCAAACTGAAATTGGTTTGCATTCTGAGCAGGGAAGCCTACAGGAACACAGGAATACTGCAATAGTTCTCTTGTAAAGTAAACTCTGACATTTAAAAAATACATCGTTTCCCACATGATCAACAGAAGCTAGACTCGAAGAATGTATACATATCCTGTCACCCACAGATTTAGAACAAGTGCTATGCACAAACAAAAATCCTTCCTCAAAATTGTTCTCTGCCCGCGCAATATTGTTAGCAATATGGATCTTAACAAATACATCTCCCTGAACAGAATGCATCTCAAAGTTTCTAAGATTTTGCAGACAGCGAAGCTGGACAGAGATGCAGTGATATTGGCAAGTGACTTCATAACCCATGAAGAAAAACATTCACTGGTACTGGTAGCACAGGTTGGATTTCCTCAGGGGTGAGAAGAAAAAGCAGGAGAGTATGGGAGTCATTAGATGCTGCCTTGTAAAGGAACAGAAAGGTGTGCAGAGCCTGTTTCAACTTGCTAAAATCTGTAAAATGTCTTGGTGTGTTCCCATGATGGAAGATGGAGAACTGTCCATTTTATGCTTTAAAAAAGCCCAGTCTGCTCATTCTGCTCAATGCTACAGGGGACACATTGGCAGACTGTCATAAATTTCGAAGTAATTTTAACTTTCTCACAGGGTTTTTATTTAACCTCAGAACAGGAGAACACAATTTAACACAAGTAGGGCCACTTGTTCTTGCAACCACGAGGACACGGCTGTGTAGCCACAAAGGATGTGCAAAGAGGTACGTTGTCAAATATCATTGCATCAGGAAAGGGAAGACTCCTTTCCCTCTGCTTGTCAGTGAGAACTTTCAAAGGCCCAATATACAGGTCTTATTTTCATTAGAAGGATAGAAATCATGCTATTGTCACAATAAAAATAAGAACATCTTTCCATATCAGAGAAGGTGATTTTTTTTATTTTCTTTTGTTACAAGGAATTGCTAAAGTACATCAATAAATGAATCTCTGTTGTTATGCGTTATAATGCAGTAGTGTTAGAGAACCTGAGAGGGAGATACTGCAGGTCCATGATACTAGGCATCAAGAGAGCATACACCGACTTCTCCAGCCTCAGGAACTCACTATCTTAAAATAAATCAGACAAAAAGGTGACATGGAAATTCAGGGAGGTGAAGTGATTCTGATTTGGCCCCGCAGCAGGCTGATGACAAAGGCAAGAATAGCGCATAATGTATTAATTTGAACATTCCAATGAAAGTTTTACATCTCTGGAATCAATGACAATCCAAGGAAGTCATGCTCATTGATTTATCTGTTTGAAAAGAAGGCATGACCATTTTAACTCTCCTCCAGAGATTCAATGATTACCATATTTTTTTTTAGATAGATATGTTAGCAAGATTTTTTTAATGAATATTCTTATTTTGCATTTTCTGTAGTTCTCAAGGTAAGAAAATATTTTATTATAGAATTATGAATTATTATTTTGTTTCACTGCAACTGCTGACATTACTGTATCTGACAAAACTTCGAAGGATATTTGTTTGTGACGTGTATGGATCAGGCTTATTTGGCTTATTTGTCCTATTATTCCGCTTTGTCTCTGTTGTCTTTTCTTATAGAAATCTCTCTTCAAACCTTACATACAAGAGAAGTGTAGGTGTGACTTTCTCCTTGCAATTTCCCATGTGTTAGAGTGAAAATGACCAAAGTTCTGATTATGGTGTGTAATAATCCTCTGTGCAGCTAATGTCTCTGCCAAAAATCTTCCTTAGCAACAGATTGGGGTTAAAGAAGCACATTTTATTTCATTACAAGTAACATTATTAAGAGTACCATCACAGAACTTATATGCAGTAATGCAATTTCCTAATGCCTTTCCCTCCAAGGCAAGTATTTTGCATGCCTCACATCCTGGTGCTTGGTTTCCTGGAATGGGAGATTATCTCATAAAGGATCACTCACGGTTGGCAATTTGCAGTAAGTCCGTAAAAGTTCAAAAGTCCAAACTCAAATTTGAATAGTAGGAAGTTACATATTTTTGATGCCCTGTGAGTACATTAAGCTAAAATGTCTAAGTAGGGTATCTTTCCTACTCCTTTTCCTCTCTCCCAGAAAGGACCCTGAAAGCAAAACTTTATGTTAGAAAACATTATGTTCTCAAAAGAAAGTAATAGAAGCTACCTTTCAAGCCCAGTATCAGGCATGTAATTCTGATCCATAATCTGCTAAATAACGTCAAACTTGGAAAGCATAAAAGATATGTTTCATGCAGAGGACAAAATAAATACTTTCTCTCTTAAAAAAAATACACAAAACCGTACAGTATTTTTGTCACTCGGGCAATTAATTAGAATTTCAAAAATAGATTAATTGTAATTGAAAATTTAATAAACTATAGTTTGGGATTTTTTTTTCTAGGGAAATCTAAATTAGCATAGTTAATGGAATTACCTTACTTTTTTGCTTTGTCAGTAAACTAAATCCCTTCCACAGCTTTCTCTTTGAAAAAAAAACAAGAAAACAAATAATCTGCTAAAGCAAATGATCTGCTTTTTCACCCAGGGATTACAAAAGCTATTAAGGCAAATTCCATAGAACTACATCAACAGTACTTCAAAATGAACTTTTAACACCTTATGAATGTTATTTTGTTGGGAAAAAATGACGCCAGTTTCTCTAAATGCCAGAGAGATTTAAATTGTGGTAAGCTAGAGTCAATGGTTTTATGAAGTGTATTATCTTCTGGATATGGGTTTGGTGAACATTTCGTAACTATTACCTCTCACTAAACTCACAAGTAATGCTGAGAATGCCTATGAGCTCATTTGAAGCTGATCTGTAGTGTAATAAGGAAAAACAATATATTCTATGTTAACAGTCAAACTAGCATGAATGAACTCAGCCACTCTGGACGTGTTTGAGGGATGTGTAAAAAAGCAGCCTGTAAAGGTTACACAGGAGTTTGCCTCTAATGATAACAGTGCCGGGCAAATACATGTGAACAAGTTTTTGGTACCATTCTCTGTTCGTTGCCAATAGCGCGGCAAAGAAGATTCTCCCTCCCCACCAGTTCTTTGAAATGTTGAAATTGAAGTTGCACATTGTTGTGGCTGAACTGGTGCAAACATTGTTTTCTGACCAAATCTAAGAGATAGAATTGAAAATATGATTTTTAAAAGTGTGAAAATAACATTAATTTCACCATGGATGTCTTTTTTGTGGCCAGCTTAGCAAACATTTTTATTCAAATTTCTATCCTTTCATACTTTTAAAAATGCTTTTGTTTTTTTCTCAGCTGATCATACTATTTATCCTCCTTATGATACTATATCCATCCTTGCACATATTTTTTTTTCACGGTAGTCTGAGTGCAGGAAAAAATCAACATGTGCATACAACATATTTTATACATCTTTGATATATAGAAGAGAGATTGAGATACCAAATTTCTTTTCTTTTAATAGTTTTGCTGATTTAGTACTTATAGTAAAACAATTCTTGTCAACTTTTTAAGTGTACAGTCTTACTGGTTAATGCATTTGCATTTAAATTATTTGCTAATATAAACAATACATTAGTGTGAAAATTTGTGGATTTGAACTAAGCCTTATCATGAAATCTGATATTTTCATGGTAGATCTGTCTATCAAATGACAAATGGTTGGCATGAAAAATGTGTGCTACTATTTGAACTGTAATCATTTAATCTTAAACTTACTTTATTAAAAACAAATAAAAAAAACTTATTAGGTTAGATGGTGCACATGGAGAATCTATTTCAAAACAAACTGCTATGAATCCTATTTGAATATTTCCAGCAGAGAACATCATTTTCTAAATTAGTAAGAAACATAGATTTTTTAATGTATGCAGAAAAAAACAAAACAAAAACAAAATTAAACTGGATTTATCATCAGAAACACAGTTCTGTGACTGAGTAGCTGTGGGGTAGATAACAGCACATTTCTAAATGAATTATTAGAAAACATCACTTTATTTGATGATTCCAGTAATTTTCTTCTTTAAAGA
>VYZM01018297.1:105889-122106 GCA_013398915.1 Dromas ardeola
AAAGCAAAAAAGATATGAAGGACTTCAAAGAAACCAGATACAGAAAATCTTATTATATGTGGTTTTTATTGTAGATGGGACAGCTACAATACTGACTACTTCTTCCCGACATCCACAGGTATCCAGCAAATGCATTGAGTTAGTGCTGCTTACTATTGTATAGCTACCACTAGCTGTTTTAATCACAGCAGGCTAGACAGAAGCAATGCTAATAAGTACTCTGTAAAATCTCATCGTGTCTGAATTTAGAGTGTGGTTGCTGTTTTATAGTGTCTAGATGCGAAACTGTAAATGATGTTCACTACTGAATGATAGAAAAAAGGATTATACAGGAACATTCAAACCTTTAGTAATGAATTGAAGAGCCTGGGACTCATTGGCCACAAAAAATAATAAAACCAGAAGAATTAATAAGATCTGTTTCCTGCCTTTATGTTATGTCATGTAACCCATTTTCTGTTTAGAAATTAGGCCATGAGAAGTTAACTATATTTTGAAGTAGTCCAGCTAGCATTTGCATAAAAATAGAGAACCTATTAGTGCAGTGGTTACTTCAAAAGTCCTGTCATTATCTTCGTGTAGGGTTGCCATAATGTTTCTTGGTACGAATATGCGGAGTGGGCAAAATAATTTTAAGAAAATTTTTAAAGAGTTTTTCTCCTTTC
Organism: Dromas ardeola; assembly: GCA_013398915.1. NCBI lineage: Eukaryota > Metazoa > Chordata > Aves > Charadriiformes > Dromadidae > Dromas > Dromas ardeola. The sequence goes on from VYZM01018297.1 coordinate 106,555, forward strand.
AGTGGTTACTTATCCTGAAATGTCCAGCTTTAAGCCAGGTACTTTTTTTCTCACATTAAATCTTTAAATAGTCTGTGTTTGTCACCTTCCTATTTTATTGAGGCCTTTTTGTGCAGCCCTGGATTTTTGGTTTAACCTCTTAGAGTGAAACCTGCAGCCTTATCATTTCATTTCATTCAAGAATATAGAAGCCATCATTCAACAGAGCTGGCAGCTTTTCTGCTTCAGAGCTCATGTAATTTAGTTGAGTCTCTAATAGGGTTATATTTCATATATGCTAAATACACCCTTTATGCTTGTGTTATTCCTCAGAGAACTTACGGATGAAAATAAAGTAGTTTATTGCATAAGGAATTGTGACTGTATTGGCCATTAACCTCAATAACTTGCATAGACTACAGTGGGGCATATAAAACACTCCTAGCAGTGAGATCTGAATCAGTACAAGATGTTTATTCAAGACGAAGTATTGCTTATAGAAAGGAGTCCAGTACAGATATCTGTACTATTCTATGCTGCTACCTTCTCCAGCCAGGTAATTTGTGTTCTGCTATGTACAATATTTGAATGTCGTAACTCGGGCAGCTGATTTTCTTACTATGTTTTTTTTCTTCTCCTACAAAAACAGTACTAAAAAAAATTTTATGTACAATATTTGAATGTCGTAACTCGGGCAGCTGATTTTCTTACTATGTTTTTTTTCTTCTCCTACAAAAACAGTACTAAAAAAAATTTTATGTAAAATGTCTGCTGTGCTACAATAAACTTAGAAATGAGTTTTTGTCCATTAGTGTTGTATTTATAACTTTAAACGCAATTATAATAAAATAACTACTGGGATATACGTTATACTTATTACATGAAAAACAATTTTCTAAAAATTAAACCCATTTCACGTTCATTTTGCATGTAAGAAAATACTCAAAACTTTATTTTTTAAAACTTTTTAAAACTATATTAAGTTTTCAAAACAAGAAAAAGGAGGATGCTTCCATGATCAACAGGCAAGCCTTTGACTGAATGCAAATATCAGTTTATCTTTTTCCAAAATTTTATGTAAATGTATGCAACTCCAAAATGCTTTGGAAAAGTGAATTATCTGCTTAAAGCCCAGTGATACAAATCCTCTGTGCTGCGAGGTACTCTTTCAAATCTGGCAGAAATGGGCTGTTTATAGATAATACTTTAAAATAAAAAGGCTATATGAAAATATCATAATGTAGATTATAAATTCAAACACTCAGAAGTTAGGAACTGCCAGCTTAAGACAGTCAAATTCACTCTCTATTTTTTGTACACTGGCATGTAATACGATTGCTTTCTGCAGGAACCCTGCCTCCTCTGGTGAGTCTGTTTTATGGTATTGTTTGAGTGTGGTGATGTACAATTTTCCTCCATTATTGAAAGTATGCCCTCATCTACTGTTTGCTTAGCATTGTCTCAGTCTTGAATTAACTTCCTTGACAATTTTTATATAATGTTCTGGAAACAAAGACATTAAACTATTTCAGAAAACACTTTCATCAAAACCTCAGAGTTATCCCACTGTCCTTTGTGAACGCCCCAAACCTCTACAGTCTTGAAAAAATTCACATGCTCAATTCTTAATCCATATGCAAATCAACTCTGTATCTACCAAGATGTTCTGCCACATGCCTCCTTCAAGGGATTCACTTCAGTAAGTTTCCTTAGAAAACAGCAACTGGATAGAGTCTTGCCCAGAATGTAATGATGGACAAGGTTGGCCATAAAATTGAGATACCACCCTCTTTAATGCTGTATGGTGTTGGTAATAAAAGTCTCCTAATTCTTCATGATTTCTTAATTGCTTCCTTGAAAATGAAACCACTCCAGATAGGAAGGTACTCTCCACAGAGGGCAGCTGGTGACTCATTTTTTCTCCTGCATATTTGGTGACATTTCTGATTGCTATATGTATGCTTGGGTGAAGGGACTCTTCTTTCATTGTACTGTTTTTCAGCGGGAACAGCTGTCCTTACTCAGCTTTGAAGTTACCAGCTGTACATGGATGATCAGGAGAGGGTTCAAGCCTGGACTGAATGGAGGTCTTTGGATTAGGGTCCTATCAGGCCCTCCATCAGCTTCCTGCCCCACATGGCTCCTCTCCCAAAGTCCACCAAACCTGGGCCACACTTTGAAGTACCTAACTTTGCCCATATTTGTCTGGGTTGGCAGATGAGATTGCAGGTGTTCAGAGAGATTACAGACTCAAAGCAAAATCACTCTGGGTTTTCCTGATCAGCAAGAAATGTTTGTTAAGCGCTGCCAGCACATGACTACAAAACTTACTTGCCAGATGCTGTTTTTCAAATGGGTGTTAGCAAATAGACTTCTTGGGTAGCCCAATCTCTTAATGGCAGAGAAAGAGTCTTAGGCTAGAAGGTTCTAAAGTTGGAAAGATGGGGATATAAAGCTTGTTCCTGAGGCTCGCAGGATTCGGATCCTGGGAAACAAGGAGTTTGAAAGCCAAGGCCACATGAACAGGGACCTTTAAGCAGCACTGCAGGAGTTTAAACACAGGCTGGATTGTGGCATGTGCCTTAAATCCTGAACCTGGCACAACATACAGTGGGAGGTCCTTATAGAAATACCTCACTCAGCTCCAAGAGTGGTGATATGTCTCAGTGGTACTTCAAAGCTTCATAGGGAAAACAGCAGGATTAGTAGCCTTTTTTCAGTTTTGTCCGTCTGTTTGCTTTTCCCAACTTTCAGTTTTGTGTCAGAGCTCCGTAACATCCAACTACTTCTGGATTTAGATCTCAAAGTGTGACCAGCCTCAACAGGAAGTCTCTAATGAAATTGTTTTTCACTGAAAAACACTAAATTGTATACACTATAATTTTTCAGAGAAACATGCTAGTTTACTCTGATGAAACACCACAGCTTTCTGATAGGAAACTGCTGATTGCCTGCCTGCTGTCGGAGAGCTCAGACTCCCCACTTGGACTCCATTGTTAACCCCATCCCACCAGAGCTCCAGATCACAGCACACACGCTTTGCCACAGAGACTGGCAGTCCGCTTTGACTCAGTGGAAAAGAGTTTTGGAGCTGAGGGGACAAAGTTCAAAACCTGCTGTCTAAATGGGAGCAGCTGCGAAAAAACACATAGATGTGTCACACTGTGTGTGAACACTTGAAACCTAGCGTGCAACTCTAAGAACTAAAATACTCTTTGATCTTCTTTAAAAGCCTACATGTGTACTCTTGTCTCTTGTAGGCTCCCTACCATGGAGCAGAGCACCTCAGAGTTTCAGATCCATCCCAAGTCATCTGGTTCCCAGCTTCCAAGCACTGGCTGTCCAACAGACTTTATTGGCTCCCATAAAGAAAAAACAAAAACAACTGGACTACTGGCTGTTGCTCTCAAGATCCCACAATCCAGTATATTTTAGAAACTTTCTGTGAAGCTCATTGGCTACTGTTAAAACAAAGCATTTTTGTTTCTTTTCCTGCTTTTCTTTCCTACAAGAAGAAAACAAAATATGGCTTGTTTGGAATTATACCTTTTTTTTTCCTTCTTCTTCAGAATAGCCATTTTTTTCCATGAAGTGAATGTTTGAGCCTGTTTGTTTCCTTCCCTTTGTATATAATAAATTTTTCTTCGCAACGTATCTCTAAGGAGAGAGAAGGTTATACTGTTCAGCTCATTTTATGAGTTGGAAACTGGAATAAAGGGAATAGAGGCAAAATTGTAGACTATATTTAAGAGTAAATTTGAATACTTTATATATAAGCAGAGGTCTTATTGACCTGATTTGTAAAGCTTGACATAAAATCTTCTGAGCATCAAACATCAGATTTGAGTAGCCAGAAAACAAGGACTAAGTAGTGAGAATTTCAGTTAATGTGACCTTCTCATTATTTCTTTGTAAGGCAGAAGTACAACCCAATTTTACAAAGCAGCAGTGAATCACCCTAATTGTGAAACCATTTTAGCCTGGTTTTCCAAAAAACATTTGTGCCCATGTCTGTGCACACGCATTTGCATCTGTCCATTCGTTGAACTTATTGATCAATTTAAACTAAGATTTGACAGAAAAGTAAAGATTTCAGAAATACTGAGGTGGTTATTAATCTACAGATACAGTTAATGGTTAACTACAAGTTTTCAAATAAAAGGATGCTAGGAAATGGTACTGGACCCTATGAAGGAAGAGGAAAAACTAAAACAGGAGTGTATTTGTTTTTCAATTTCTGAGTATATATATGGCAGAGGAATTTCAAACCAAAGACATGACACAAATGTACTGGAACACGGTAGCAGTATTAGTGGTGTTTCTGTTTGTATGACACTGTCTGTTAAGCCTCCTGTCTCATCAGTTCTGCAACAGAAGGGATAGAGTTCCCACAAAAGCCTCTTGCAGTGTATGACCTGATTTATTACTAGTTCGGTCTGCACTGTGAACTGAATGAGGCCTGGGCTGTGGAGGGAAAAAAAAGAAAAAAGGGCTCTGCTCATGTGTTAAAAATATGGGTAATGAAAATGCACACGTCAATGGGTTCTGTTGGTAACCTTTCTTTGTTGCTGCAACTCCTCCAAGTCCATGTGGTTGTGTGCACATGTGTGTATGTCTGTATGCATGTGTATGGTTTTTTTCCAGAGAAAGCCCAGTAACAGGGAAGGATGACACTTACCTTTGGGATAATGCAACACCTTCCCAAGAGGAGCTTAAAACACCCACTAAAATTTCAGTCTTATTTTACTCCTGCTTTAAGTGCAAAGAACACGTATTCCCGCACCAAGCCTAACACTGCAGCACATGGGGGCAGGAAGTACACCCTGCCGGTGCAGCAGTCCTCAGTGGAGACCCTCATTAGATAAAGGGCATTACAGCTTCCACTGCCAATTGAAAAAATATTGATTCCATACTTTGATGCTGTAGTGTCCTCCCCCAGCATTACCAGTCATGTTGGAATATTGATATCATCCCTGCTGTCACTGATAAAGTCAGTGGGATCTCTAGGCGTGAGCTCCTGGCACTGCTGCTTTGTGGTCCCACAGCTATTAGTCAGAGAAGATCTTGGAGATTCAGAAATGATGGTCTCAGTTCTCTGCTATACAAGGGTTTGGGTATCATTAGGAGGCTGAGACCTCTTACCCTTGTAAGTGAAGGCTTCAAATAATGCCCTGCTCTGCCTCTGCAGCCCTCAGATGGAGCATGTTCGTTTGCTCCTGGAGATGCAGTCTCCTTGTCAGTGCAGGCTACAAAGCAAAGGAATGTGTACCGTGTCAAGTAAAACTGCAGAGAATTGACTGGCAGACTAACAACTCCCCTCTGTAGTTATGAAGAGGTCACTTTAAGGGGTCATAATTTAACCAAATGTAAATAATTTTTTTCAAGTGAGAGAAAAAAGGAAACTCCTGAGACGGAAGCAAATTGTCTTCCAAAGTTCATGTTCCCAGCTCTGACATACTGCAGCTACTCAGCTAGGAGCTGCAACAACCAAAACTGGTTTAAACACTATGTTTCATACTGATAATATCTAAAAGATGTACTTTTGCACATAAAAAGAGTTCAACAAAGGTACTGAACATATCTGGTCAAATCTGTATGCTCCCAGCTTGGCAAAGACATAAGCCAGTGAAAATCAGGCTTAATAACAGAAATTTTGTGCAACCCTGATGACAGAAAAAGACTATTTCAAAGGCATGTGGGTGCAGGCGTACACCCCAGACACACATATAAGGAATGTAAATGTTGGTTGCATGGATGCATTAGTGTTTATGATAGTGAGGATCATTCCTGAGGGTAAGGGATGCAAGATTTTAGCATTATTCATATCTATCATAGGTTTCTTCAAAATATTTGTATATAAAATCAAATAATTGGAAAGAAGGGAATAACTGTATCTAACAGTATAACACATTGCTGATTCACTGAATGTGTCAATACAACACAGCGGATGCAGAAAAATTTTGGGCCAGTGTAACTGGAAAGTGAAAAGATGTGTCAGGAGCTAACTGGGTTGGGCGAGACAATTCATGCAATTGTGGTTGGACTGCTTTCAGGATCTGACATAGTAGCCTCCTCACTCACAAAAATGTTTAGCAAGTATTACACTGTGCTCTACTGCCCAGTGTAAATGAGTACTTAGAGAGTTAGCAAACTAAAGTAGAAATATAAAGGAGGACATACGTAGTTAACAGCCACTACAAATGATATTGTCTTTTTTTTTACGTGTTACCAGTTGAGGTATGGGAAAGCAGTCAAGATTGGCAACTACAATGGAAGAAGTGTAATAAAGTCAAAGAAAAAATTAAATTATCATAAAAACATAGAATGGTTTAGGTTAGAAGAGACCTTAAAGATCATCTAGTTCTAATACCCCTGCCGTGGGCAGGGACACCTCACACTAGACCAGGTTGCTCAGAGCCCCATCCAGCCTGGTCTTGAACACTTCCAGGGATGGGGCATCCACAACTTCCCTGGGCAACCTGTTCCAGTGCCTCACCACCCTCACAGTAAAGAATTTTTTCCTAATATCTAATCTAAATTTACCCTCTTCCAGTTTGAATCCATTAACCCTCGTCCTATCATTACATGCCCGAGTAAAAACTCTCTCTCCAGCTTTCCTGTAGGGCCCCTTCAGATGCTGGAAGGTCACTATAAGGTCTCCCCGGCGTCTTCTGTTCTCCAGGCTGAACAACCCCAACTCTCTCAGTTTGTCCTCATAGCACAGGTGCTCCAGCCCCCCGATCATCCTTGTGGCCCTCCTCTGGACCCATTCCAACAGGTCCATGTCCTTCTTGTGCTGAGGACTCCAAAGCTGGGTGCAGTACTCCAGGTGGGGTCTCACCAGGGCTGAGTAGAGGGGCAGAATCACCTCCCTCAACCTGCTGGCCATGCTTCTTTTGATGCAGCCCAGGATGTGGTTGGTCTTCTGGGCTGCAAGCGCACATTGCTGGCTCATGTTGAGCTTCTCATCCACAAACACCCCCAAGTCCTTCTCCTCAGGACTGCTCTCAATCCATTCTCCACTCCACCCAATTTGTGCTTGGGATTGCCCTCACCCACGTACAGGACCTTGCAATTGGCCTTGTTGAACTTCATGAGGTTTTCACAGGCCCACCTCTCAAGACTGTCCAGGTCCCTCTGGATGGCATCCCTTCCCTCCAGCATGTCAGCCACCCCACACAGCTTGATGTCGTCGGCAAACTCGGTGTGGGTGCACTCAATCCCACAAAGTTATGACTAATTTATGTTGGTTGCCATGGAAAGTAATTTACAATTATGAATAGCAACATATAATGGGCTTGCATCACTGCCACATATGACAGATGATCTGTTTGATCCTATTATTAACAATGACCAACAGAAACTGTGTTTGTCCAACTGGATTCTGCTCTGCATAAATACATATACATATATATCTGTGATACCTAAGAGACTAAGTTGCCATTTACCATTTGAAATGGCATAGTATGAGTTTGTAACAAACAAACAAATTTAACTCACTGAGTTCACCCTTCTGAAATCAGATGAGGCCTTGATTTAAAGCATTTCTCATGAAGCACATATGAGAACAATTGTAAAAGCTTTGCTTTGAAAAAACTTTCCTCAAGCAAACAGGCTTCCATTCTGGAACACAGTCGAGATGAGTTCACTTCATTTCAGCCTGGGCAATGTTTTAAACCTTAAATATCTCTCTCAAATTGCAGGGTAACTGGGGAATTATATGCGTTCTTCTTTAAATTTATATCCTTAGCAATGCTTCATTGATGAGATCAGTACAGGATCTGCAGTGTTCAGAGAATCTGGCATGTCTCTTGTGCTATGGGGTCATAGCACAAATGAGTAATTGCGTAGCAGCTTGACACCTTGCAAATGAAATAAACAAATAAGGGGAAAGAGAAATTTAAAAGGAGATAGAGGAATGCAACAGCAAAAAAAACATGCCAGCAAAATGTCAGCATCACACTACTCTGCCTCAGTTTTGGCATCTTTCAGAACTGAGATCAGTTCATTGTTTCAGTATTTCAGTATGAGAACCCGAGTGTAAACCGCACTAGGTTACGTAAATCTTTTCTGTATTCAAGCAACGGCATTGTTTGATCTGGTCCTTATCTTTACAAAACTTCCTTCTGTGTGTGGACCTTTTAATTTCTGTGGAACAGCTCACAAGAATAAGTAGTCAAGTCTTCATCACCTGGCCTTAAAATTATGGCCTTTTGTAATATAAATATTTGCAATAGCCCTGCTTGTAGAAACAACAGTGAAACTTCTAGGATTAAACTTACTTTTATGCAACTGATTGCAAAATTACAAGATTTCATACTATAGCTTATTACAATAATTTCATGGCATCCAATTAACTGGAACTATATTACTTTACAATTTATGCTCTTTTCTAAAATAGTTTTTATAAAATAGTTAGGTCATATAGAGGCTAGGAGACATTTGCTATGTTATGAATATCAAAATCATAATTAATATTAAACCAAAATGTCTCCAATAGCATAATGCATAACTCTTTTAATCCATTTATCAGGGAATGATTCCCTGCAAATGAGACTTTCTTTATATAATCATATACATAGCAAATTGTCTTAGAACTATTAGCATAGTCTGTAGGAACTCTCAAGTGTATATTTAACATTCAAGATTCATTGTATGGTGACATTTGCACAACTGTTGTCTCTAAAAGCAAGTAATGTGAATCATCACAACAATGATTCCTTAGAGAATGCTTCTTTCTACCGTGATGTATTCTATTTTTTTATGAAATCTTGGAAATCTAACTGTTCTTGGTAATTGCATTTAAACTCTTCTAAACTTAGAACTTGTTTGCGTACGTGCAGTTGGAAGACACCTACACCCAGAACACTGCTTTCAATTAACAAAATCAGCTGTTTTCAATAATTACATGCATGAACATAGCATATGTGAGTTCCTGAATCACATTCACTTTTTGCAAATGTTACGTCTACATGTTAACTTACACCTTTTTTTAACAAGTGTAAGTAGATAAAATTTCCCATATTCATGATTTCTTAAATTGGCTTTCACAGAATTTCTACACTTATTAAGGAGATATGTAACATATGTCGTATTGATCCCAACAGATTTTAGGGGCAGGCTTGTGGCATTTAATCCAGAAAAGGCCAATGCAAATACACACCAACTCAAGATGTGTTTTTGGAAGCGAAATACTTCATACTAAATGTACTTCATACTCCCTTTGAAAAGGGAGGCACAATACATGTGAAGGTGTATTTACTTCATCTCTCTAAAGGTGGCCATCTATGCCATCTTCACAAATAGATTAAAAAAAAAATTAATATGGAATGGTCCCACTGTTAACTGATTGATAACTTTTGGTTGATTGATTGATTGATTAATTGATAACAATTGTTAACTGATTGATACTGCTAGAATAACAGACAGGTTTTCAGGCTCAGAGTTCCACTGCCAGATCAGAAATAAATAAAAATAAATAGATACATAAATAAATAAATATTCTAATTATTGTCACTATACAGTCTGGCTTTCGTTGATTTCATGTCACATGGTCTCCAATCCAAATGCCTTCCTATTAGGTATAATCTTTAGACCATCATGGCTGTTACAACAGTACAAACACAAAAAACAAAACACAAATATTTAATTTTTATAGTTCTGGATGGCTTATATGACTCCAAAAAATAGTCAGTACCAAAAAAAAAATTTCACCTGGACAGTGAAATGTCTCACATTAGGTTGTAGAAATTGAATTTAAAATACGTACCTCTTAAATATACTAACTTATTTTGTTTTAAAATGCTGTAATAATCTCAATATGCTAGAGAAAAAACAGCGTGGCTTTTAAAGGACTAGAAGACCATTAATATATTCCACTGGAATCCTTGATTTCAGGAGAACAAGACTATTTCATTTATTTCTCCAGGTTCTCAAAAACACTTTGATAATAAGTGCATCAAAAGGCTAAGCATAAATATGGTGCTATACTTGCATTTGAAGAGTTTGAATTTTATGCTATAAACAACATACCAAGAATAGTAATGGGATAGCATCAAAACATACATCTTTTTAAGTGGCTTCACAAAGATACAGCTCCTGAAGGTAACTATTTTCAATTTGAAGCTTTTTTTTCCACCAAATTCTAACTTTAATGTATTGTTCCCCCAAACAATAGAGTTTTAGAGTTTGTATTTGAATAAAGCATTGTACAAAAAAGTAGGATAGTCTATAGAATGAGAAAAGGATCCCCACTGAATTTCACATTTGATGAATGAGGAGCTGCCTAGTTATCATAAGGGCTCCTCTCTGAGACACAAGTATGATGCACCACACAGGACCACAGCAAGTTACAGGATTTATATATGAATAGACTTGGAGAACAGAAGTGGCTGATGTGATCACACTGTATAACCTTCTATACTCCAAGTGGCAAACGTTCTCAGACATAGGATTAGTGCCAGAACTTGAAACATATTTCATCTCAATTTGAAAACAGAATTGTCATCTTCCCTGGGAAGTCTGTTTCAATGTTTAATTGCACTTTCTGGTTGGAAATTGCATCTTATTTAATCAAGTCATTAGATCTTGTTATGTCTTTGCCTATCACACTGAAAAACTTCTCTTTACATATCTTTTCCACGTGTAAGTACAAGAGTATCAAGTTCCTGACCTTCTGTATGACAAGATGTAAAGAGGAGTTAATATCAGAGGAGCAGGCCAATGTGCTGCAATCTAAGATCAAAAAAGAAACAGCAAAAGGCTCATTTCTATACTACATAGGAATATTGGTGAGGAATTGAAATAGGCACCAGTAATATGACACCAGGAAAAAATCCACAGATACCTGAAGATTTGGGGGGTGTGAGAAGCAACAGGGAAAGTGCATGGAGGATCTTCTCAGAAATTTCTCTCCAAACAATGGGAAATAAAAGCATATTAAAGTTGAATCTTAGGTTAGGTAAACAGTATTTCAGGGACATTTTCTTTCATAGAATCATACAAAAGACAGTATTTATGGTTCTGGTGCAACACACAACTTTCAGATAATCCTCTTTCAAATACATAACTTTAAAAAAAAAAATAAATTCAAAAGTAGAGAGGCAGAAATTCTAAAGTTTCCTTGACCCAAAAGTACTTGCCTGTTTTGAAGAGCTGCTCATCTCAAACATTTTTCCTCTTTTTCCTCTTAAAAGAGAGAGGGCGTAAACTCAACTTAAAGTGGAAAAAATTTCCCGGAACATGAAGGGTCAACCACATAATCACTGGCATCAAACAGAGTTAGACTGAGTCTTTAAACATGGGGACACCATGTTAGCTTCATAATCTAATTTTGAATCCTTCTGGATGAAAGTAATTATCATTATTATTGAATTTTATCCATTTAGAGTGTGTCCTCTAGAGTGTTGCACTAATTGACTTTTCTATAACTGCAACTGTATTTTTATGCATTATCAGTCATATTAATAAATAAGCGTTATAATTATAATGGTTCCAGCTGGGACTACTTTAGCTAAAGTTCATGTTTTGTTCAAAAGGTATATAGTTTAAATGTTGTCAAGTTTAGAATTAAGAGGACAAAATGCAATTAAAGTTCCTTTTATCTCAAGTGTTCTCCCTGAAATTATTCCAGGATGACTATAGTGAAAAGCATAAGCAAACTCACCTTCTAAAATTAGGTTTCATGTGTTCTGTGTTGAAGTCTTGTGAAAGACTATTCTTTCATGACTAAACATGACATTTTATACAGAAAGAGAAAACAAATTGGAACAAATTTAAACATTTTCTATTGAACAGACCAAAATTCAGTAGTGATATTTCAGTGCAGAAGACATGAGCACAGCTGATTCTGGAGTTTCTTGGTCTTTCCCACCTTTATGAAGTTTTAATTAAATGTTTACCTCAAACTAACTTTTAGGCTTCCAGAGAACGCATTCTGTTTTCAAGACATTGACACTTCATCAATAGCCACTATATCTGGAACCTGAGCACTGGTGTCTACAATACCAAAAGAGTGTTTCAAACTGATATGTTGGCCCAGTATGGGATTACCTTCATATTCTAATGGCAGTTTAGAAGACGAATCACCAAACTGGAAAAGGAAAGCCAAAATAACTTTCACTGTTTAATTCAAATCCACACAATATTATGATAATTGCAGTAAATTGAAATTGTTTTTTAATAGGAATTTCAAAAAACCACCAAGAGCAAGATGAGTCCAACACAGTTTTTAAGGCATAGGCATGGTTGTATAAAGGGTTTATTCTGCTTTTTCCAAGACTTCCTTCATCACTTAGGGCAAATGTCTGAAAGTGGATGGGACACAGCAAAATTTCTGAAAACATTATAGCCTTGATACGTATGATTAGAGGGCTGCCAGAGAGGACAGAGCTACAGAACAGTGGCAGAGTCTCTGCCAGACATCAGCTTTCTGAATATGGATCCAGTCGAGGGAATGAGTTTTAGAGATTCTAGCCAAAAGCCTGTGAAGAATACTGTATTTCTGCTTAAAACATTTATTTCTTCAAAACCTACAGTTTGAGAATTAAACATATGAGTTCTGAGAATATGAATGGAAAATAAAGGCATCCAACTAAAGTCAAAGACAAGCTGGATATGCTGTGGGAACACAGAAACTGCTAAAGTGCAGGGCAAATGAATTTTCTTTCCTAATTATAATTGATGTGTTGAATTTAATTGTCCTGTACATTTGGCTAATCATAGAGCGATCTGCTTCGTATTGATTTTTCTGACACCAATATGGCTCTAACTTCCACATATTTTTTAATAAAGTTGCTGATTTTCGCTCATCCGTGGGCCTCTTGGTGTCACTGTATTTTAAATTTACTGCGATTACTACTCCACTAAAAAGGCATGAGTGTGTATATGTATCTAAAATATGAGACAATGGGATCCAACCATTAGTTGCTACCTCTAACGTTGCGCTGATTTTATTAGACACTAAGCTGTACCCTTTATTTACACAAATGTTTCATTTCAACCTCAAAAGCCCTGTTCTCTGATCAGTAGAAGGTACTCTCCCTTCTTTTAAGTCCCCTGCAAAGTTACACAAAAGGCAGGAAAATCTTAACTATTCTAGGATCTTTTCCTTTGTAAAAAGGGGATTTCTATATGGGGTCAGAAAAAGAGGGTGGAAGGGGTGACAAATCCCCACATAAACTAATGAGGAGTAGCATACACTGTTCACTAACAGACACACCATGGACTCTAGACATCAAGTGTTTTCATGTTTGTTAGGAAATTCTGAAGAACCTGTTCTGCCTGTTCTGGAGACTGCTTTTGCCAATCAACCTCCCCATAAAAGTCACAGCAGAACAATACAAATCACTAAAGCAGTTCATAACATACCTTTGAGAATGCTTGAAAAAGCATATGGTGTGCCTTTTATGCATCCAACCATCACTACATTAAAATAAAATGGTTACTCCTACTTTGATCCGATTAATTGCAATATCTTCCAGCAATGTTGCGTTGGAAACAATGCCGTCAAATGGCCTAATCAGCTCGTCCTGCCATTGAGAGAAGTGCATGTAATTCATGCAAGTGTAAATGAAGCTCCATCCTGTTGACTAGAGGAGATACGAGTACTTAGAGACATTGGGTTCTGTACAAAAGACAACTCCAAAATACATGGTCAATCTTAAATGATTTATTTTGCTATAAGTTTGCCTTATTTTGAAGAAGAACATATGGCATTAATGAGGGCAGAGTTATCTTGCTTGGGTTACCATAAAGGGTCCCCTCTTTTCCTGGTTTTGAGAGAAGAAAGAATCTTTAGGATGCCAAAATGAAAAGTAGTTTTATTGACAGGCTGCTGGCATCCTGGTTGCACTGCAAAGCACTTACCTTTGATTCCCACTGGATGTGGCCTGCAGTGTGACAATTCCATTGTTCTCCAAGAAAAATCCATCTGCTATTTATTCTGGGTCATAACAAAGAAAGGCAGACTTGAATTTGGGTGCTGTAATATCACTCTTGGATGAAATATTTAAAAAAGCTTTGCACATTGAACGAAATCAAGAAAACGTGTGTCTTTGCCAGCAAGTTTCACTTCTCAGAAGTAAACCTGCAAGGCTAAGCAGTTTGGGTCATGATACATAACTGAAAAAAATGAAATGAGAGATAGTTATACTCGAGCATTAGCAAAAGGTAAGAGTGACGTTAAGTGTAATAAGTTTGAAACACCAGGAACACACAATTGTTCTGAAATCCCATTATGGAGATGTATTATTATTAGGTTCTGCTGTTGCCTCAGTAAGGGAAAGCATATAAAATACAAATCAGTGGGCACAAGGGTTGGGATGAAGACTTAAGACGTCAATTTTCTAAACAAACTCACAAATCACTTCCCTTGCTTGGGAAGGCAGATGCACCATTTTGAAGAGCCCCAAGAAAGAGGATGTAGAACACATGTCTTGCTGTTTTAGACTTCACAGTCTAGCTGGCGAAACTTACTTTGTGCCAATAGGCATTGCGAACAACTCACTCAACTTCTCTGCCAATATGGCAATTTGCATAGAACTACCCATAATGCTTCACATTGTGCCTTTGCTTTGAAAACAGATTTAATTGAGCCTTGCTGAGCTGCATTAATGTGTCTGTTTAAATTGAGCAAATCTAATTAGCTCGCATGAAAGTTATGCCACCTCTGGTGCAGCAAAGCTAATGCAATTAAAGTCAGCCAGATGTATTGAGTATTGTAAACATGCAGTCTGACTGGTGGAGAATAGTTCAGTATTCATCAGAGACTGGACAGTTTTGTAAGTCACTAACAACAGCTGCACTCTCTACAGTGTACAAGTATATATTATACTGTGTATATGACTATTTTAAAATGCCAAGGATCCTGCAATCTACAACAGTACACGCTAAACGATCAGAACAATCTCATCTATAAGCTGTGCAAACCCAAGTCCACTATTCTTTCTGAAGAGGTCACTACTTGCATATATAGTGATTGCTACAAAATCAATATTTACTAAACATTACATAGAGAAATACTATTTATACTGGAAATAACTTTTAAAGTGGAGTCCTTGACTATTTATGTGCCTTTATGAACTGGTTTTCTGAAAAAGCCGGAACAAGGCACTAATTAGAGTAACTGAGGAAACTCCAAGATGATCTTTGAAAACAACCAGAAGATGCTTAATAAGGTAAAAATGTATTTTATTGGAATGATTAATTATTTTCACTACAGACTCCTTGGGTCAGATACCATGTTCTAGTTAGCTGCTATCTATAAACAGGATAGTGCTTGAGATCCTCAGATGATACCTTATTCTTATACTGATTTGTTTTTAATACTGGTCTTAGTATCTGGTTTTGTAGATGTCACACACAAAAAAAGTATTAATAATTCCAGAACGTCAAAGGTTCTCCTGCCAGCAAGGCAATTTGCATAACATTATCCATAACACTTCGACTTGTGCTTTTGCTTTGAAAACCTCACTTAGGAGAGGTTACATGCAGTTGGCTGCATGTCTTCTGTGCAGTCATTCATTGTTTCTGCTTTGCATTCCCTTCCTAGAATACCAAGATGACCCAAAAAAA
>VYZM01018297.1:129992-148619 GCA_013398915.1 Dromas ardeola
ATTTTTGGAGGAAGAAGGAAAAAAAAAAGGAAGGAATTCTGCTGCAGGTTCCGTGCTGGTGTACTTGAACCCCAGCTACTTAACTTCCTAGGGCATGTTAAGGATGAGTGGAATTTTATTGAAAGCCTCCAGCTGAGACACTTAGTATCTGACTGTTGGGGACAGCTAAAGACTTGGACAAATGAATGCTGAGAAGTTTATAGACAATCATTTACTTGGATGAGTAATCTAGTGATAAATAACGAATAAGCACCACGTTTGGGGAAACTGTGATCCTCTTCAAAAGACTTTGAAAACAAGGCAATAAAAAGCAGATTTTCTGGAATGCAACACCTCTTTTGCAGCTTGTCCAGCTCTCAACCAGCCTCTACAACAATTCAGCTTTAGGAATCAGTTCCAGGTTAGTCATAAGGTTGTCAGGAGAAACTTCCATTGTAAATGATTCATTTTATGTCTTTCTCTACCGATAAACTAAATAGGGCTAATGCATCAATCCTAAACCCTGCCCTATGATTGTTCAAACTATTAGTGTAGCCCTGTGCATGGTTTTGAATTGTGTTGGCTAGGACTTGCCCAGGCAAAACCCAGGCATGATTTGGAGGTTAGTGTAGAACAAGAACTTTTCCCATTACACAGATTAGGTATAGCCACTCTGTGTCAGGGAAAAAACAAGTGTAGTTGCAGAGATGTAACTGTGACGTAACAGTGGACCTCAGTGCCAGAAAACAGTTCTTGGCCCATTTGATATGAGTTTAAGTGCTGCATAAATTAATGCATGTAGCAGATGCCTGTCTTACTTTACCTTTCAGAAATAGAGCTTGTACTAACACAAAGTTGAAGGTCACTTAGACAAACATAATCTTCATCAAAGCTATAAGAAGGCTTGTGAAAAATGTACAGTGATGGGACAGGAACCTTTTCCATAATCCCTGTGCTTGACTGGGTGTCCCATCCCTCCAGCAGTATAAACTGTTGGGTCTCCTCCCAAAGCAGAGATCTGGAGATATATTTATCTTTATTCCCAAAGGAGACACTTAAGAGAGTTGTAAAGGGAATCAGATAGCAGTTAGGAAAAATAACACTTCAGCCACAGTACTCTGCCTGAGACAGTTAGTTCATTAATTTTTCCCAGGCTGCTTTCTCAAGGAGAAAGATCATAGGCTTACACCTTCACAAGAAAAGCCAAGATTCTCCTTCACCACTTTCATCCTTTCAATGAGTAAACCATGAGTTTCAAAAACTGATTTTGACCATGGAAAACATGAACACTTAAGAATAATCAAGTTCCCTTAATCTGGCTCAGCCATAATCAACTGATGTCAAATTGCTTCTTTGAATAGCACAGAATATAATTAGGACAGGAATAACTACGTACTTACTACCTGTTAGCAAATTATGACTTCTTCATAGTAAGTTTTATATTTAGGTTTTATATATAGATCTTATTGTTTCCTACATGTCAAACAAGTCTTCGTATGTATTTAAAGAAACAGCCTATTTAACTTTTATTATAAACTGCTTTACAGCAAGCCACATTAATCTACTTCAGGATGTCGCTTTAATAATTTTATTTAATAAGATTAGCATACTTGATACTCAGACCCTTGGCTTGTTCGAGGTATGCCTGAATGAGTGCAGAAATACAATGGTCCCTGCTATGTTTTTTGTTAAATTGAAGGAAGACAAGCATGGGCACTGGATTAGTCCTCCAACAGTTTCATTTCTTGAAATCTCGCAGATTTCTTTGAGAAATATCCTAGGATGAGAACTTTTTTATTTTTCTCCAAGCTTGAACATCTTTGCATAGTGAGAGGTGAAGAATAGTGATGAAATTCACAAAAATTGTGATGCAGTCCTTTTTCAAACTACTTGTTTTTATAAATGAGTAAAGGGACAATACTTTTTGCTCCCAATAGTAAAATCCAAATGAGAATGAAAATGCATTACCTTTAATGATTTACATTCTATTTCTACTAATTTTATTTTTATAAGAAGAGTTGTATCAGCTTTGCTAGTATATGCAGGCTAAGCTATAGCTTCATTTTGCAAATCTGGAATCTGTCCATCATTACCAGTGAAGTCTAGCATCATTTTAGCATGTAATATGGTTTAATAGTCTGGAGGTACAGTTTCAGATAAAATACTGCCAAATTGTTTTCTGTATTGTGACTTTGGCTCTGTTTTAGTGGGTGTTTATTATACCTATTAATAATCTAAACTAGCATTAAACCAGACATTTTTTTACTTCAATCACTGATCAGTCTTCTGAAAAAGATCCTCAACAGTCAAATACCCATTGCCCAAGGGAAAATTTTCCATGAGATTAGGGTCCAACTGTATGCAAAAAATCCATGTAATCAAGCAAAAAGGCTTTAGTCCTAAGTGTCTGATTGAACTATTGTGTGGTGGATAATACTGTTTGACAACCTTGCTGAATTTATGCCAGGTTGTTCACGCTTTCTTCTCATTAGCTGTGGCATCTTTTTCAAGTGTTGTAAATTACAGAATGTTTTAAAGAAAGGAGAATGACAGAAGGAATCAGTCAAATGTTTAGGTGTGGAAACTGAACTCATCACCAGAATCTGGCCACTTTCAATGAATCAGGGAATAGCAGTGATAAATACCAACAGAAATCCAGTGCCATTTTTCTTGAACATGAGAGAGGTGAATCATGCAGTACGGCCTCAAAAATGCATATGTGCCTGTGAGCGCGCATATAATAGGAGAAAATAATTAAGATTTTGACTGATGATGATTTAAAAACAGAATTTTCTCTATTTTTTTCACACAGTAAGTCTCTTGAACAACTTAATGATACATAACTTGAAATTGCTACAACTTCTCTTCATTGATTACAATTAGCACAGCTCTAATTTTTAAAGTTACAACTTAATAGCAATATACCTGATTGCTGTTTTTTTTCTGTTTCCAACATATAGTGATAAAAAGCTTCCAGAAAAACCTTGAAAGAGTAGTTCAGTGGTAGTAGAGGGCAAGGACTGGAGACTACCTAAACCAGATAAACTCAAATTATATTCATATGATATAGTGTAACAGAAATGGTCAGGAAATCAAATTTCAGTCCTCCAGAAGTCATCCATATTCAAGTAATTTCTTCCAACTCAAATCACATCAAGACATCCTAAACAGATTCGTGTTCATAGTTCTGAAAATCCATTTTGGTTTAGAATTATGTCTAGCTTTTGGCTTTGCTAATATTTTTAGCTGACAGGTTTGGAAACACTCTGGCTACCCAACATTTTCTGTTGCGAAGCTACAAAACTTTGAAGTACAGCAGTGAAATTCACCAGGCATTGGTGGACAATCTCATTGTACAGAGAAAATGAGAAAATTTTAGCCAGTGGCAGCAGATTTCTTTCTAGTCTCCAAAGTACTAAGCTCACTGACCTGTTCCAGTCCCCTGAGCTCAAGGTACAGTAATTTTGTGCCAAATATGTTGTCTGCTACCATCTGGAAGTCGAATCTGAAGAGAAAAATTACTTCACCACTTGTCCAGGATTTCTGGATAGCTCAGAGAAGTGACAACTGTGCATGAACAGTCAAGGTGTGCTGGACTCATGGCCAAGGCATGCAGACAGTGAGACAGATGCTTGCAGATCAGAAGACTGCTCATGTCCTTCCATCAGAGCTGCAGGTGCACAGCAGCAGTTGTGTGCCCTGGACACACTGAACACCCCACTCATGTGTTACAGGGCACTTGCACCCACATTCCCAGCTGAGATTTCCCAGCAAAGAAAAGGGGAAGAGGGGCAAAGGAACCTGATGAGATAGCCTACTTGGGAATCAAGGACACGTGATCCCAAAGAGCAATCTGTATGGAGAAATGGCAAGATTCCTGGCATATCCCCAGTGCTAGCCCAATTTAACCACACTTCAGTGTATGCTCTTTCACAATCTGGTTAAAAGTGACCTTTTCCCACAGAACGTTTCTGTTCTGGAACTTTTACAGGAAAACCACTTTCTGTCCAAGTGGAGTCACCTCTCTGATTGCTCCCTATTTGCTCCTCGCTCAGCTGGTGTCACAATTTGCCTGTTATGGTATGCCTCTCAAAAGATATTTAGTGACAAGAGAACAGGCAATAGAACAAACTCAGATGTGGAGAATTTAAGTATTCATTCTGATGTACCTTGTTTTGCCTCTCAGCCTCATCCCACTTCCATTCACCTTTGTAGGACTTGTATCTCACATGTTTCCTCTTCAATGGCGTCTTTCTTCCTCCACAACTCTTCACCAGATGGATAAAGGAATAGAAGTGAACAGGGCATGAAAGCGTATTGTCCACCCTCAGCCTACTGTCTTGGCAATCAGTCAATGTATATAAGGGCAAATCTCTGACTTAACCTGTTGTACTTAACATATGACCCCGTCCCACTATTGTACAAGGACTGAGTCTTGTGAACGTGGGTTTCCAGACTTCCGAGAGTTTTTCAGCTTTGGAAAAGTATTTACTCCAAAATTTTTTAATGTTTTGATATATGCTACAATGATTTAGTAATATTTAGTATGAACAGCAGTCTGATAGAAGGCTGAATATATAACGGCAACTCTCTTGTGTTTTGTCAATCCTGTAATGTGATCAAAATAGATATCAAATTGATTAAATAGAATCATCCTTCCATAAACTCATATTGATTACTGCTAGTCCTATTACCAGACGTAATTTAATATGTTGCTCTATTTTTTGTTCTTTTCAAATTACCATTTTGTTTCAAATTTATTCAGACTTTCCAAAGATACATGTATGTGCCATACGTGTACAGAAATCACTCTTGCGCATGAGCATTTTGTGCATGTGGGAAAAACCGTGAGGAAAACCTTTGTTGTTGTTCTTTCTTAGGCAACTCTTAATAACAGAAACACTATGTACTTAAGTGGAGGAGGGGCCTGTTTCTAGGATCACCAGATTAATTCAATCCAGCACTTCAGTAGATAAATGGCATAAAATGATGAACTGAACAGATCTGCTTAAGCACGTGTTTATATGCTGTGCTGAATTGGATATTCAACTTCCAGCTTCTCAAAGCTTCCCAAACTTAAGCCCCATATTTTCTACTTATACATACAGGATAAAATATCAGATTATTTTCACAAGTAAGGAAAAAGCTGCTTCTCAAACCAATAGGCCAGATTCTGATTGCAGGTATATTTGAGAGCCCATAGTCACTCCTAAGATACCTGATTTTGCACAAGTGGAAATGAGAGCCCAGACTAGCCCACTCCCATGTGTACTTACATAGGAGAAAAACTCATGTTTTTACCTTGAAATGATGAAAAGCAGTGCCAGAAATTGAGCACATGAGACCAAGAAAATCAAATCAAGTTTTAATATTTCTCAGTTACCAGCCACACAGGAAGAAGCTAATCTTGGAGGGAATACTTCATTTTTAATGCCCATTAAAATTGAAATAGAAATATAATGCTGAGATACTGAAATATGCTGTGGGTTTTTTTCAGCTTTTCTAAAAATGTCCATTGATTTTTTTCTGTAGCTATGCATGCATCTCGTGGATAATTCTTAAATAAAAATGTTTACTCTAGGTCATCAGCCATCTTAAGTATAATCTTAAAGTGGTATGTAGAAGCTAGCTGAAGAAGCTCAGTGAAGAAGAGCATTGAAATGCTTGAATCCTTAAGGTTCAACTAACCACATAAATGTTGATAAAACCAACATATTCAGCCTCAGGAGTTGTATGGGATGGAATGAATAAATATCTCAATGTCTATACAACTACTAATAAAAACATAAACAAATACTTGCAATACATTGATAGCACAAATGTAGCTTTGTCTATCTAGTATAGCTCCTCTTATTTTCATCTGCCCTTACTACAATTCTTCCCTTCTAATAAAGAAGAAAATCACTTTGGGTCCGGTTGAAATAAATATTTATTTTTGAAATCTAAAATAAAAAAAGAGTTGTTGACTTTAAAATGTCAATGTAAAGGCTTCTGAAGACGGCAACTGAGGTCAAAGGCTGTGTTCCTTCCCCTCTGTGCAGCACTGGTGAGGCACATCGGGCATGCTGGATCCAGTCCTGGGCTCCCCAGTACAAGAGAGATGTGGAAATACTGGAGGAGGTCCAGCAAAGAGCCAGAAAGATGATTAGGAGACCCGAGCATCTGACACAGGAGGACAGACTGTGAGAGTGGGCCTTGTTCATCAAAAAAGAAGTCTCAGGGGGATGTTGTCAATATTTAAAAATACCTGACAGAGGGCAGTAGAGAAGATGGAGTCAGACTTTTCTCACCCAGAATCACCCCAATGGTTCTGTGGTTCTGTGAACAGAAGTTTAGTTCATATTTTTAAGCCCAGATCCTCTATCAAGGTGCAGCTGCCTAGCCAGGATCAGAACTGCAGCATACACATTCTCATTCTGCTACACCCTCTGCAACTGAACAGGCAGGACTGATGCCTGACCAGGCATGAAAAAGCCAAACCAACAGCATTTTCAAACATGAGATGAGTCAAAACTATAAAATGGCTAATAATTCCAGTTTCTTTTACTCCTTTAAGAGAAAAAAAATCACTTTTTTAATTTTAACACTTCCTCTACTTCCTAAATTTCTCTGTGTTCTAGGAAGAGATATAACTACATCTTCTTCCCCTTTTTCTTATGCATTTTGTTATTCAGAGAGCAGTGCTGAAAGAGATTTTGTTCCTAAAGCACTGTGATCTTTCCTTGGAGAGACACTCAGACCTATTTGGAGTGAAAGTCAAGTGGTTTAACTGTAGTTTCACAGACTAAGAGCGAGCTTTGTGAAGTCTCAAGGACCATTACAAATGGCCCGGGTTAACAGTGTGACATGTATCTCTTGGGTTCTTGTGGCTTAATTGAAACCATTGGACAAGTCAGACATCCAAGAATGGAATCTGTATATACCACCAGGTCTCATGTCGGATAGAGTAAGTACTAGTGCTTTCATACCAAATCATAAAGGTGTATGGAAATGCCACTTCTGCAACCATCAACCTTGTCTTAGAGTGGGCTACTTACCTCCTTCTTCTAAAGGTGTCTAGCTGGTGCCCCTGCCTCCCAAAAAAGACAAAGAGCCTTTTGTCCTTTTGCCTTGAAGATGAAGTTTCACAGTGCATTACTCCTTTTCTCCACTAGCTCAGAGATTAGCCCACGTAGACAAATAATCAAGGGGAATATGAGGGTACCACTTAAATGTAACTGAAATCAATCAGGGCTTGGATGCGATGTAAAACAGACTGTGTGACAAAAGTTACAAATCCTCACATTTTACTTAGTCACCCAAATTTAGCCTTCATCTTCTTGTGAATTCAAGAGGGAAAATGACAATATAGAAGTATGGATTACTCCTACTGCTTTATTATAGTAATATGTGGCAGTGTTGCATCCACAGTATTCTTTCCAGATGTGCTCATGAGCATGTTTATAAATGTTGGTTTAGGAGTAACTTTTCAAATATTTAAGCAGATGGAGCATCTGCTTCTATCAAGTCTATAAAGAGGGTGGGGTGTTAATAAAGACTTCATTATTGGCACAGCAAATGTGAGAAAGATTACTGTTGCTTGTAAAAGCAGTAAACACTGTAAGAGGTGCAATCTGCATATGGGTGGTGAAACCTTTCCAAAGGTCTCTGCCTCTCTCATCATTAGACTGTATCAGCAGCGCAGCAAAACAGGAGCTCTCTATTAAAGAGACAGGAGCAAGGCAGGGTAAAATGCTGGAAGAAAAGCCACATGGCAGTAATCATGGTGGATAACTCTAGCTGTAGAACTTCATTAAATGAAATTAACTTTACAGTCACAATAAAATCGGAAATAGTAAAGGTTATGTTCTTTCTGGAGAGAAAAACCTAGCTGTTTCAAGTTTAGATGGAATCACGTAGGCATTTGAAACTGCCTGCAAATGTACTATTAAGCCCTGAAATGCAGCTACAATGAACCATGAAAGAGGAGTAAAAATCTACATATAGGTGTAATGTAAGGGGTAATCGTATTAAAATTACATGAGATCTATGAATCTACGTGTGAGCGTGCATATGCACAGTTGCAAGTGCCAGGAGGGGAAGCTTCAAGGACATCTGTCTTTAATGCTAGGAAATGTGACGCGTATTAGTTTATTCCTCGTCTTATACTGTTAGCTTGCTATTCACTTTGCCACTGTTGCCCTCTCCTGCTTTAAATGTAATGATTGCAATGAGAATACTGCCAACACTTCTCTTGTCTCCTTTCAGCCCCAACAGTTGCAATCTCTTATGTGAACTGCTATTTATTTGCAATGCTTTCTCTCCTCACAGAGAGTTGTGGTCAGCATATTTTTAGAATTCCTAATAAAAAATTACCACCCTCAAAGGCTTAGACATCTAAATTGGGACAACAGTGGTTTCTGGATTCCACCCTCAGCCCTGTTGTGTTGTTCAGAAAAATAGCATGAGAGCATTGTTCTCAAAATACATAAGACGCAGCATGGTCATTTTGGTGATCATTTGAATATTCACCAAAATGTTGTTATTAGTATTAGTATGATTTGCATAGCAATAACAATAAGTTTTGAGTGACTTCTATCTTCAGAACAAAGGCTTCTGCTTACACCTGAAACATGCATACAAGGGGAAGGGAAGTTTTCGTCATGAGGGGAGAAGAACAAGGAGTGTTTGACAGCCGGAATTCTTATTTCTAAACACTCTGGTTTCTACATCTAAAACAGTGAATAAACTAATCAAGACTGTAGAAGCATTTGACTCACCTGTAATCCTGGTGGCATTCTCTACAGCATAGTTCCTCAAAGCAAAGGACTGAGTCTCTCCAGGAGCTTCACAATAAAGTGTGCATATATATAAATGTATGCGTATGTATTTAATATTTCATATGCATACATGTGAAGCCTGACAACAATCAAACAATATCTTGCAAGCTGATGATGGTATGCTGCCTGGGAGTGACTATTCTGCCACTGAATTTGACCTTGTTCAGCTGCTACTTTAACCCCTAGCATTCCTAACACTGCTTTTGTTTTTTCCCTGCAAGTACGTGACCACCCTGTTCCTAGCCTAATACAATAAAATGGCATTTTTCTCCATGCATACGTACAACTTTTCTAGACAATGTCTTATCATTATAATTAGCTTTATAGTACTAAACCAGAAACTGCTAATATGTGTTGATGGGAAATACCGCTTTCCAGGTTTCAGCCACAGGATCCAGAGCTACAGGCTGTATTTCTTCTTATGCTAGGTTTCCTCTTGTGCTGAGCAGACTTTTTTATGATTTTGGATGTTGGAGGGTTTTTTTGTTAGTAAAGTCCAACAGCACGTTTTGATTATCAACAAAGAACATTGAAGTAAATTTAGTTACGATGAGTATCTCACTGAAATTCGCTATGTACAGACAAAGTGTTTATTTAAAGCAGATTTACATACAGCTTAGATTTGTTCTTCAGGATCACAGAATTTAACAGCATACCTCTGGAATCAAAAGAATATTTGTACCTTGTGTGTAAATTAGCAATGTTTTCAGAAACATCTTATAGTTTGAGGGCATGATCTTATCAGCAAATACCTGCAACAAGGAAGGTAATACTTTCTTTTCAAAATGGCAATTGCCAGGACTTAACTGGGGGGAAAAAAGGGCTGATGTCCAATAAAACATTAGAACAAGAAAAGTTCATTGCAGAAGAGAATTAATTTAGACGCCATCTAAATTTTTACTCCAGAGAATAGTATTTTATTAACTCCAATGTTTCATATATTTTTTAAATCTTTAAATCTTTATAATTTTACCAGCTTAAATATATTTTAATCATGTTTTCAACAGCATTTTTTTCTTAAACCAGTCTGCTACATTGAAAAGTTCATAGAAGAACACATGAAAAATATTCTAAGAAACATTCCAAGTGGCTAAAACTACTCCTGAAATGTAACCATGGGTCTTCAGTACAGGGAAGAACAATACATATCCACAGAACAAATAGGAAGTACTTCAGCTGATACGTCATCCCAGTGACAATGGTCCAGCATTAATTTTACTTTCATATCTCCATCAATGACTCAAAATTAGCAGGATTCAAGTGAACATATAGAGTTAAATACTTCACAGTTCCCTCTCCCCTATTCCTACCTGCCCTGCTCTCCTTACCTTTTTTGCTTTTTCCATACCCCCTCCCAAACAATTTCTTCCCTCCCTCTAAATCCACATAATGTACGTCCTTATAATATCACTCCCATCTCTTGTTTATCTCCAAACCACAAAACAGTAGAACTCCTGTAAAAATTTTTTTGCATTGTGTTCATTCTTCTTCTGGACTACTGTTTGCCCTTGAATATCAAAATGTCTTCTAATCTTGAAGATTTTGTTAAAAATTCTTTGGGTCATGAATTATCTCCTATTCTATGACTATACCTATAACAAGGTAATTTCATATTGATACAGTCTTCGTACACTACCAAAATAAAATTAATCAATCAGTGACATTTTATTATACTATTTTTAAACATTTTTATGCCATAGAATGGATGCCACACATTTTTTCCTCTTCACTTATGGCTTCAGAATCAGCTTTCTCTTTATAATCAAAGCCTGAGACTGGAATTCAGATTTTTCATATCCTGTATGGGGACGGCCTTTTCGATTATTCATCTGATAACATCGTCTTTCTCTTAGCACACTATCAACCTTTTGCTTTGCCATAAACAGCATAAAATGAGCATAACAACACATTCCATTTTACTGGGTTTAATTATTATTAAGCAAGGGATTGTTGACTGGTCTCCTTCTCCTCCCCTTTTCAGAATGAGCAATCACAGAAAAGGTAATCTTTTCCTAGGTAATCAGTTTTATTATTCTCAAACAGATTAACGAGGAGAAGGACTCAGAGAAACAAGCTGTGACACTGATTATGGAACAGTAAGGCTTGAAAGATTCCTGAGAGCCATGGCCAACTATAAAAATGTATATGAAGCAAAAATGGGGATAAACTAAAAAATATTTTAAGGATGAGTAAGGGAAACACTAAAGGGGCACATCAAATAGAAAGTTCTTGTGTTCACTCAAGCAAGCCAAAACCTGAATGTGAGGACAGTGAAACCATAGAGAGAATTACATCATGCCACTCTCCACTGCGCCAGCAGTTTGCTGAATTTTTTCATTCTTTTTGTATTGGTATGCTCTCAGTTAGATTTCACATATGAATCCATGTGTTTCAGAGGTAACTGAGGGGAGTACGTGTCAGGGAATACATACCATATTCTTAAACCACAATGGAATTACCGGTAGGACTGGGAAGCCTTTAGGCAGACAAGAAACAAGAACAGTTTTACGGAGATGACGTTTCCTTTGGGTTAAGAAAGTTTTTCATTCATTGTAAAAGAAAGCGACCATTTTCTGTCCGAAAATGGGTATGTCCTATTACTGTGAATTTGTGGATGAGCAGTGTGGTGATAGGGAATCATCAGTAAGGCAGGTGGATGTGGTGACTTTAAGTTCTATTTTAAAGGTTTACCCACAGATTGTCAGCATCAGTGATGCCCCTGAAAGAATTACTGGCTTAGAAAGCATGAGGATCATCAGAAGTTCCAAATAGCACATAAGTTAATTAGCATCTTGTTATAAAGAAGCTCTTCATTGCCTTTTATTTTTTTAATGTGGGTCATAAAAATACGATATGAAGATATGTAAAATCTGTGACAATCCCTGGGAGATGCAGCCATGCAGTGACCCTAATTATTACTAAGGCAAGCCACACAACATAAAGCAATGGTGAAGAAGATGGGAGGGAATAGTATAACCCATATAGCAAACCTGTCATCCAGACTTCTTAAAAGACAATAAAGTTGGTGGGCTCCTTCAGCTGCCTGAGGCTCCATCTCCTCAATAGTGTCCCATGCAGATTTATTTGGACGTTCATGGGTATTTTGCCAAAGGAAAGGGGAACCCTCCTAAGACACTGGCCTCCAAGAGGTCCCTTCAGGTCTCTCCTTACTTCCAGTCACCACAGTAATGATGGTAACTAGGGAACATCACAACTCTGAGAATTCAGTGACCATCTATTTTTTCTCAGACCATCATCTTGCATCACTTCTATGCAAAAAAGGTAGAATAATATGGTAGAAGACACTCTAAACAGGTGGAAAAGAAATGATAGCTCACTGAGGTGAAGAACAAACTCACAGCAGAAGCATTTAGAAAATAAAATAGAAAATTTAAAGCGAAAGTTACCATCACAAGTCCACTCATCTGGTTGATATCTGTTTGCTGAGCAACATGTTCATTTGTAACCATCACTGAGCTCGATTAAATATGGTTTGTCTCTTTGCTGGAGGTAATATAAAGATTTCTCAGGCTGTAATCAAGAGACAGCCAAACTTTGAAAAATACACAATAAACTAGCAGGCTTCACCTGAAATCCAATTTGTTTTACACTCTGTGACAATTTCTATAACCAAGTGCTAGAGGTTTGGTCAATCTTACTTCCTTACTTCATGCTTTGCAACTCAATTATGCTGCTATATAAGGAAATGATAATTATAGCACTTGAGAAGCACTTTTTATTTCCAAAGCTCTATTCAAAAGCTAATTACTAAAAAGTGATATAGCTTGACCCCGCTGTCTGTGTATCCTGGCAGGAATACATTCAAGGGACAGTTCTGGGAAGTTAGCAGCCCTCATAGTCTGTCCTGAACTGTGCCACGGATTTCCTGAATGAGTCTTGTGAGATAACTTAGGTGCAAATTTTGCTGATCCTATTCACACTCAGTCTAAACAAATAACTTAAAATTGCTTCATTAGGATTTCATTAGTCCATCTGACTAACACTCTACTCTGTGAATAGCCTTAATGAGGGATCCTCATGGTGAACATAGTAAAAGAGCCGTAACAGACAAACTGAAAGTACAAAAAAATTGACATTGGATGTTAATATATTTTTTTACTTCAACTAAATAGTGAACAGAGTAAAACTATGTTATTCAAGACTTTTCAGCCTGAAAGGATTTCCTTAAAACTTTGGAGCATTCACAGATCTAGTTCCATAGTCATTAACTGTGGAAAACTGTCTGCATGGGTATTATCTTCTTGTAACACAAAACCAAAAAACACATAATAATTAGGGTAGAAATAAAAAAGAATTAATGTTAGCTGCATGATCTGGCCTCTTGGTTAATGTTTGCAAACTACATACAGTATACAATAAGAAATTTAGCTGTTATGTATATCTGTAATTCAAGTCAATGAGTAATGCTCCTTTGTCCTCACTACTGGAAAGAAAACACGGTATATATATGTATTCTCAAAACCACTTTGATGTTTAAACTATCAGCAAAACTCTTTTGTCTTTCCTGTCTGAGTGCCTTAGAGTATTTCTAATGTTGTCTGAGGAAAGTCTACAAAATTGTGTGACCCCTTGTATTCACATTAAAAATTGGGAAAGGCCTCTTTCTACGAGAAACAATGTATTGTCAGTTATTCCTATGAAAATGGCAAATCTTTCTTGTACGTGGGATATAAAAGTAAAATTTCAAACAACACTGGTCAGTCTATCATGTGTGATAATATTTTTAATAAATTAATCTATGGGGTTTTTTTAATTTTAACAAGATTAAAGGTACACTTGCTCAGCCTGAAGTTTTTTATTTATGCTAAGATACTCTCCAATGTAAGATCCTTTCTTGCATTTTCAGTTGTCCTTCTGGAAACTGTGTGAAAAATGTGGGATATAAGTGTGACTGTTATACCTCTCTTTATTATTATTATCCTGCTGTTTGTTATGAAAAAATTATAAGTTAACTCAGAACTGGATCATTTTTTATTTCTGGACAAAGTCAGAAGATGGCCCAGTATCAAAATGTACAGGGATAATATAGCTTTCAGATCTTGCACATTGTACCTCTGAATATACCTTCATACCCATAGGAAAGGATGTGAAGAAAACATCAGAAAAGATAACTTCTGAAAAACTCTGCGCTTACAAATATCAGGAAGAGACTATCTCCAGAGAAAAACAGAATGCTTCCCTGTTCTGACTGTGGCAATATCTAGAATAAAATAAACTAATCTGGAAAGTAATTTTAAGATGTGTGAAGTCTTTTAGTCATTTTACCTCTTTTCTGTCCAATTCCTATGTTCTTAGAGAAGAAGTTGTTCTTATTTAAGAGCAATTTGTTCTGTACTGCTGAAGGACCTAGCAAGCAAATCTCCCTTCTGAGGGGAGATTTGTGACAGTCAATAAAGCAGATAGGGCTTTCTGAAAAAACATGAGCAGTAAAGAAGGTCATAGTGCTATGAAGACCCAGGCTTTGAATGGTGTGAACAAAACTACGGGTTTTTACCATAGTGTAAGTGAAGGAAGAACCTGTGACAAACTGAATGATATTTATCGAGGCAAGCCTAAACTGGTCACAGAAGTCATGGAAGTGATTGTTAAACCCTGCTTCGTACAAGCACAAAAACGATGTGGCAGGACAGTAAAGAATCATGCCCTCTCTGGAGATATGTGGAAGACCTTGAATCATGAAACATAAAATGCAAAGTACTCAAAGGACCAAATGAGCCTCGTAGCAGCTTGTACTACACCAGTGAAGCTAATGTTACCACTCAGTTCGTACTGTGGAGTTGACAGTCCTGTAGTCCTCCTTTTGCTGCCGTTGGTACTTTTATATTGTAACAATTTCCACTTTGCTGATGGTCCATAATCAGAACTGTAGAATCATAGAACAGACCAGGTTGGAAGGGACCTCGAAAGAGCATCTGGTCCCACCTGTCATGGGAAAGGGAGCTTAGATGAGATTATCTAGTACCCACATATCTGTCCAATCACATCCTGAACCCTCCAGCGATGGGGACTCTACAGTCTTCCAGTGATTGATTGTTCTCACTGTAAAGGAATTCTTTCTTACATCAAGATGAAACTTCTATCTCATGCAACTTGTACCCATTGCTCCTTGTCTTCTCCTCATGAAGAGAGAGCCTCCATCCTCCTTGTTAATTAATGGAGTGTTTAATTAATGTGTTTAAGTGTTTAATTAACCCTTTAATTAATGGAATACTATGTTGAGGTCCCGCTGAGCCTTCTCCAGAGAGAAAAGACATAACTCCTTCAATCTTTCCCTATGGGGAAAGTTCTCCTATGGGTCAGGTTCTCCAGCCCTTTGATCATCTTCTTGCCCCTCCTTCAGACCCTTTCCAGTCTGTCCGCATCTTTCTCGAATTGTGGTGACCACTAACTGGACACAATTCTCCAGGTGCAGCCTGACAAGCGCCGAGTAGAGTGGGGTGATCACATCTCAATCTTGGCTAACAATGCCCCTGTGGATGCAGGGCAGGATGTGATTTGCCTTTGGTGCTGCAGCAGCACACTGCTGACTCATGTTCAGTTTGTCCACCAGGACACCCAGGTCCCTTTCAGCAAGGCTGCTCACCACACATACCCAAGCTTGTACTGAGCTATGTGGTTACTTTGTCTCAAGTGCAGGACTTTGCACTTCTCTGTGTTAATCTTCATACTGTTCTTGCTAGCCCACTCTTCCAGCCTGGTTCAGATCTCTCTGTAAGATGGCTCTCCTTTCTGATGTGTCCACCTCACTACCCAGTTTGGTGTCATCAGTAAACTTACTGACGCTGCTTTCAATCTCATCATCCGGATCATTTTATGAGGATGTTGAACATCCATCACCATGACCTGTTAGCCAGTTTCCTACCCATCTTGCAGACCACCCATCCAGTCTGTATCTTGCCAGTTTGTCTAGGAGAAGTTTTATACCTCTAGGAGAAGCATTACAGTTTTATAAATCTCATACATACTCATAAATTCTCGCATACTGGATATTAGGCAGTATATACTGCCAAGGCTAATGGTTGCACTCATAACTAAAGTGAACTTGAAAAACTAATTGCTATTTGAAGCCGTCACTGAGATTTTCCTCTATAGTTTTCCAAGTGAGGTGGTGCATGTTTTTTTTCTCCCTAGAGAATTTTTTCAAACGCAGGAAAGGCACACACATATCTTAGTTTGCCATATGCTTTAATGCTCACTAAAATTAGTTTGGAACAAAAAATGGCTAGAAAACACAATTTCTAGCGTGTCTGCAGAGTAATATCCCTGCTTGTAATGAACAAAATCTAATCTTTCCAATCAGTATACACTCTGTTGCTCAGTATGACACATATGGTAAACTGATGTGGCCTTAAATAAATACCAGTAGTAATAATGAGGGGAAAAGATCCATAAGAGAAGAGACACATAGCATGGTTCTGTCTTACTGTTAATTTGAGATGCTGATTCAGCATTAGGCACTAGTGTAAATAAACCATGTGCCTAGCCAGTCAGAGAAAGCAGATTTGGGCATAATGACAACTGAATATTACAGAGATGAAGTGGAAACCAAGTTCACATCAGACCCAAAGTGAATATAAACTCACAGCAAAGTATCTTACACAGTAATGTTATTGTTAACTAATGCCTTAGAAAAAGTTGTGCTTGTATAGATCTCTTCAGTTCCTGGGAGGGTGAAGTTTGGGATCTTCGTTTCTTCCATACTGCACTGCAGTTTAGACAAAATTAAACACATACTATGCAGAGGTGAGTAACGTTGTGTGATGCCACTAGCACACTTTGGATTCTAGTCACATAAGTGTCTTTACACAACTTCTTATTTTCTTATTCTTAGATGTTCAATAAATTACATGTTAGACCACTTTAGATATGCAAGGTTGTATTTGATGATACACTGCTCAAAATACAACATTTTCCCATGAGAAATAAGTTTTAAAGATGCTTTGATGGCACAGCTCTCTGTCTAACACTTGGACTGTGGTTTCTAAATTTGCACTTGAAAAAAGAATTGTTGGAGCCTTGTTTTCAGGTCATTGGTAAGCTTAAAGTTTGTATTAAAATAGGCATGACTTGGAGTATTACCTTGGAGTTTTCCCTACACAAGATGTTAGACATATTAGAAGTATAATTAATAATGATCCAGAAAACCTGGAAGTAGTTCAAAGCAGTTAATTTAATCATCTATTGTCTGACAAATTAGCCATAAAAACTTTCAAAAGAAAAACCATTTGGAGAATTTCACATCTAGAAAATTAATTGCTCTGATCTTCTGTGAGTAGTGGTACGCAATATCATCCAGCTTTTATATTTGATTTCTAAATTCCATTGCATGCTGCACATATATAGATATCCAATGAGATTTATAAATGTAGATAAAAAGCACAATGATGTTCAAATTCATAGGAAATCTTGGACATAGGAGATGTTGTCCAGACTTAGAGTAAATTCTTAATTCCACTCCCCCAATCCAATCTTAATATGACAGCTGTAAAATGCAGCTTAACTTCTCACAAATGTGTTTTTTTTTTTTTTGTGCTCAGACTAAGCAGTTAAAACATAAAGGAAAATAGCCACAAGACAGGAAACAAAAAAAGTTTGGGAGCCTAAGTATATTAAGTACACCTAACACTTACCAAATAAAACCAACTTTTTTTTCCTGTTGACCTAGTGATTTAAATACAAGATCCCTTGAATCCAGTTTAGGTTCTGCAATAGGAAATAATTATGTGATAATAAGTTCTAAAGAACACCAATACTTTTGGATTACCGCAAGTACATGTGGACTACTATTGAACTACGTATTAAATTCAATAAACACCTTAATTTAAGCACACTATCCAAATTTATTGAGCTTGTTACAAATTTTAATGCATTGCAAAATTGTGTATTGACAAAGCATAATTGCATGTGGAAGCTGTCCTGAGGGAAACCTGGGAGCTTTTTCTAGGTTAAGGAAGCTGAAAATTTTTAGCGCAAGAAATGGCTGTATCTCCTCTTTTTGGATTTTTTTTTGAGCAAGCAGGGTTGTTACTTAGCAAAGTTGTTTAGCAGTGAAATAGCCAGTGTAATTTAAACTATTGTTCTGGTTTGGTGGGAATATGCTATTGAGTGAAAATGCAGCTGTTCAAACTGCTGCAGAACAACTATTTCAAGCTAACACAAGACCTTGAAAAACAATTCTACTGAAGTTTCTACTTGTCAATCAATATTGGTCATTTAGACAGAAAAAAAACTCTTTCTTTTCTGGAGTCAATTCTAACCCAGAAAAGGAGGTGGTGTACATCCTGCCAGTTGTAGTTATTCATATTTTGGCCTTTGACTGAACCTCAGGTTGACACAAGCTCATGGTAAACAGTTAGTTAAGGGAGCAAAGAATTGCTTTCTATATAAACATGCAAAGAATGAAAGACCAAGACATCTAGAGAAAGTAATTTGAAAGCTTTAATTAATAAAATTTTCATAGCCATCTCTAATTAGTATTTCATTAGTGTAAAACAAGAACTCAGAGTTCTAGAAAATTACCTAATATTGTGCTTTGCAATTTTGTCATTCTTTTCATGAAAGATATTAAAGGCATGTTCTGAAATTCTCTTGCAAAAGAACTAAAAGGAAAAGGAACTAAAGTTCCTTGGGAAAGGATCTAAATTGGCAATTGGTTTTCAAAAGCTCCTTACAGCCAGGCTGTGAAGTCGACATTGGACTCCCCATTTGCAAGTAGTAAGAAAAAGGAAAGGAAAAAGGAAAGGAAAAAGGAAAGGAAAAAGGAAAGGAAAGGAAAGGAAAGGAAAGGAAAGGAAAGGAAAGGAAAGGA
>VYZM01018297.1:148730-171680 GCA_013398915.1 Dromas ardeola
GGAAAGGAAAGGAAAGGAAAGGAAAGGAAAGGAAAGGAAAGGAAAGGAAAGGAAAGGAAAGGATTAAAAATATTATGGGTAAGATAGGCAAACTGTTACAAGGAGAAATATGAGGTTATCATAACCACAGAAAAGTATGATCAAATTTAGACACAAGAAAATCTGATAATTTGAAAAAACTAGATTCCCTGTATATTGCCATATATGTGATGATATCTCAACCTCATTCTCAGTCCAACAGATGTTAGTGCAGTCACGTCTCATTTCACTAAGATAATGTTATAAGGGACTGAGACTTCATGTCAGTGATGGACAATATTTTTCCATACACAGTTAACTGCTATCCTCTATTCAAAAGGTCCGTTTTCCTGTTTCTATTCTGCTCTTGAAATTTAGGTGTTATTCAAAAGATGAGTAATCAGTGTTAACATATCACATGAATGTAGAAATTCATAGCTTTGCTGCCAGAAATGGAAAGCCAGTTGATTTTTGAAGCCATGTTTGACATATGCCTATATACTTTGATCATTGAACTGAACAGCATAGCAATAAAAAATAGAAAGATATGTCTAGGCAAGGGGGATTACTTTTAAGTGAGAACAATTAGGATAATTCCATTGTATGATTTGTCAGGTATAAATGACTCCTAAAAAGAGAGGGAAGATATTTCTCTCTCCTCTTTCAGACACTTATTTTAGAATAGAGTGAATCTCCATCCTAAGGAAAATACCTTTGCCTTGAATATTGAGTAGAAAGGGACCAGCTGTGACTAGACAGATAATTTTTAGATGGCTAGCATCAGATGGGATAAATCCTATCCAATAATTGATCGCTTCCCACAGAGAGACTTCTTCCATATTAAGCACTAAATACTGTGAATAGTATCCCAAACTCATTTATGTTGTTTCCAGGCTTTATGCTTAATTAAATGAATGACATTATATTTATTGCAAATCAACTAGAAGCCATTATGTTTTGCATCTGGGGACAAATTCTAAAAATCCCATAATTCGTCTCTTCCAGCCCAGGATCCATCTGTTTCTGGATAGCCAGTGTCTTTCTAAAACTCCTAAGCCAAAATCTGAGGTAAGGTTACCATATGTCTAGATTTTCCATGACACTTTGTCTGTTCCAGCTGTAAATTCTACCATTCTGGATTTTGAACAATTCTGTGATTTGTCCAGGAATTCTGGGCATATAGCTGCTCCGTAACAGCTAGCTATTTCCTTCTGAAAAATCCTAATTTGAAATATGGCAGCCCTAATTAAGGGAAAACCATCTGTCGCTGCTGTAGTGCTTAGATTTGAACATAGCTAGATATATTTATCTGGACAGCTGCAACTTTGCAATTGCTGCACTAATCAATAGGTTTTGGATGCAATTTTTGTAATAGCAGCAGTTACATTCACAGTTTCTTTCCCAGCTGCAGCTACACCAACACGAGGATGAAAAGAGGAACAGCAAGGAAGTGAAGCATCTGGAGGTGCTGATTCACAAGGGACTTTCTTTAGGATCTCTTCACTTCATATTTTAGTGTGTGAGTCTCAGGGAAAAAGGCCTAAACAATGGGTACAGACTTCAAGATGACTACGGTAATAGCAAACTGCACTGCTGTGTAAGGCTCCTCTGATTTACTGAGCCAGCTCACTGCTGTGAGAATTCATTGTCCATTGACTAGAATGTGACCGTTGCCATACTGAGCCTCCCAACTGTAGCTTGACACTGGCACTTGCTGCCCAATTTGGCAGAGACAGATCAGCTATTGACGTTGTTACAGTGGAAATGAATAAACCTATTAAAAATGTTCTGTTGCTGCAAAATGTAAAATTCTAAAACTCAAAAATCTAGCGGCGTTTTGGCACACGGGAATGGAGTTATTTAATTGCATTGGCAAAACTTCAAGGACCCGCATTGCTATCATCTTTCGGTGCAAGGCTTGAATTTATAACTGGAAACTGTCTTGATGGAAGAAAACCCTTGATAATGTACACTGGGAGAGTAAAAGGCTATGGTATTTCTTTAGGAGGACTAATTTGTTTTCCTTTTTGCAGAAAGACTAATTTGCCATCCCAGACAGCAACACAGATATGAAACTTCTACTCTTATTCAGAAAAGTTTGCTAACCTGGTTTCCCTATGGTTTATGAAGTCTGATAGTGGATTACAGGATAGAACAAGTGCCTAAATATTTGTATGACAGTAGAATACCCACTTCTCCTCTGTTCCTTTTATTTATACCTGCTATATCTGAGAACCTGTCAAGTTATGGGACCTTCTGTTTAACCATTTCCTAGTTGTAGCCCGGCTGGTAATACATTCCACCAAAAGGAAAGATCTGAGAGTCATGGGAGATCCTAGAGACTACAAATATTCTTCCCCTCATCTTGTCATAAGTCCAGGTGGAGCAACCCCAGGCAACAGCGACTAATTCCTTGGACCTTCAGGGAAGCAGGTGAGCTGTTGTGATCTTCAACTTGGTGTCCTCCAGTCTTTCTACACTTATGACCATTTCATCCTTCTCTCCATTCCAGCTCCTCCTTTTTTTTTTTTCTTTTCTTTTTCCCCTTTCATCATCTGCCTCAATCATTTGGATATTCCTTGTTTTTATGTTGCTCCCAGGAATGGGCTGGTGCCTGTCTTTAGGGGGGAAATCGACAAGGACAGAGCTGTAAACAGGAGCACAAAGGAAGTGTTAATAGAAGACACACACATGTAATTATCTATCTACAGCCCAACCCCCTCCCACTGTCCAGCTTTCTTCAGTTCAGAGAACTTTCTGTGGTGAATGTGCATAAAAGTAACTGGTAACTCTCTTACAGATCAATGCCCAATCTCCTCATTAGCCAGTGTGAATATTCAGCACCCCAAAAAATAATTTTGTCAAGGAATTACATAGGTTTAATACTTTATTTTTGTCTGTTCTGAATCTGGGTACTGCTCACTGCATTTGATGGCCACTACTTCTTGTACTGTCAGAAAGCATAATACAGAGATCCCTATTCACACTCTTTATTCCAGTCATGGTTTTGTAGTTTCCTGCTACATCCTCCTTAGACGTCAGCATTATTACATGTGATCTCATACACTTTGAACTGAAAAAAAAAGAGGAATTAAAAATTATTCAAGATTTATCACCGCAGGAAAAATGCATGGGGCACAGGGGAGACCCAGCCACAACGTATGTATATCATGTCTGTGCTACTTGGCCTCTGGGTCAGAGAACCGTCCCTGGTTTTGCTTTCCTTACTCATTTCTTTGATTCATAAACCAGTCTTTAGGTGTTTATTGAAGTTCCTGGAGAAAGGAATATTTTGGCACCATTCTGTGTTTGGCTGTTAGGATCATGAAGTTCAGCCTTGTCATTTTCAGAACCAGGCAAGAAGGAGTTACAAATGTTTAAGCAAAGAGTTTCCAGTTGATTGCACTCCCTACAGTGTGTAAATTGAGATTAGTCATCCTGGGGGCAGATGCAGTGAGGAAGGAAAGAAAAAGAAATAGAAGACAAGTTGTGTTGATTGAACACGCTTTCCATCTGGGACAGATCTCTTCCCCACTTCTATCAGCTACTGGTGCATCTGCTTGTCCACTTGTATAGGAAAGCCTCACTCTACCATTGTACCACTTTTCTTGTTTGCTTTTCCTCCTCTAATCTCTAAGAAATTTTGAGGCATTCTCTCTTCTCTCTTGTCCTGTGCTCCTCTTGCTTCTCAATGAAAAACTTTCTCTCATGGAACAGCCTCCCTCTTTCCCAGAGGCTTTCTGAAGTTCTCCAAACGTTCATGACTTGCTTCTGTCTGAGAACACCCATGCCTGTTAAGCAAGAAAATAAAAATAGGCAGTTGTTACTACTGGTTCTGTTTCTATGGATGAAAATGTTTAGAACATTTTTGCAAGGCCAAGATGATATTTTCAGGGCGTCTTTCTCTTGTCTTGAGAGACCTGTAATGGAGTGTCCTTTTCTTTCCTGTCTGCTGTGTGATTTGGGCAAGGGGGAACTTAGCACAGAGATAACTGGGGAGACGGGTCATCTCTCTAAAGGATAGATGGAATTGCTGCTGTGCTTTACTCCATTTAACAACAAAAAAAAAAAAAAAGAGCATAAGCCTGGAAGACCCAGGGCAAACATTCCGATTAAGAATGTCTGTGACTTTACATGGTGTGGGTTGAGGTGAAACAGAAGCTTCAGGCTGAGTTTTTTTACATCTGTGCAACACCCTTATCACTAGTGTAAACATATGGGTCCAAAGTAATTTGTAGCCTGATGAAGATAACAAATAACCTGGGCTAAATCCTTAGCTACTACAAAAGCTAATGGAGCTCATCTAATTGCACCTTCTCAGCTATGTGCTGCTAAGTAGTATATATATATTTTATTTTTAAAAGCCAAAATCCATGTTACTGAAGTATTATGGATATGTACAAAGCCAATGCAATTTTGCAATAAATAACAAGAGATATATCTTACAGAAAACTAACTAAGAAACCAATATCAGGTTTCTTGAATAAATGGTTATGCCATACTATCTAGAGGTCTAGACACTGTGATATTCTGTTATCATTTTTCATGGTCAGAATATGTCAGATCAAGTCTCCTACCATCCCCCACATCCAACAAAATATGAACCTGAAAATCTGCTTCTGTCCCACACAACACAAAACTGAAGGTAATTTGCTTTTGTCTTTTTTTTTTTACGTGTCAAAATACTTAATCTTTCTAGAGGTTATAGATCATATAATACATTTATATGTCTTTACGATGTGTTTTGTATATAGTAAGTCAATAAAAATACTTGACAATTATCAATCATTAGTTTCTCAAAGGCTCTTTTACCTTTAAATCACAGTAACGATGCTCTCATAAAATATGGCTTGTTTACTGTTACTTTTTTATATGTGTTGTAGCTGTCACGCGATTACAATTACCTTCTATCTTTGCCATCTGGAAACAGGAAGAAGAACTTTTCTTTGTACTGTATGGAAAATAATTACCAGTGATATTCTGTATCACAAGTGAAGGAGGTTTTTTATATCATAACTTGATTGCTGTCTAATTTCATAAGACAAATGTATTTAACAACAAATATTACAAGAATTTATATGTGCTACTATTATGATGTTGTTTTAAATTTGAGAATTGAATTCTTCCATCTAGATAATCACATAATATTTATAAAGCCTTAATAAAGCTCTACAAAACAATAAAATACTTTTATCACTCAGATATGATGCACAGGGTCACAGCAACCTGAGGAAACAAAAAGTTGTTTGGCAAAACAGTTCCATCATGTCCTTTTTAACATGATAATAAAAAAAGGTAATCAGCAATAATGGTCAAATCCCAGTACATTTGAAACCTTATTTAGTTCAGGTTAGCAGCTGAAATTTCAGATATTTATCTGAATTTAGTCAATCTATTCAAATATAATGAGTAATGATAATAAACCCCTCCAGTCTGCAGTTCAGTCAGCTTGGGCAGACTCTTAAACATGCACAGAATCTCCCTGAGAACAGTGGGATTCCTCCCAGGATCAAAGGTTTGACCACATCCATTTTACTGCAGGAAGTGTTTCTTCATGAATTATGCAGGTATCCCTCTTAACCGGAAAACCTTGGAAACAAGTTCTTTTGCAGCATTAGCTCCTTGTCCTTCTAATCTCAGAATTGGAAGAAAAGCAGAATGCAGACATGAGAATGAATAATGGGAGGTAGCAGACATAGCCAAACCTTGCATACACCCACGAAGAACCAAGATGTTTCAACTTGAATTGAATATGTGAAGAATTCCTTCACTCATGACCAGAAAAAAAATGGGTTTCAAAAGCCTATGTGAAAAAATACCACTGAAAGGGTATTTCATATTTGCCATTAAATAAGGGGACGGGGATCTACATATAAAACCACAATAAACTACTGACTGGAAACTTGCAAAAATATCCTTGTCATCCCTCAATCATAATTTATTGCCATAAAAGGAAATAAGTTCCATATTTCTGCATGATAAGAACAGTGACAAATATAAATACCTATGTTTTTGTAGAAATTCAAAATTAATCAAATTTTGATGCCTGCGGGGGAAAGAGAATATATAATGCAGTGCAAACAATGTCAAAGAAATAGGAACAGTCATGGATCAAATTTCTGATAAAAAAAATTGCCCCTGGGAAATTCAGATATTTCTTCATGATGGTTTTACATCTTTATACAATGTAAAGACCCACTCTTCATTGGGTATATGTGATCTGTGCCAGCAAAATAAATATCTTCCCATCCCTGGTCATTATCTGGTATGGAGATTAAAAAAGAACAGCAAAGCAAACATCTGCAAGAAGACTCTCTCATTTAAAAGATTAACTCTAATATAAAATTACTTTATCTTGTCTTGCAACTATTTGGAAACTCATTAAATTTACAACAGTCACTTCATATGGAAATTACTTCTCTCCCCTGAAGAGACTGTTAACTGTAGTCACGTATTTCATGGTCCATGATTATATGAACTTGCCCTGTTTCAGCAAAGAGCTTGAAATCTGTACAACATTAATGCAATGACAAGGCCTAAGTATAGAGCTCAGAGTGTCTTTCTTGCCTTTTCTTCACGTCTGCCTACAGAGAGGCTGACAATGCACGTATTGCCTTGCTAATTGAGCATTAGATTAAGTGGACTGGTGTATTTGTTGACTGGATTTTAGCAAATAAGTGGAAGAAGTAATTGCCATCATAAGCACAGCAACAAATCCGCTTTACATTTTAATTTAATGTGTTTGTATGGGATCTTAATCCTTAGAACAGTTACACCCTACTGTAGCTAGCTGTAAATGTGAGGCATAAAGTATCCTTCTAATAGCGTGTCATCAGCATTTGCATTTTCAGCTTGGAAAAAATCATTTCGGAATGGTTGATGCATTCAGAAATATTACTGTCAATATTTTGCAAGCTGATCAAATACTGTATTTTCTAGGAAGAAAACTGCAATGTCATTTCTCTTCATAAAAGTTGTTAGACAAGAAGGCCAAAGAATTTTAAATAATTGCTGCAATGAAAGGTAGTCATATATTTAGTAAATAAAGCTATCCGCTTTTAAGCAGCTTTAGGAAGCATGTAATCTAACGTTTCTGCTTTGGTTTTGCCTATCAAACCTATTAGAATAAACACAAACAAATCTTTGAACTTGAATGTGTTTCTTCAGAGTATTATTGCCTTGTAAGTATATCACATAATGCTTTCACTGGTAGAATAAGATTCTTAACGTAGTGGTTAAAAAATGTACTTACTTTTTTGAGACATTCACTTATTTTTTGAGACAATCCATTGGTCCATGTGTCAGGACTTGGAGGGCACTGGTAGGGCTGAATGTCCCCAAGCAGCCTGGCCGGGCAGCCCCACCTGTGGGTCAAGGAGCCCAGGGCAGGCTCAGCCTGAGACCCCAGCCTAAGCCCTGCTGAGCCCAAAGGGGCTCCCCAGATGGACTCCAGCCCTGCCTTATGGGGCAACCCCACTCCTGCTGCTCCCTGACATCGTGTTGCAGAGCTCCCCTCTGTAATTGCTGTCGGATGCAAAAATTACTTAGACCTTCTTACACTACAGAAAGCTAAGCTCTGTCAAAGTACCATCTGGCAAGAACTTATGTTCTTCCATAGGATAAATCTCACCTTTAAACACCAAGCTACTACACTCATTTCCACGGAAGTTAACTCATCATATAATGGTCCCCAGCTGCTCTGACAACTGCTCTAAGAAGCACAGATGAAACTAGGAACAATACTGGTTGCAATACAGAATTTCTAGATATAGAACTAGAAAAAGAATGAGAAGTGCAAACACACTTTACATAATAAGTGTAAGAAGTAATAATAAGTGTGAGAAGTAAGAGAAATGTAAAAAGTGAAATGCATAAGATGTCAAAGATAACCCCCTAATGTTAACAATGTTAAGCACCTCTTCCATGAATACCTTCTGGAGAGAGATGCTATCATTATTGTGCTTTTCCTTTGCAGATAGCGGTATTCCTTGACATGATGGTTGCAGTTGCCATTTTCATTTTGGCCCAGTTTTCTAGTTCCCACATTACTGTATTGAAATTGGATTCAAAAATGTGACCCTAACTGTCCTAGATAGCTTTAAATTGCTGAGAGGAAAGGGAGGGTTTTATTGTTGCGACTTTTAAGATCTACTTAAAAGTGGCAGAATTTGCAGACTGTGATTTCCATGATTCATGCAAGAACAGGTAAGTCACACTATATAGGTAATGTACGTCTCTGATAGTGTTTCATTCCTTCTACCTAAAATGAAGAGTGCCAACAGAATCATCAAGATACATGTTAATGGCAATAATTCGTTGTATGCAGTCACTGTGCCACTGAGGTAAAGCATTTTATACGTGGTTTAAAGAAAAAGTGGTATCAAGAACCTCCTCAGACAAGACATCAAGTTTTTGAATGAGATACACTGCTAATGTAAATCAGTATAATTGCCCTCAGTTAGGCTTTTAGCTAAGAACAGAATGTTTATTTCTCTTCCAAGTAGAATGCATGAAATCAGGTGGCATCACTGACTGACTTCTAAAATTTATGATTTGTATCTTCTAAGATTATGTGGCTGATTTTAAATTAGCCTGGCTATGACCAAAGGGTGGATAGACATAGTCAGACAAATCTGCTTTTGGTTTATAAATCACCTACCAATAAAATCTGCCCCTCT
This sequence comes from Dromas ardeola, assembly GCA_013398915.1. Lineage (NCBI taxonomy): Eukaryota > Metazoa > Chordata > Aves > Charadriiformes > Dromadidae > Dromas > Dromas ardeola. The sequence continues at coordinate 157,427 of VYZM01018297.1, forward strand.
CATATAGGAAACACCCATCCTCAACAATGTTTTTAATTACGATGCACACTTGCCCTGCTTGAAGGATTGAATAGTACTGCACTAATATATGTATTAGCTCAAGATCTAGGACAATGCATCTTCTTACCTATTTTAGCTGTCTTATAAACTTCTTTCTCTTATTCTGTTGTTTTCCTCAAGAGATGTTCCATAGAGTGGAAGGATCACATAGTGTCAATGGATTGAAATGTGTATATTTCAACAGTACAATGCTTCTGCTTAGCAAAGTCTTGCAGAGCTTACTTGATGCTGACATGTTGCATGAGCAATGTTGCTATCTGGTAAGTAATTAGGAAAAGATAGAAGCATTGATCATTCAATGTAGTTAATATCTCCATGTACCTAAATAAGCAGCTGATTTAAGAGGCTATTATAGATGGAAACTAAATGCTGAAAAAAGTATAGAGACTGACAGATGCAAATACAAACGAACATAAGAGAAATGAACGGTGGGAAAAAATACGTGTCTGTATAGACAGGTTGATATGTATTTGCATGAACACGCTTTCATACATATGCACAAATTCTGCTTTGTGTGGGAGAAATCAGAATACTGTAGAGGCCTACTCATTTATGCATCCTGCAACTTTATACTTATGAAAACTGTATATATTTATATACAGTGGAATCAGTGGTCAGAAAAAGATTGAAGATACAAGCTTACCTTGCCAGTTCTCAACCCCTAAAGATCTTGTACAGAGAAATCTCTTGTGCTGGATGAATACTTAAAGCAGATTGAACCATTGCTCAACATGCAATCAAACCAGACACTTGTAGACTTAATTATGAGCAACAACCCAAGCCAGAACTTCAGTGCTGGCTCACTTCACTCCTTCATCTGTGTACCCTCAGGGATTACAATTCTAATGCCTCTGTAGCTGAGGAAATTACATGATTAAACTAGCTTTCATAGGGAAATCAATTACTCCTCAAATTCTTAAGTTTATTTTTACATCCCAGAGCCATCTTTGGGAATTCATATTGAAATGACATATCTACAACATTATTTAATATCACTTTCACTTTTCATTTTCTTAGAAAATGTGTTTCTACTTTTCTATTCTTCCCCCTCCATAATACCCCCAAAATAGGCACCTGGGCATTTTTACTTTACAGTTTCCTTTAGTGCCTCTGATAGGGTAATGTTATACTTACATTATCAATCCGTCCATATGCAGATAACAATTCTTTCTGTCTCAGAAATGTCGTATCCACCTGTGTACTCTACTACTTATTTTACAACTATTCTTTCAGTCATACTATCTTGTATGTGTGTGCACACATGTATATGTGTGTGTGTTTAGGTATATACTGGTATATAATAAAACTTAATTTCTTGCATGGTCAGATATTCTTGTGCAGTTCCAATTTATCCTGTCTAATGAGACAACTTCTAGCAGCAATCATGTTGACAGTAAAAGTAATAGTTTTATAACAGCAGTAACCTGTTGCTGTACATTGCTATATTGAAAAATGGATGCTCTGGTTTGGAGCACATCTTTTTATTGAGCGACTATACTCCATACGTGTGAGAGAAGAACATTCCTAATCACCAAATGTTCTGATAAAGAGAACCAATTAATCTTTGTCTGGTAGAAATGAGGATAGGAATTAACTCCTATAAACTAGGGTGAAGACAAAGTTCAAATAAAACTTAACAATACTAAAGTTCTTTGCAACTCTCCTTTCGTGCTCTGTGCAAATTACTTTGCACTCATGTCAGCTTATGACTTAATACAATTTTTTGAGACCAGGTATGTCAATAATGCTGAGAAAAGCTGAAAACTATAAATTATCCCTGCAGCGACTATTACCTAAACCCGACTGACTAGTTGCATTTAGATTAGCTGATCTTCTTCTTGTTATCTTTAGGGAATTTACCTTTACACAGACAGCTATGGGAAAGCCAGCTATCAAAATACTAGTGCACAATAACCAAGGAACACCAAGAGCTTGTAGCGTGATCTGTAGTAGGTCCTAAATGCAGATTTTTGGCTGACCACACAGATTATTAAGAAGCTCTTGGTTCATTGACGTTGTGGTCTTAGTCTTTATTTACTAGACTGATAAAGAGTGCTTTTCTCTGGCCTTCTTAATGCCACAAACAAAAATCTTTCACTGACTTGCTGTGAGCATATTCACGGTGTTTCAGCGATGATTAAATGCTGCATAATACTGAGCTCTGAGTGAAGTCAGTTAATGAGAAATTTAAAATCTCTTGCAATGCTGAGCTTGTTGTCATTCACTTTAACCACTATCTTCAAATCAAAAAAGAACAAGAAATTAACTCTTTTGCAGTATGTAAGATAGGCTTTTGAGGGATTCTTTAGGTAACAATTCTACTGAGGGATTAAAAAGATAGACCATCAGCCTAAAACATCCATTAGGATTAGATGCAGTACTATCCACAGGTGAAATTCATTTCACTTTCATGAAGTCAGTAATCAAGCTGTATGCAAGAGAAGCCTGGAGGCCTCCAGGTGCTTCATTTTATCCTTCCAACCCACTGCCTAAACTGCAGGATACAGAGCTTCCCCCAGAGCCATAATCTCTTACCTGCGGACTAGGGAGAGTAGCAGTGCATTACCCAGAGTCCTGGCACACAATGGACTTGCATAAACCTGCCTCCTTCGGCATCCCTCCTGCAGTCCTTCCACCTGTGCCTCTCCTGGGGACGCACGGAGACATGCACACACGTGACCCTGTGGGTTTATCATTCTCCTTCCTGCCAGCAGACATTTTCAGCAAAGAGCATTATTCTCAATTGTGGGGTAATTTCGGCCTTTTTTTATAAGCTAACAAATTCTTTTGGGTGGATTAATAATACAGAAATGTTGAGAGGGTGGAAATTTTGCAGTGTTTAAAAAATCTTATTGGTACTATGGATTTGCAAACAATATTAGGGACTTTTTTAAAAAGCCTAGGTAGCATGAACGGGGATATTAGCATCGATCAATGCCCACCAACCTTTTAACTCATGAAAAATATTTTTTCTCCAATATTTAGTTGAAAATGTTTAAGTCATATTTTAAAAGCATCACCAATGACCAAAAGAACAAACTGACCACCTTTTTTCCTTTCACTGACATTAGAGAGTATCATTTTTGATGCAATACTACAGTTGCATCTAAGTTTTGCTTACAAATCACAGCAAAATTCACAAGAGCCTAAAAAGAAAATCCCTGTCATGTGGTAAGCCCTAGTCAATGGTATGTCATCCACTCGGGGTCTCAATTTAGTTTAAAAAGGCTTAACAACTGCCAATTTGAAGAAACAAGTTTGGAATAACAATGACCACCTCATCCTGTTTATTGATTTTAGCCGGTTTATTATGTTTTATCCAGTGTGCTAAAATTCAAAGCCTCCTAGTAGCTTTCAGACATACCTACAGAAAAAAATTTAACACAAGGGGATGGATTTAGAAAAGATTTTTCCTGGCTTACTAATAACAAAAAAATGTTCAACAATGGTTGTTTCTCCTTATTAGAAGCACTGTGAACTATGAAGCTATAAAATAAAGATTAAAAATAGTCAGCATTGGCTTTAGAAATAAGGTTCCTCTTCGGTACAAAACTGGAGCAAGGAGCTGATCTTAGGGTTGACCTGGGTTTCTGACCTGTTTCTCAATAACTTTGAAAGCTCAATCTAGAAAAATCCATTATTTTCAGTTAAATATAATGATGAATTATTTTCTCATTTTTCTGTTGACTGTGTGTTTGTATTACTTCTTTTATTCAATTTTTCTTTTTGCCATCAGAGATCTTAATTTTTTTCCTGAATTCAATGTACATATTCACTCACCCGTTGATGTCATGTCATTTCCCCAGCACCTTATACAATGGGAGAGTGCAATAGAAATTTCATTATTTCTTTTACCAGAAAGACTGAATTGTTCTGGGCAGTTTGGTTTAACAGCAGAGGAGAAGGTGTGAAGGGATGTCTGTTGGACTGGCAGCTTTGAGATCAAACTGACAAAGTTACAGTGACAGAAGAGAAAGTCCCCGGGAATGAAGGGCCAAACAGCAGGAAAGGCAAAACAAAGCGAACAATAATAAAGATTTCAATAGGTTCCCAAATCAGGACTGAAAGTGAAAAAAGAAGAAATAATACAAAATTCACGTCTACCAAAAGGGGTTAGCTACCCTCTTTTATAGCATCTATGTGAAATTGACAGTATAATATCAGCTGAATGCAGCAGTTATATGTTTGCCATTTAGGATTTATGTTGTATTGTGTCCTATCTATCAGCTTGGGCTTGAGAGCAGCTGCTATGACATAAATCACCGTCAAATGTTTGCATAAAAACTAGGAGGCATTTTTTTCTTTTTCCTTCTTTTTTTTTTTTTTTTTTTTTTTTTAAGGGGGGGGGGGGGGAGACAGAAAGGGAGGAGGNTTTTTACAGGGGAGCGGGGGAATGAAGAAGAGACAGTGGATGGGATTAAAAAAAAGTTAAAAGAGGAAAGGAATCCATCTTTAATGTTTTATGTCATTCTCAGCCTTCAGAAGAGAAGCGTTTGCAAAGTTTTATGTGCCATCTAGCTTTTTGAAACCAGGAAGCAACAACTGTACAACCTCTGTTCTGAAACTGCCAGGGAAGAGCATATGCAATTGTTAATGGATCATCTTTTTTGTGGATAGTGTCTATGACATAAGAGAGGACAATATTTGCTGAATAGTCCAGAATAGCAGCAGGGAAAGCAAGCTGTTGCTGTTACCATTGCTAACTAAATAGCTGACCATGTAACAATTTTTATATGTTCACTCAGGCTCTGACTCTTTCCATTTGTTGTTGATTTTGTTGTCCTTGGTTCTGGTTTGGTTTCTGTCCTTTTGCTGTTGCTGTTTGTTGCAGAGGAATTTGGAGCTCAGAAATGCCTATGCCCTACAAATCTGTCCCATATATCCCACAAACTTCTTATCTGATATAAACTTGGTTAAAATGCCAGCACTTAGTTTACTGCTATCATTTGTTGCTGTGCTGAGTTAGAAGTATTTTGACAAAACATATGGCCTCAAAGCTAGTTGAAGCTGATGAGAATTTCCATCTGGATTTAATGTGCCTTGGGTTTAATTCACCCAGTGCTGCCTGAAAGTTTGAACAATGGAATTGTTTTCTTGAAACTACAATACCCTATTCCGGCATCTCATGATGGTGTTTCCCCATTTCTGCACTCCTGTACTCCTATTCTCTTTTTTAAATATGGGTATGATTTTAAACCTAAAATGTTTGCGTATTTGGTCAGAGATGGAGGAACTACAGTAAAAACACAGTTCCCGTTTATCTCTTGTATCACTCAGTCCTCTTGCTGTTAGTGGGCAGCTGTGATAATGAATAACACCCAGTCTGCTGAGTGTTCTCCTAGGCATGGACAACTGATTTCATGGCTTTAGATCTGTAGTTTTTTCTATGGTCTTGGCATGAATGGCCCTTCAGACTAGAACCCCTCTGACAGTAGGACTACATTTAGTTGCCAGAAGATGTTCAGCACTTCAGCTCCTTTATATGGCTATTACTGAACATCACCTCTTAAACTGAGTTGTAATGTTTCTCTTCTAGAAGGGTGCTATAATAAAGAAGCAAATTGCAATAAATGTTCACAAAAATAAATGTTTCTTCTGGGCAGCAATGGCAGGGGGCAGAAGAACTCCTTATGTCAAGTAGAGCTAAGATTGTATTCAGCATCTGGCTTCATAAAGCATGTATAAAATATGTGGTAAAAACACAGGAAGACCCACAGGATTCCACAAGTTCCTCCACAGGAGTCCAGCAATGTTTAGCAGAAACAGGTTATTTAGATATTGTTTCTACTTCAGGGAGAAGAACAACGGAAAGGCCAAGACACAGTCTTCATTTCCTGCATTGGATCTTTTAAACATTAAGCATTTGTTTTTCAGATGCAGGAGTAGTAGCAGACAGCAAGTATTCTGTATTGATCTGCTTTTCATCCAGTAAAATGTAAGTTTTTTCAAGAACTGAGTTATGTAATATTCTGTATTTACTTTTTGATTAAAAGAATAAATTACAGGCCATTTGAGAGCCAGTATTAATCTTTCTTATTACTTTGTTCCACTGAAAAAAAAATTAAAATAGCTAGGAATCTTTTCAGCAATATAAATGACCCTTTTTGAGAATTTTGTCACAGATATACTGTGAAATTAGCCATTTTTTGCCTTAATCATCCCTCCAGTTTGCCAACAGTGATTAATACAGCACCCTAATTATCCATGTCCCAATAGTTTCATATCAGTTACAGAAGATCCATGGTTTAAAGCAAAAAACTGATGGTGAAACAGTCACAATTTAACTTTATTAATAGAAAGTGAGAAGTTTTATTCTCTGATGTGGATATGTGACGGAGGGAGAAAGAGTGTTATCTAGATCTGAAAGTTACAAGAATGTAATCTAAAACATGAAGGAACAGCCAATTTAGGGGGCAATATTTTCAAATCTATGGTTTTGTTTTTCAGAGATGTTTCTCTCTCTCACCAAGGGCATCTAGCTGAAAGTTACGGCAGACACATAATAAACACAAAGTGTCAAAAAGGATGTTTATACAAAATTTAAGAGTCTAATGCCAGGGAAAACGAGCCATGTTGTCTCAAGTGCGTGAGACATGCTAAAGCTCCTTGTCTCCAAGTGTTTTACTGCTGCCCATGCCCAGCTGAATCCCTTCCTTTGCAGAGCGAAATACCTCAGCCTTCATCTGGGTCTATCTGAAAAGCCTTAGGGTATCAGAGACATTCATACAGGGATGACAGGTATAATACAGAATTTATGCCACCATTTAGGAGTAGTGGCTGAAAGACAGACCAGGACATTGCATAGCACCTAATAGCGCATCCGCCACAGAGAAGCAATGCCCAATTAATTTGCAGAATATTACTACCATAGTCACAAGTAGTGAGACTGCTTCTTTTACAGAAGGAGTTGTGGACTTGGTTGTCTTCATCTAAAAGGAATTTGAACCTATAGCTTCAAACCCCCTGAAAGCTGCCTTTCAATCCAATTACTGGACAGGTAAAATGGAAGCCTGTGTCATATGTCCTATTTGGACGGTGGAAATTTAGCCACTGATGAATCAGGTTTATGAGAGTTATAGATTTAGAAGGATGACTGTTGAGAAAACATGACTATCTGAATGAGTCAAAGACTTTCTTGGTAAGAGGAAAATTGATCTATAAAGTACTTGTTTATTTCAGGTGAAGTAATCATGAGATTATTACAAAGCAAATCAGGAATAATCATCACCACATGACTCCTGTTTAAGTATAAACTAAAAGTACACAAGGCTGTTTAAAACCTTGAATCCCAGCTACAAAAAGGCAAGAGGGGAAAAGAAAAGGCTATAAAAATTAGACAATTGTTATGTCTTTTAAAGAAATTCCTTGTATCTGTAGATCAGCGAAGATGATATTATAAAAAAGATGACACAGGGATCACTAAAACAAGGAATTCTAGTGAGCAGCTAGAGGTAAGGAAGGACAACATCTTTACCAACTGAAGCTACTTGGCTTTATCTTACTATGTAATTCTACTGGTTTACGTCATTTATTTGTCCCTGTCTGGGGTGGAGTAGAGCAGAGCAGATGTTGAGGGAGGGCAGGGAAAGGGACAGGGGGTGGACAATGCAAAGAATTTAACATTCTGCATGGATGGGAATGCAATATCTTCCATATATGCAGAGGTATTACCATATGAGAAAACTGTCTCATGCAATAACATGTTCACCACGGGAAAAAATAAACTTGGGAGCAGAAATTTAGAGCTCCTTAAAGATATCAGCTGTTAATTCCCATGGACTGTGAATCCAGAGCTTTAGGAAATTACTGCTATTTCACGTGGCTAAAAAATTGGAGGGCATCCAAGTACAAATACTTGGCTGATGCCCCACGGGTCAGATGTGTGTGTGACACAGAGAGAGACCAAGCATTCTGAAGAGGTTGCAGGCTAGATGACATGTGCAGATGATATGCAGGGGGAAAAAAAAAAAAACATTCCCAAACAAAAGGGAATTATTCCCAGGGCAATTTCCAATGCAGTAGAGCCACTCTCAGCAACTATGAGGAGGTACACAAAAGGAGTCTACCCAGATGCATATTTTGTTTGTTGGGAGACATTGACAGCTGATACTGCTTTTGGATGTGGTATATGAAATAAATTCTGGAAGGAGCAAGAAGCAAGCATGCCTCCTGCAAGAAGTAAGAAGTGATCCTTCATAACAGGAGTGTCCAAACATGATGGAAGAAGAAGAATTGTAAAGTCCATAATCATTACGCAGAAAGAATCCCAACTGAGTTACACATACACACACAGACATAGGTCCATTATGGTATGTATTCTATTTCCTCTGAACCTCATTATATTATAATCTTCATCTCATTCTCTGGTCCAATAATCAGGCCTGGCCATGAGAACAAAAGTGCCATATTCAGTTATTGTTGGTGTACCCCTGACATGGCTGCAAAATTCAGACAGTTGGACACAGACCCCTGTCACTAACAATCATTTTCACATTGTCTATTACTGTTATTATCTGAAAGGAGAATTGTACTCATGGATGCAAGTGATACTTCCTCCAGCAGAAAGCATTGCATTTTCATTGTACTTTACCTTCACTTCTGATCACTGATCAGAGAAACTAGAAGAAATGTAAGTCCTTTATGTGTGCCTTGAAACTGTTATTTGTAGTACCCCAATGAAGCATTTGATTTCAGTATAATGAACTCAAGGGGCTGATTTTGATGTGTAAAGTCCGTAAGTCAGACAGCAATACAAGCTGCCTGTGAACTCAGTGCATTGCGATATGGATACAAAGTGCTTTATAAAGATCAGCTTTACGGGTTAAAAAAAAATGGGTCTAGGTAAAGAACCCTACTGAAAAAATGCTGAATACTTTCAAGACAACCAATATTTTCACTGAAACCAGAGAAAGACATAATACAAAAGAGGGGGCAGATATATAAAGAACCTACTACTCGGAACTTGATTGTTATAGCTGTACTAGAAGTGCCAAACTGCAAAGAAGCAGAAAGGCTATGCAATGATGACTTGATGCAGAGGGTAGAAAGAGTTAAAGTGACTGATTGCAGCAAGCCCATGGAGAGCTATTTGAAAAGTGAGCACAAACGGAATACACCCTGCTGCAGTTTTTTCTGTGATTGTGTCTCTAGTGCATTAAATTTCAATAGCTCCTCTTATACACAGCTCGTAGAATGAGACATGAACATTTTCTCTCTTCTTACTCAAATTCTTTGGAAATCCTATTTCATTTTTCCACCTACTGCTTTAAAAATGTAACATAAAGCATACAAAAGTTTATTGTGCTACACTATTTTATCTTTGTATTCATTTTCATAATGTAACCTCAAGATTTGTTTAAAAAATGAGCTCTAGTGGATTTGCAAATTTGTACTATAATGTTTAAGTTAGCTCTGATTTACAGATGAAATTGGGTTTCCATTTAAATGGAGAAGAAAAAAAAAAAGAAATAATCACTAAAATATTAAGAGCTGTCCAAGGAAATTATACTTGTTGTCTTTTGATCTGTGTTTACTATTATGCTTCAAAACCAGATCTGAAAATAGCCAATGACTATTATGACTAGCCAATGACAAATAGTCAATAGCCCTTCATTATATCAAATGCTTTCATTATGATGATAATCAATTTTTCCAGAAGGGACAGATTTTAGCATTTCAGAATCATCTAAAAAGTGTTACAATTCTTTATCAATGGGAAAATGTTAAACTTTTAAGTATGTAAACCCGTTTAGTACCCCATGAATCAAATTCTTAAATCTTTCCTTTATGATAGGTACATAATGGTTCTCCACAGTGAACAAAAATAAAATCAATAAAAATATTGATTTTTTCAAATGCTCTTTGACCTATCTCTCTCATTTTCAAATATTATTACATTCCATATGTAATTTTTACTGATAGCCACATTGGCACAGTAATTATGATATATGAGGTTTTCACAGGAACTCACCACTTTGTACTTCTTCCAGAGAGGTATTTCACATGTCTCCATTCTGGGTTTCTGCAAATGTAATCACTATGGACTGGCTAGTGATTACAAGGATGCTGCCCTGAGTAATGAATGACATTTATGATCACCACTGAGGAAACATGTCAAGGAGGAAATTGAACCTCAATTTTCTTGATATTTTTTCCTTGAATTCCAGCAGGGAATCAAAAACTTCCAAGGTAGCCAGTATTTATCCTTCTTGCTCTCCTTTGGGAAGGGGGTAAATACACTGTGTATATTTACTTCATCTTCACTACCCAAAATAATTTTAAAGTTCAGAGCTTTATAGAGGATTCTCTGCTTCTCTATTCGTCATAATCTTTAGATTTCTTGAAGGTATCCAGAGGAAAACTTGTTTCCCTAAATTTACATCCAGCTCAAGACATACTCACTCCTCTTGATAACTGAAAAATTTTCTTTTATTATGAATGATCTAAAAGGCCCACAAAGTTTGCTATAAACTGTGTATTTAAATTAGGTAGACTGGATTCCACCCACTTACTTCTATGGGCTTATATCTATTAAAAGAATGAATGTTGGTTTAGCCAGTTATTAAGATGCTAATTATATAGTACAATATTCTAATCTATTACCAGACTACACTGACATGTCTTTTTTTATTTTGCCCAAGTTTAGTCACTATGAATGTGATACCATCATCCATAAATGAATATATTCCTACAATTTTAAAATCAGTAAACTAATCTGTTCCCCCTAAAACCAATGCATATCTCAGGAAGACACAGAATTCTAGAACTGCAATTCATTTAACTGAAAACGGTGTTCTACATTCGTCTTTTCTAACTTCACTGAATACAGCTTAACAGCTATACTCTGCTATTTACAAATGTTCTTGTTAGCTCCTTTCTAGCTTGTCTGTGTCTGTGAAGCATCATCCTTTACAAAATTGGGACTGGGACAGGACGCTAAAAAGTGTGTTTTCTGTAAGGTGAGAAACAACAGAAATGTTAGGCCTGTCAAGGTACTTGCTCCCCTGCTTTCTGTAAAATATGTAGCTGAGCCCAAAAATCTCACTCATCTTTTTGTTCAGCAGCCCAGCTCCTGTAACTGCAACATATCACCTAATGCTCCTAACAGAAAACCATAATAAATAACTCCATTTCTCAAGCACACTGGAATTTTCTCTAATCAGAGAAAGTCTCAAAGCTTACTACAAGCCATGGTTTCTGCTCCAATGCAAAAGATATTTCTACCTTCTTTTCTGCCATATAAATGTGTAGAAGTAACCAAATACTTATTTAAACAAATAAAAACCCAAATGCTTTCCTGACAAAAGAGAGTTACCTCCAGAGAAAAATTCATCTCACGTCTCCTTTGGGACTAAGTGTGTTGTAAAAATTCATGTTTCTCTTCACAGATTATAAAGCCATACTGCCAAATATAGTCATCAGCTTTAGACGTCTTCATCCCAACTTTGGTACCCAAAGAACTTTGGGAAAAGTGTTGGAAAACTCAAAGATTATTTGTCAGGACTGCGTAAGGAATTCAGTGTTGATGCTGACTGTACCCTTCATCCCGGCTCTGTAAATAAATATCTAAGCCCACCAAACATCTTTTCAGAACACTAAATTCACACTCCAAACAGTAACTTTCTTTACTTCATTTTATCATTGTTCATATTGGTGTTTGCCGCTCTTCTTCTTAGCTTCCTGGCAGTGATTAAACTTTCAATTATTTCAACTATCCTGCATTATTCCTCCCATGTTTTTTATCAGTATGCAGCTCATAATTCATAGGCTCCTGGTATACTCTTTCTGACCTGAACCTTCTGTGGTTCTTACTGGTTCTATCATGGTATTCCTTCACACATTCACATTAATTGTTATCACCACATATTCAGCCATAAATGTAAAAATTAGCCAAATGACTTATCGTTTACTTAGCAGTTTCTATGTATGTCCCCTTTTTTGTAAATAATTTTTCCACTTCCAGAAGAAGTGTCATTTACTCTCTGTGGAGAGATGATTCTGGTTTTGAGACGCAATTTTACATAGACATCCTGTCATCAATAAGTCTGCTTTCTACTGCTTTAACCAGCTTTTCCAGTGAATCTATTAGACATCCTTATATTCAAGGTTAAAAAATTGTTAACTTTCCTTATAAATTCATAAGGGGGTGGTATCCATAATACTAACTATTTTGTAAATAGGCTGGGTACCAACTTAAAAAGGTAAGACTGAGCCTTCTCCTGATTGTACGGCCTCAAACTTTTCTTGCACTTATTTAAATTTCACTGTGGGAGATTCATATAATTAGGTCATTAGTCTTGTCTCTTAATTTCACTTAGTAACAAATGGTTATTGAGTAAGTGACTTTCTGGAGGGTTTTTCTTTATTGTAAATACTAACTTCCTTCCCTAAATACTAACTTGCTGGACATGAGCCAACGATGTGTGCTCACAGGCAAGAAGGCCAACCGTATCCTGAGGTGCATCAAAAGAAACATGGTCAGCAGGTCGAGGGAGGTGATTCTGCCCCTCTACTCCAGCCTGGTAAGACCCCACCTGGAGTACTGTGTCCAGCTCTGGAGCCCTCAGCACAGGAAAGACACAGACCTGTTGGAGCTGGTCAAGAGGAGGGCCACAAAAATGATCAGAAGGATGGAACCCCTATGAGGACAGGCTGAGAGAGTTGGGGTTGTTCAGCCGGGAGAAGAGAAGGCTCCAGGGAGACCTTAGTGCAGCCTTCCAGTACTTAAAGGGAGGCTACAGGAAAGATGGGGACAAATTTTTAGCAGGGCCTGTTGCAATAGGACAAGGGGTAATGGCTTTAAACTAAAAGAGGGAAGATTTAGACTAGATATAAGGAAGAAATTTTTTACCATGAGGGTGGTGAAACGCTGGAACAGGTTGCCCACAGAGGCGGTAGATGCCCCATCCCCGGAAACATCCAAGGCCAGGTTGGACGGGGCTCTGAGCAACCAGATCTAGTTGAAGATGTCCCTGTCCATTGCCGGGGTGTTGGACTAGATGACCTTTAAAGATCCCTTGCAACCCTAACTATTCTATGATTCTATGATGCTGTTCCAAGACTGTATCTCACTGTATCTCTGATAGCAGATTTTCCTTGCAATACTGTGTCTCCTGTGCTGACTCTGATACAGCCTCTAACACTTCTCTCTTCTTACTAGCTTAAGATTACCTCCAAGTAGACTGTTTGAGGTGCCTGGTACAGATGATGGAGAAAAGTGACTACATGAGAGTCAGACATAGATTGCAAATGCATGATTGCATTTCATTTTGCATCCATGATACACTGACTCCAGTCTATCAGTCATTGCTCTTAGTGTCTTCCTCTTGTAAATTCTACCAAAGCATATGCCAATCATGATTCCTTTACAACATTTCTTTTCCTTGAATTTCTTCCTGCATTCAGGAATATCTCTGGCAGAATCCCCCCACAATACTGATTTTTTTACTCTCTTAATTCAGTTCTTCCATCTTCTAAGCTAAATGTTTCAGCACTTTCAGTTTATTTGACTCACATGCTCTTTGTTTTCCACACGAAAATTTGTCTTTATTTTCAAGGCTGTCTTACATTTTTCTCACTCTACCTGTCTCTTTGGCTAATGCAAACTTTATAGTCTATTTGCTGAATTTTCAAACATCTTCATACTTTCTCCTAGTCTGGCCAGGCTTTGGAGGAACCCAATTTAAAAAAAAAAACCACAAAGTTACCTCAGTATTCAATATTCCTTAAAATCCAACTACAGAAGTTTCTTTTGCTGTGTTAAAAATAATGACTTATCAACAGGCAATAGAGCACTGACATAATTTCTATCAGGTGTTTCTGTCATGATCTACTTTGCCTAGTTGATTTATATGAACCTTGGATGTTCTTGTCTGTCTATGCACATCTTACTTTTGTTCCCTGGGATAAATTATATGCTTTTTTATTCAGAGAGTGTGATTTTGGTTTATGTCTATACAGGGTCTAGTATTAGTCCATTAATGGACGTCACAGCCATCAAGATGATGGTAAATCTTTTACAGTAGCAATGTTTGTCCATTGATGTAGGAGGTGAGACATTATTAAGCATAGTTCATTATATATTAAGCCAGAGAACAGTTTATTACATTGCTTAAAATCCAGTATGCTACAGATCTCACTAGGACACCAAAATTTAAAAAAAAAAAAAAAAAAAAAAAAAAAAAAAAAGAGAAAG
>VYZM01018298.1:0-13098 GCA_013398915.1 Dromas ardeola
GAGGAGAGCTGCTATCAGACCTCCGATATGCAAAGCATTTTTCTCTACATTGCTTTCTCAGCCTCTGCTCCTCTGTACTAATGAATCCGCTCCTTTGTCCATTTTACAATATGCCGACCACAGTGATGATCTGTAATAAAAATTTTAAAAAATAGTAATAATTAAAACAGACACTGTCAAATTACTAATGCAATAGGGAATTTCACTGAAAAAAGTTTAATCCTCATTGTTTTGTTAGTAAGAAATGCATTAACTCCCATCTTTATCTTTCCAGCTTTCTGCTGGAAGTGGCTGCTGAAGGAAAGGTAGTGCCTGCTTACTTTAAAATCTGGCACATGCATGCTAAGCCCTAGAAACTTTTACCTTTGTTCACTTCAGGATCTTAGTAAATCTTCATTCTTTTCCTTTATGTGCACTTGCTTATGATACAGCAGAGTAAATCACTGCAAATTTCACAAACTGCTCCAGAGGGACTTTGAGGTTCTTGAACGTTTTAATGTACTTAAAATGGTTTGGTGTTTTGCTTCATTAAGCCAACTCCCTCTAGGTATGCCCTACTTATACATAAAAATGTAACAGAAAAACGTTTGGGGTTTTTCAAGGTTTCACCATCACAATTGAGAAGCTAAAGAAGTTTTGCAAGGTGGTATGAATTTCCCCTGTGACCCATTTTGAAGGAATGGACTGCTGTCCACAGTCCAGTCAGCTGGAAACCCTGCAAACAGCCTTCATCTATGTTGTGCTTCCAAGTGGAAAATCACTGCAAGGAAAATTGATTTTAGGGTCATTGACCCTCAGTGACAACAACATACTTCGGCCCACCCATGCAAGTAGTAAACTGCAGTCCAGCCATTCAGCCAATCTTTAGACCAGCTTTACTACTCTCCTCATCTGTTGTGCTGTAATCCCTCATTTCTCTGAAAGAAAATGGATGAGCTGTAGCTGAAAACTGTAAGAAAAAAAGATCTAAATCCATACTGTCTGACATAATGACTCATGCTGTTTCCAATTGTGATTTTCAAAGCTATAAAAAAGTATTTGATTACTGATTAGAGGTAGCAGATTTTTCCATTGTAAGCTATCAGAGAGCAGGTATTGTAACTATTAAATTGAGAGAAAAAAAATTACAGAAGAAACAGTCATTAAACTGTTTAGTTGATTCATATGAGTAAGATTCTGACTCAAAGCAACATGAATCTGAAAAGAACAAAGTGGTCTTGAAGAATGACAAAGGTGACCACTTTTCTCCCTCTGGGAATAAGGAAGACGTGGACCAGATGATCTACTAAGGCATTCTCTATTGCCTGGTCCTAATTTCTGAGTTGCTGTACTTAGATCTTTATGAATCTGTAGAGCTGAGCTAAAAAGCTAAAAGATTTTGTTGATTAAATTGTCTTCAAAAAGATGCTTCAAAGGATTCTTATACTATTATTTAAACTAAATTATGGTGTAATATTAGCTGATTAAGACAAGACTTCAAACTGAGTAATTTCCATCAGCTGGACATAACAGTAGTTAAAGAAATAATGACTAAATGGATAGCACCTGATGCAATTCATCATAATGTAATGTGGCAGGAAGGAAAAAAAGAATATTTTCTTTTCCAAGAGGAAAGGAAAACCTGAAGATTAATCAGGGTTTTGGGGGTTTTTCTGACTCATTCTCACTTATATTAGTCGATCCTTTTACTGTAGCATCTCAACGTCTTACATGTTTTAATATTCCTTCCTTAAATAATATAAAACTGTTTTTTCAATTACACTGTCAGTTCCTCAAGGGACAGGATGTCTGGTGTTTTAGATACTGTGGCTAACTCAACAGGACTTGTACCCAATGTTCTTAGGAACCAAACTAACTCTGAGTAGTAACAGCTATAATAGAACAAATGCTTTGAAATTGAAGTTTGTTCTCTGAACAAAAATTTAAGATCACATAGTTTAAAAGCTTCGTACATATTTTAAGAAGAAAAAATACATTTCAAATTGTTTTTTTTGCTTTTTAAATTGTATGCTACAAAATAAGTCTTTTCTTTTCCCAGAAAAAAGCAGCCCATCCTCTCTGATTAGTTGTCAGTGACACCGTATCTGTAGAAGGGTCAGTTATTATGCAGGAAGGCTCAGTAATAGGGTTTTGAAAACAAGTCTTTCACTGTTGAAGGTTAACTAACCTTTGTTAGCACAGGCCATCCACTTCAGGTTATCAGCAAAAGCAGCTTCTCTTCCAATCAGATAGGTAAAAATACGAACCTGAAAGTACAATGCAAAAGACCAAGCCAATTAATACTGCATTTAAAACTTACACAGTGGAATTTCAGATACGGACGTGTAATTCATATGGATAGACCCTTTTAAAGAAAGTATTACAGGTTAAACAGGCACGGTAGGTTAAAAAAATAAAAATCTCTGTCAGTAATGTCTTCATGACAAAACGTGGCTTTTGTTCTATGTAACAGAATGGCTGATCTCTTGGGATGTTTTTAATATCTGACATCTAACTACAGCTATGTTTAAAGCGTAAGTGAGAATAAACTAAAACCACTGGGGTACAAGAAAAAACTGCATGTTTCAGACAAATCTGTTCTGCACTTAAGAATTCAGAAAATTGCTATGGCGTGGAGGAAGAGGCATTCAATTAGCAAATACTTCTGTAGATAAAGGATATGAAACACCAGGCAAGAAAACTACCCTCACTTTTCAAGGTTCATATGACACCGTATCTTTGTAAACTTAGAGACAGGTACCCACAGGTGGCACGTGTGCTATCAAGTGATAAACTGCAGAATCATGTACAGGTACAGGCAGAAATATGTGTGTAAAAAGCAGTGCAGCTGGTGTATATGTGTGCATGCACACAGATATACACACAGAGACACAGTCCAGAAATCCTAGAAAATTGCCGCTTTCCTTAAAATTCTGCCCAGATAACATTTCTTGGCAGAGAAGAAGGGCATACTTTGGAAACGCTGTATGCAGGGTAGGCTTTGATAGATGCTAAATGATAACATTTGTTTGTCTGGACTCCACAGTTCCATGTTATAATACTTATATCCGAAACTTCATTCTTGAGCAGATTCAGACAGCTGCCATTTAGAAAGCAAAGGAAATTTTCCAGAGAAATATTTCTCTCTTTACTGTACCATTTTCTCAGTTCTTTCTTATCACATAGAGATAGGTTCAGGGTTGTGTTATTTTGCAACCTTGAAAACAGCTGCAAATTTGTCCTCACAGTAGACTGATGACAGCATTTTCTACCTCATACCTTCTGCTCTCAACCCTTATTCTATACATGGGAAACTACGGCAAAGATAATTGTATGGGGTTTAGCTAGATAAGCAGGCAATGAGAAAGGAGCATGCTGTCCAGAGCTTCCTCTGCCTCACTAATACAAGTTTGTGTGGCACTCACAGCCCCTCTGTGCAGGCTGGGTCTGTAACCCCGAACCATGTGTGTGTGCTGAGCAAAGAAATCACTGTCCTGTGTCCTGCCATACTCCCATCTTGAAATCCCATACATACGGTTCCATATTTTCTTCATCTACCATCTGATATACCTGGGTAAGATGAAGCATAGTGAGTCTCGCTTGATCCACTAAGTTCCCAGCAAAAGAACTGGGAATAGCACCTGACAGCTACAGCTAAAGCCAATATTCTGCCCACTGAAGCCTTTGCCATGCTAAGGCTTATGTGTCTCATTCCATGTGCCTGAACTTCCACAACCATTTTCCCATTCCCTAATGATTTGTCCAGGCAAGAGGCCAAGTGCACACTGAACCATATTAGCAAGATGAATAAAAGGTGATTATTTCCCTCTATTCCATTGCAAGACCAAATCTGGAGTACTGAGCTCTGTTTTTGGATTCCCCCATACAAGACAAACGCTGACATACTGGAGAAGACAAACTCCTCTTGAAGGTGGACTCTAAGAGGACAACACAGCAAGGGACAAAAGTCCTAAACAATCAGGATCTGATATAAGGAAAAACATTTTTATCATGAGGGTGATAAAATATTAGAAAACATTGCTCAGAAATGCGGCAGACCTTGCCTCCTGGGAGATACTCAAAATCTGACCAGACAAATTCCTGAGCAGCCTCATCTAATTCACCTGCTCTGAGCAGGGCCTAGGACAAAATGATCTTCAGAAGTCCCTTCCGACCTAAAAGATCCTATGAAATTAGCAATATTTTACACAAGACATTCAAAATGTCACTGATTTTATAATAGAATAACCTGTTCTCCATTTTGTGTATTTTGAAGATAAAACAAACAAATTAAGTTAGGATTGGAAATTGACAATTTGTGGCTGCGAACATGGTGCTATCTTTCTGTATGAGAAAGAAAATTATGAACTCCACTTTGTAACACTAAAAATTATAACTAACCCCCATATCAGATGCTTTTATCTTTTTATCAGTATACTTAATCATCATTATCCAAACTTTTTACAGAAACTCTATTATCATTACTAAAAAGCTGTACACAACAAAATATGCTCCAGATCATTTTATTCAATAGCTAATTGGATCTCACATTCACAAAATAGACACCCTTAAATTATACAGAAAGCTAATTACACAGAAAGAAATGTCATGATGTGCGAAATTTATGAACACCTCTGATTTAATTCATTTGCAATTAAAGATAAAATCATAGAATTAAATGTCTTATGGTTTTCTTCAATTAGCACTTTCTCACAGTGAGACATATTATTTGTAGAATATACCAACTTTATATTAAATTGCCATAGTTTTTTTTTTCACAGAAAAAGTTTTAAAATGTCTTTGAAAGTTTGCCTCTTTACTGTCAGTTGTGATACTAAATTGCCCCACTGCCCTTTTGTCCATTTTCTTAATGGAAAGCTCCTGTTTCTAGGCATACATGGTGTTTTGCATTATCATCATGACTGGAGATCAGATTTCAATCACAAAACTTTTCCATCTTTCAAATATAAAATGTACATAGAACTCAATCATGATTTATATCATTTAAAAAGTATACACACTGATTGTGTAGTGTTGTTAATTAGTTTGAATCGAACAGTATGCATAATCCTACTCTAAGACTCTAGAGAATGCAGCATTAAACAAAAGAACGGTACTTTAATGCTTTGTGGATGGCTACCAAAAGCATTAGTAAAGAAAACGTTTGTTCTCCAAACACATGTGGAAGGGCACAGTGAGATTTATACCATCAAAATACAGCATAAATCACTGTCACAGTTTATCTTCCTGAAAATGATGCTTGAATATAGCCTATGATGAGACTGAATACATCTGAAAGATTTATATTTAATGATCTGCTTTAATCTATAAAGAATCAAACTACACTGCGTTCCTAATAAAAGGGGACCAGCCTTATCTAAAAGGATGAATGATAAGCATGATAATAGGCCTAGGCAGCAAACAAACTGCGTTAAACCTACAAAAAATAAAATTTCAACAAATCAGTATCATAGATCCTCATGAGGAATGGGCTTCCTCTGCGATACTGTTGCAGAGATTGTGATTATTTTTCTCTGAGTACATTATGCATATAGTTTACTTGGTATCTGCAGTTTTGCTAGAAAAATATTTTAAGCATCATAAAAAATACTGCTAATTCTTTGGCATTACTTGAAAAAATAAAAATGAAAGCTAGAGACAGCTAGCACTGAAGATGAGTGATCAGAGTTTATTAAATGCTGCTTTCCTTCCCTATCCCAATGAGTTGTGTATTTTCCTCTATGCACTTTTCACTGCGCATGTTACATAAATGACGTTTACCAGTGTCAACATGAAGTATAAAATCTTTTATAAAATGCAATATAAGGTAAACCATAATTTTAAAATGCCACTTGTATACTGCTCGTTACTTAACAGAATGACTTAGTATTCATAGTAGCTTAATAAGAAAATAATCATGTAAGGTCACAGGAAGGTATTTTAGTTAAAAATAACGCCACTCATACATTGAAGTTTTTCTTTTGCATTGACCATAAGGATACATTAATAGGTTTTATGAATATTGTTAAATACTCCATTCAGAAGAGTGAAAAAAATCCTCAAAATCAGTTCTGATAGCAAACAATTCTGATTATAGCTCTACTGCTAAAAGTTTCGTTTGATCAGTTCATTGAGCCCACCAACATAAACTCAATTCACTGTAAGCCTGCAGTGCAAAACACTCACGAGTACCTAACCATCGTAGAAGTAATTTTACAAAACAAATGCTTGCCATATTATTATCTGCCTTCAGAGATCACAGAAATTATTTAGGTAATAAGTAATTAGAATTGAAACTTGCCTGAATAAGTCCACATTCTAAATCCCATTTTTCAAAAGAAACTTGGATCTACAAGAGAAACTTGGATCTCTTTTGTACTCTTCTGGATAGGTATTCTATGCAATAATTCTAGATATGCTGGTACCATCCATGGTATAATACCAATTAAACAGGGACAAAGTTACTGTGGTCACATACCTGTCTTCTGCATCTACAAAAAAATATGACTGAGTCAATATTATAGAAGTACTACATTAATTTAGCAGGATAAGTTCAAATTACTTCAACTTCTGCGTGTGGTCAAGACCTATGCAGTAATGGGCTATGTATGCTGCAAAACAGGACACACCGCATCATAGTTACCACTGAAATTATCATTGTAAATTGACTAGATATTAGGTACCAGATTTAATATCCACCCATATTCTCAGACACCATGCAAGATACATGTTGTTAGGTAAAAACTGTTAATAGTAACCACCAAATTTTCTTCTTTGTATATCTGAAGTAACTGAATGGAAAGTGTGTCAGAGCAGTTCTGCTCTGATTGCATGAAATGTCTATTTCATAAATATATATAGTACCGAGGCATATGATTGAAATCTCTATAATTTATAATAGATGATGAAGAATCAAGTGTCCCTCATTTTGTGGTTTGTATTTGATCTTAAAGAAAATAACACTATAAAAATTATGAGTTTTAATAAATATGTACACTATATACATACATATACACTAATACACCTATATCGGTATCTTATGGTACAACATTTACTGTTAGGACACTAAAAATTCTTTTGAATCCATATGAAGAGAACATTTTAATCAAGCCAGACTGAATAAATTCAAAGTTGTTATGAGCCATTCCCAGAAGATCCAGTAACAACATTTACATAGTTTAGATACGCTCTGGCTAACTGAGTATAAGCCAAATGAGAAAAACACCTTTCAATATCCAAGCGCTGGGACTGAATCAAGAGACCATTTTCATCTGAGAAGGAATCTGCATCAGAGACTATAAGTACCTCTCTGGCAAAAAAACGTATGACAGAAAGAGAACCCTTCAGTTCTGGA
The DNA here is from genome assembly GCA_013398915.1 of Dromas ardeola. Classification (NCBI taxonomy): domain Eukaryota; kingdom Metazoa; phylum Chordata; class Aves; order Charadriiformes; family Dromadidae; genus Dromas; species Dromas ardeola. The sequence goes on from VYZM01018298.1 coordinate 7,334, forward strand.
TAATTTTGAAAGCTTTGTAAGATATTTGAGAGGGATATCTGAATTAAAATATTTTCAGCGTCTGACCTGTAAGATATGATATCAACCATATTAAGACTTAACATGAACTGTTAGGTGTGGAGAAAGGAAATATTCTCAGGCAGAAGCACTAGCTTTGAATTGTTATATCCTATCTACAGAACTGAAAGTTGTAGATGTTATCATATTCACTGAATGCAACGCAAAGCTCACATGGAGAGCAAAAACTGTAATCTTTGAAACTATACTTGCTATTCCTGCACAGTACATAGCTCCTACAGATGTGCCATAGACTAGTGATTTTTTAAGCCAATGTTTACAGCAAATGGAGTAAAAGCTCCACAGTAACATTACAGAAACTCAAAGGACAGTGGAACTAGAATCTTTAATAGTGCTTGTGACTTTCTCACTTCATATTTTTCTATATTTTTCTAAAGCGGGTGTCGAATAGCAAAGAATGCCATTTGAGATTGATGTATTTTAATTCTCTTTAAAACAGCAGCTGTAGACACCTCCCATATATCACCTTGTTATTATGTCTCATTCCTGACCTAGAAGGATCACCTCTGGGAAAGAGCGCTCCATTCAGTTACTATTCTTACTAAAAGATTGCTGCATAAACTCAAATGATTCTGAACTGTAGAACCATATTAAGGAATAGACTAATTTCAACAGTCCATTTTCTGATGGTCAGCTTCTACGTACAAGCTTGGGGATCCTGGTCCAAACCACTAGTCCATAGTGAGCTAGTGAGAAGCAGCACATGTCAACAGTTGTCACAAGTTGTGTTGGTAACTACTCCCATGGACACAGACGAATTAAATAATATTAAGGCATTGAACCACCAACTCAGTAGTTCAGACAAAACTGATCACAAATCTTACACTGACTAAAATACTTACATCAATATTTAGTAGATATTTAACTGCATATATTATCAATATTTTTAACTTGCTTTCTCTCTGGTTTTCCAGTCTTTTTGTTTTATACTCTTGCCTTAACTAGGCACAGATCATGGTTTGGATTACACAGATGGTTTGCTCTCTATTCTTTGTTGCATCCCCTCAGATTTTGAAGAATAAGAGAGTACTGTTAACAAGTTTCTTGCTTTTACAGCTAGGGAATATTCTGAAGTTTGAACCTTTAAACTCTGGACAGACAGCTTATATAAAATCTCTGAGATGCATGCATTCAACCATTAGTGAGGAAACCTAAGAATGATGATTTAAATGACAGCTATTTCAGTGCTAACCACTTCATCTGAAATATCCACTTAACAGTTTCATCCATTATGCATGGACTAATCTGCAATCCCCAAACCGTCCTCACCTCTGAAACTTCATTTAACTAGCAGCACAGCAAAGAGAACAGGGACCTTCTTCTATCTATGTTAAGCAAGATGAGTCAATCTGCAAGATTCTACACACTGGAACTGTGAAGTCACATCTTCATGCCAAACAGCTGGTAAAACAGTATTTCCAAAAACTTGAAATACAGTATGGGAGGGAAAATGGGACTTCTGCTTGCAGCTGACAGTGCAGACCTCTGTTTGCAGCTGCAAACTGTTTCATGGACACCTTCAGCAAAATAATCTTTCCTTTCTGGCTCAGCAAGAAATAAAAATAGTCCTGTGGCAAAAGCAATGGGATTTAAGTAATAAATGGGATATAGAGATGAAATTCAAGTTCCCATAGTTATAAGTTATGGTGGTCCAGAAACGCCCCAGCTAGTTTCTGCACAGATGAACAAATGGACCAAATGGAATCAACGTGAGACTAAGTGATTGCCTGAACTCCTAAGTAGTCTCACCACAAAGAACTGGCTTGTTACAGGAGCTCTCAAGGTGGGAATGCGGGACAATCCTTGAGGTTTTCCCAGGCAACTCATGCTATATCTAGACCACTGATAGGCATTATTTGCACACTTCCGAGTGTTAATTAGCTTCTTGGTTGAAGAATCTGGCCATCCCAGAGACTTCACGCAATTCCTGCTGTAGAATTGACAAAACTGTATAGAGAAAAGATACACAGTATCACAGTAGAAAGCCTGAGGAACAGTCACATAGGAGAGTCTTTTGAACATACTTAAGATAGTTAGGAAATATTTTGCACGTAATTTGAGATAATAAGTAGAGATGCATCATTCCTGTGCTGGAGCAGTGATATACAACCACAGGCCAGCTGGAAATAAAGATTCAGCAGAACAGCAGCTCAGAGCATCTCACCCAATACAGCTGAAAACACTGTTGCAAGGACCCGTATCATCTAGAGATCATGTGACCATCCTGTTCAAGATGCTTGAATCCCTACTTCAGTATTACCTATCCAAAGACCCCACAAATAGTTTAGTGTTCTGGTCTTTGCAACAGTCTCTATGGTGCATTGATCAAAGCAGTTTGATTTTCATTTGATCAACAGCTAAGAAAATGACAGTATGGAGCAGAGGAGACCAGAGCTGGTCTAGATTTGATTTACATGCAGTAATTCCAGATTCTCAAAAGTAATTCTCTAATTGATCTCTGAATTTTGTGAACCTAATAATGAAAAAGGCTGCCACTTATTTAGGTCTCTTGCGCTTGTTAATAGAACTTTTCAAAAAGAAAAATCACTGGTCTCTCTTAACATATTTTAAGCTGTGCTGAATACTGTCATCTGAAAAGTGAAGATGGGCATCCAGGAAAAAGACGACTCATTTTTCTATTGACATTCCTTTTCCTACTCTGTCTAAACATACTCATGTGTTATCTGAAAGTCACTGAACATTTACACAGGTTAGTACATAAAAAAAAATCAAAGTGTTTGTTTATCTGTGATTAAAAGCAGAGCAGAATGGTTAATAATTTTCATTATGAGCTGGTGCCACTCCTCTAAATACAACACCTGAGTTACATTCTCAAAGTCCGTTGCTGACAAAAAGCAAAATTCTTGTTCATTCTGAATATGACTAAGAGAGCACATGGGAAGAATACAGGGAAACTTAACAGAGCTTAAGGTGAAAAGAAAAACGTTAATTTTAAAATTCTCATGTGCATCCCTTACGGACAGATCCATTTTCCTATACAGAAAAATAGCATTAGGAAGGTTCCCCATTCCTTTAAAGTCTACCAAGAGGTAAGAAAAAATAAAATAAAATGAAAAAAAAAAAAAGGCAAAAGTTAACTTTACAAGCTGTAATTTTTGGTGGCAGAGTTGACAATTGCATCACATTCCAATTTGCCAGGGTTAACTTCTGATTCTGTCCTTTTGCTATTTCAGTTTTATGTTGTAAATTACTTGCCTCTTCACACCAGCTTCTCTTTCTGTTGATTATGGATCTTTCATTCTCCATTTCTTCTTACCCTTTGTTATAATTCTTAAAATTAGTTACCCAGGATAAACTTATAAACTCTTCATCCTTTCAGACTCAGTAAACGGATTCTCTTCCTTGGGGTCCTGCTTCTGTATAATTTTCTGATGTCTTTTTAGGTTTGAACTCCAGAATTAACCTAAACTTACTTCCAAATTTAGAAAAAGCTTGAGGTTGCTTCTCTCCCAACATTACACGGTGCCTGTTGCCACTTCAAGATTTGTTTTTAATATCACTCCTCTTTACATAATCTCATCCTCCCGTTCTCTCTCCAGCACCCTTTTGTACAGTTCTACTTCAGAAGACACCAACAGGAAAAGGGGAAATCAATGCTGCAGTTGGTCCCTGCGCTAAGGAGATGGCATTACCCCGCCACGCTTTCCTATGAGGAAGANCCCGCACAGCTTTCCGATGAGGAAGAGTCTGGATGCAGTCATAAAGATTTTTGAGTCATACTGAATCCATTCATCAAGACCAGTAAGATCACATTCAAAAAAATCTGAACGTGCCACAAGTAACCTTTCCAAATCTGAAAAGGGAAAAATGTTGAGTTTGTAAAATGTATTGATTTTTGAGATGTGTTACAGCTTCTAACTTTAACCTGCATGCACAAAGTAATCCAAAAATAATGCACGAATTCCAAGTGTACTCCAGCGTATCTGGTTGTTGCAAAGGGCATAACATACAGGACAATGAACAGGCATGGGAAAAGAGCAGTAGAAGTACAAGGTCACTCTAGAAACTTTACCTTACCTCTGAATGTCTTCCTATTGTTTTTAGTTTTAGTTCTTTTTTTATTATGAAGTGGTGAAAAAACGCGTTAAGGATCTATTTGCATTGATAAGCCAGCAGGAAGTTCCATTAAGACAATGCTTTAAAGGAGCACACAAAATTCTACTGATGAGGGCTACAAAGCTCTGTGATACAATGAAAGATAGCATGACTACCCTGTATTTTCTACCCTATTAGAGACCTTTACCCTGTAAGGTGCTGAAAAGACTCAACTTACGCTGCACTCAGTGCAAGGAAGCCATGAAATTGAAGCCATTACCTCATGAAATTGAATCTTTAAACATTAAGTTACTTAGTAAAAGGTTCTTCATTGTTATTTTTTCTCCTGTAGTATTTAAAATACCTCTTTTGGAAAAGTTTGCATTTATACATTTCCTCATGTTTTCACCTTCCTGCAATTGCACGTTGTACCCAGACAATTTTGTAACAGTGTGTTCTATTATAGTGTTATCCGAAACACATTGTACCCTAAATACTGATGGAGCAGTTAACGGAAACAAACCCCAAATAATTAATAGGTCTATTTAACTGGAAAACAAGACGTTGTAAGGAAAAACAGTAACAAAGAAAAGCACTTAATCTGTCTGGGGATCATCAAGCAGCTGAGCCCTGCTTTCCCAAACATCCGCATCCCCAACGGCTCTTTGTATAGACCTACCTCAGAAAATACGTGCAGGAAAAAGCAAATTGATGCTGCAGTTAATCCCTTGTGGTCAGGGGACAGCATTACCATGTCACACACGCCTGCGAGGAGCATTTCTAGATCCACCCTCTAGGTCTAGGGCTGCTGAGGGTCACTTTTAGAAAAGTCAAACAAGCTCCGTGTTTTACATGAGACATCAAGTGAGGATATTTCTTCTAGCAATGAAAATGTGTTGACATCTTCTGTTGATTTACAGAAAATTATAACGCAACTCAAGATTTATGAAGAGTAATTTCCCAGCGTCAAAATTCACCCAATACAACAGGAATATTTTTAGCAGAGGAAGACGAGTTTATGCTATTTTTCACTGTGCAAGGATAGAGCAGGTGATGAGAAAGTGTCCAACACATATTAGCACAAGGCTTATTGCTTCCCTAAAGGAACTTGATGGTTGACATGGTTCTGAAAGGAACAAGACCTTTCAGGCCTTTTACATGGGACATAAGTTCTAGCTGCTTTATACATCCTGAATTATTGGTCACAGAGAACTGAGCAAGATCAGTTTGCTTCAAATGGCACAGAAAGAGCTTATCACTAAAGAATTATACGTAAAGATTGGCAAAGCAAATAGGTTGTATTAAATAACCGTTTAAGATTTGGCATTTAACAGAAAAAAAACAACATAAAACCCCACAATAGGTCTAAGAAGCTTCTAATACTTTCTAGCTTATCTTTCATGCTTAGTGTGCAGCATATATTAATGATAAGCAACCAATAACGTACAAAGTGTAATACAACAGTTTATATCTTGAGTGCACTAAATTCTTCTTAGCAGTTCTACAGTTAATTCCGCAAATAAAATTTTCACAGATGTTGAGAATATTAAACTTTTGGGCTGAGACCATGTCTGGAAAATGACATCCCAGAGACACCTTTTCAAAAAGTTACGGTTACTTGGAGGGGAAAA
>VYZM01018298.1:22359-55433 GCA_013398915.1 Dromas ardeola
GGCCCCATCCTCCTGACACCCACCCTTTAAGTATTTGTAAGCATTAATAAGGTCACCCCTCAGCCGTCTCTTTTCCAGACTAAACAGACCCAATTCCCTCGGTCTTTCCTCATAAGAGAGGTGTTCCAGTCCCCTAATCATCTTGGTAGCCCTGTGCTGCACCCTCTCCAGCAGTTCCCTGTCCTTCTTGAGCTGGGGAGCCCAGAACTGGACACAGTACTCGAGGTGTGGCCTCACCAAGGCAGAGTAGAGGGGGAGGATGACCTCCCTCGACCTGCTGGCCACACTCTTCTTGATGCACCCCAGGATGCCATTGGCCTTCTTGGCCACAAGGGCACATTGCTGGCTCATGGTCATCCTGTTGTCCACCAGAACTCCCAGGTCTCTTTCCACCGTGCTGCTCTCCAGCAGGTCAGCCCCCAACCTGTACTGGTGCATGGGGTTATTCTGATCTGAAATAAAGATATGTGTGAACTGAAACACAACATCTATTCCTGAATAAATCCATGAGTGGGCACTTAATTCAGAGTCAAAATGTTGATGTTCTTCTCAGTTTAATCTGTTCGGAAGACGTGAGGTTAAGAATATCTGCATGTGGAGTTCAGAAATACTCATTCAAATTCTTAATAGATACTTCTCAATATTGCCATGCATAAGCTATAATATATGGTGCTCTCTGTGCTACACAGATATGAGATATATTTGTGTAGTCCCACATATGTCTGCTAGAAGGATGAGGAAGGAAAAGGAGGCCCTGGACAGAAAAGAACCTTTGTTATTTAGCCTTGTTTGAAGTGAACCACACAATTATGTTACTATCAGAGTCCCTGAAATTAGAATTTTGTTTCCCAGATTTTTCTGGAAAATTCATTTTCATTCACTCAAAATAAAAAAAAAAAAAAAAAAAATAACGGCAACAAAGAAAAAAAAAAGCAAACAAAAAAACAAAAAGCCAAACAAACCCCAAAACTTTTACTTGAAGATTATTCACTATAATGAAACTTTATATTTCTTTAAACTACATGCAGGAGCTCCATCATGTTGAAATCCAATAAATAAGATGCAGAGGTGATGTTTTTCTGAATCATAATATCTATACAGCTAGCTCTAGTTCAGAAATCTCACAGAAGAATAAATACAATTTTCAAATAACAGTGCATTCATTTGAAGCAAATAGCATGCAGACACTATCATCTCTCGGTTTATAGCTGTCAACTTTGACAGTTCAGATTACATTCTCCAGTCAACCCAATGGCCCTATAGATGCAGTTTAGAATGGACATGAACCACCCTCCCCATTCAATCAATACCTACTGCAAATACAATTTACACACCAATCTGCAAACATGTTCCATAACCTTTTTTTCCTGAAAAGCTATTGGAGCTTTTACTCCCAAATGCCTTCCCCTACTGCGTTCCTGTTCCTACCTCTGAACTTCAGCTTTCAACGATACTTGGTGTATCTTTTATTCACTGCCAGACATTTTCTTTTTTAAGCTATGTTCTTAGAATTATGTTATTTTCCATAATAGCATACTTCCTTAAGTAACCTTTTTCTGAAAGCAGAGTAGTAAATTGTACCAGGGTTTTATTTTAAAGCATCGCTAGAAGTAGATAACATATATAACCGTAAACCACAATTCAATGTATTCCTTAGACAAGGAGATGTAAAGAAGGCCTCTAAACATCCAGAAAATGTTAGCACTTCAGATATGGGAAGCTGCACATGGACTTCTAAAGTGCTCTTTCATTTGTTCTCACGTATTGTGCATATGGAGCCATTAGTCTCAGCCAGCCGTCTAAATCACTCCTCATCCAGCCAGTGCTATTGATTATCTGGGCCACTGTCAGAGGGAGATTAGGATAAGGCAGACAGTTAGCTGGCTGATGTTGAATCAGAAGAAAACTCAAATGATGCCAGTGTGTACTTGATGGAAGAAGTCAGATTATATACTGAAAAGGCTACCATCCCTTTTTATGCAGCGTGTATTCCTACCATTTGTTACACACATTACTAACACGGGAGCTGCACCAGATCCCCCACCTGCTCTGGAACCAGCAGCTGAGCCCAAGCAAGCTTTCTACATGGGCAGCTAGCCAGGGAATTGCAATCATTTATTTCAGATGTCATCCTTTCTATGATCACTCTCCCTCAAAATCAGGTTATGGCAACACACTCCACATAGAAACGTATTTTGAGTCAACTCAGAAATACAAGACAATATAGAATATAATTTCTACGTTAACTTCAAGATGAAGGTTGAATCTATCAATCCCAAATAAGTTGAACAATGTCAATTTGAGAGTCTCATCTGGATTACTCTATTTGTAAAATTATTGAAGCTGCCTTGTCCTTTAATTTAAAAGAGGATGGCATAAGAGCATTTTCCATTAGAAACTCTTCATTTTGGAACAGGTTCCATTGTTTGCCTGAAATTGTCCAAAATCAATGACCTTCATAAAAACATAATAGAAGAGCCATCTTTTTACAGCAACTTGGAGCAAAGCGAGTCCCTCAACAAACACAAACAGACAGAAAAAGAGTTTGTTGTTCTGCTGGTAACTTAATATTGTTTTAGCTATTTTATGCAAGGATGCCCAAGGCATTTTACTATTACCTACATAATAAAAAACTAATAATAAATTTATAGAAGGCCCAATAATTGGGTAAGTGAATTCATTAATATTCTGCCTCAGGAGATACTGGCTGAACTTTTACATCACCCAGGAAACTGACTGTGACTGCCACCCAGACAATAAAGAATAATGCAGGAATCTGGGATACAAAAACCTGAAATTTGTTCATATCTCTGTCAGTAATGTACAGAAGGTGTCTCTACATGCCTGGCTAATATCCTATTTGCAGTCTGACTTCATTAATTGAAGAACAAATTTTCCAGTTCAAGATCGTCTTTTCATATGCACATACATCGTTACCAACACCACAGAAAAAAACAGTAATACGAAAGAACAGAATTTGCTTGTGTCTACTAGGAATCAGAGCACCATGTTAGTATCAAAACAAATATACACCAGTTTGACATTACAAGAGAGAGATGTATGACAAGAAGTAGTTGGTGTTATTTCTGGCTTACTCCATGCTATCGTTGTTCCACTTTCATGCATGCTAAATAAAACCAAAATAATAACTAGTGAGATTTTTAAAGAACAGTTATTTTAAAATTAAGATGCTAAAATTCTTCATGGAGCTATTGAAGAACCCAATTTCACTTGAAAGGATTTAAGCAAATGACAATAGGCAAGGGCAAAAGCACTTCAGAGTTTGAATCTTAATCTGACAATGTATGTCTAGATAGTGTTACAGAACTCAGTACTGAGCAGCAGACCTGTATGTGAATTTGCTATACAAAAATTAAAATTCTTCTGTATTACATTACTTTGCTAGCTAGATTAAGTAAACAGTCATGGATTCACATTTGTTACAGTACCAATAATTTATCTGGTAAATATTGTTTCCATTGAATTTAACAGAGCTACTTTAGACTTTAAGCTATCTAATAAAGCAGACTTGAGCTTACTATCTCATTGTATGCATCTTTGGTATTTTTATTCCAGAGTCTTAAAAATAAATCCTTAATTCATTCTAATTTCCCCACATAATTCAGCCTTCTGTTTATTTCCAGAATCTCAAAGCAGACTTTTTAATCTCATCTCTTTACAACTTTGCTTCTGTCCAGGCCGTTCTACATAAAGTATTACCTCTAATTTTACCAACAAATAAGGACTTTTTGATTACTGTACTCCTTGATTTGGTTGCTGCTTTTATCAGGACAGACCATTTGCTTCATCATTGTTTTTGCACTAGCTCTGTTGTTTCACCTTGCTAATGTCTTTTTTTTCACTGAAGTAATTTTCCTTTGTTGGCATTCATGATATTTCTGTCAATGAGCACTCAATAGGACTACTTATCTGCTTGAGTGCTTGCTGTGCGGATCTGGATGGCACAATACAGTACTTCACAAAAATCAGGTTCTAAACAGGAAAGTCACAACAGTCAAATATGTCTCACAGTAGAAACCTGGTCAAATGTCCTAAGGGTTTTTATGAATAAAATTCACAGTCAAAATTACAATTCTCAAAAAATATTTTCGACTCCAAAAGATAACCCAAAGCAAGATTATCAAAAGTTAAACATTGCTGATAGTGTAAAGCAAAGCAAGCAATAATTTTTCAAGTGTACATTTTCATGTCAAATTTTGGTTTACATCTTCTGGATTACAAGCATGACTACTGTTCCAGGCAACCAACTTCTTCCATCTCATCTAGTGAACCATGCATTATTTCCATACTAAGAATATCCCTTGGTCAAAACCTTAATTTATCAACATGCTTTAATTTACTAACTCCAGAGCCATTTTACAAACAACGTGTGTAACAGCTGATTTTTACTCCAGGTTTTACTGTTGATAAAACTATGAAAACAAGGGAATTGTTTATCTGTAAGGGCTAGAGAAAAATAATGACAACTACTTTTGGTTTTTCCTTTGTCAGTGTCTTGTCTCTTTCTTTAAATAATAAGTCCTTTTCAACCTTTAATTTTCTTTAGGCGTTTGTGAATCAGAATGGTGAAATTGTATTTCTACTTAGGATTACATTTCAGCCATGACATTTTGCCAAGATTTATTTATACAAATAAATTGGATTCAAAATGTGTTTGAATAAATCAAACTTAAACTGTGTCTGATCTGAAACTGAAAGAAAAGCTACATCACCACATCTCCTTACAGTCTATAATTAGCAGGGGAGAAGAACGAATTTTAAGTGCTCAGCCAATTCAAGAGCTACATGGTTGAAAAGAAATGAATTGCTGAAGACCTAGGAGAGTCTGTTTTCAATGTTGATTCCCCACCAAGAACTCACTGGGTGGATAAAACTTCAGAATCTCTTGTGATTAAAATGTTTAGGTTATGTCTTAACTTACAAACATGCATTTTAAAGCATCCTGTCCTAAAAGATTTAATTGATCTGTCCCCTGTCCAAACAGCAGTCCCCACTTTCTTGCATACTTTGGCATAGGCTGGGGGTGCTAAAACTGTACCTTTCATGCTCCTCTCCTCAATCAACACATAACCTATTATAAACATCTCAAAGTCCAGCCTGGCAGTTATCCCAAATGCTCCAATCAAAGAGATTTTGTTCAGGCTTATCCATTCAGTGTCGGGTTTATTTTTGTTATTTTTTTGGTCATTTTTGTGTTTAGTAGCTGTAGAGACCCCAGAATCAAATGGCCCACTAATCTAAACTTTACAGCCAACTATTTATGAATTTCCATATTATATTAATACTTGTATGCAAAACTTTGGCTACACTGAAACAGAGAGCATATACCATTTAATTTATAGCAGGACAGACCCTCCAGATATTTCCCATTCAAGTGGGGTATAAAGCAGTGAAATAAAATGAACTTCTGCAGACAGAATTGCAAAAAATGTGGAAACTTGGTGGGTTTATTCATCCCTCCGTTTAAAAAAAGCCAAGATATGCAAAAGCTCCAGGGGTCTAAGCAAACTAACTGTTGGCCTTAAAAGAAGGCAGGAAGAGACCTCAGAAGATCTCATTTTTTGAGCCATGATCTCCAATGCCTTTTATTTCTTCAAATATACTGTGTTTTAAGCATAGGGCAGATTTCATGCATACATTGTTTGCAAACAGAGATTCAGATATGAAAATCTAGGCTACAATAGACAACATCTGGGTCAAGTCAGGGAGCAGAACACATACAAGTGAACCGTGTTAGGTTTTTCATGAAAAAAGTTCCTCAAAATAAACTATCCTGGTAACTTTTACTTGACTTTACAAGGCAGATCACAGTAATGATGTATCACAGGGGAACATTAATGAGAATTCTCTCTTAAAAATCTACAGGTTGTGGTTCCTGGCTCCTGAATAAAGTTTATGAAACTAAGTAGATAAATCTCTGCAGAATCTTTTGCAGGAAAGATTATTAAAACACAAAGAAAGTTGGGAAATTTTCTGAAAAGTAGAAACTCATTTTCTAGTTGGCAACTACATATATTATGTCAAATAACTATTACATATAATGACCAACAGCACTCCTTGCTTTGGAGACAGTAGGACAAGGTCTTTATACCTGAATTCATAAACTCAGGCCCTGAAGTCTTGCACAGATATAGGCAAATACTTCATTTTATCTCCTGGAATTTTTCCACTGCCTACAAATACCCTATACAAACCAAATTCACTTACCCAGTCTTCCTATCTGACCACCCAGGAATTTTGTCAGGCACAGTCTAAGTTACTATTGAGTAACAACTTTTTGCAGCAAAAATTCAGGGTGCCCCATGAATATTTAATGCCAAATGGGTGTTTTCTATCACTCACTGCCTGATTTGACAATTCTCACCTGTCCTCATGGTCACATTGTGCAGACATCATTACGCAGACAAGGGCATGGTGTGCCTCCTGTACTCTAATATGGGTATGTTAGTAGAACCACAATATCAAATGATACCAGAATTATTAGGTACCACCATTGTCATGCTACATTAAATATCAGTTTATTCCCCTACTATGTATGCCTGCTATCTACCTGGGTTTTGACCCTCTTTCTAAAAGTTAGACAGAAATATTACATGTTCTTTCCTCCAAAAAGCTGCTATTCTTTATTAATTCCTGGTTAAGAACGAGCAAAGAAAGGCCTTAAACTGGCCTCAGATATTCTATATGCTAGGCAGCTAGTAAAGCAGAAAAACATCCCAGAGCCTGCATCAATTTCTGATGCAATTCCCATCCTGAGGGAATCCTCTGCAACAGTACCCAGTGCTTTCATCCCATCATGAGGTCAAAATACTAGCGAGGTGGGAGCTAACGAGAAATTCATAGTCTCTTGACATACAACTCTTTGTCCAAAACTTCATTAATGTCACAATATTATTTAAAAAAAAAATATTTTTTGTAAAGATTCAAATGATTTCACCTATCACTATCCTCTAGTCATTAATATGTGATGCCAGATTCGATTTCTCGGCATCCTGAGCTCAGATAAAATTTAGGCAGTCCATGAGGGCAGTAAGGTTATGTGGTATCTTAGGGAGATCTGCTCACAGAAGTGGCAAACTCAAATACAAGTATACAGACAGCATCACAAATTAAAATGCTTTTCACATAAGGCACTCTCAGAATATTCCCAGCACATAAAGCTAAGCACACGCTTAAGCGTTTTCAGCATCACAGCTGCATCTTGACTTAAAATACAAAGCAATGCCAAAAGATAAGAGAATTAAAAAGCCAAGTTGGAACTACAGCAATTGTACTTGGTTTTGTATTTAATACATGCCTCATAGTGGTTGTTAATAATCATGAGTAACTAATGAACAGTAATTGCATTTCTCTCCAAATCACTTGCTGATTAATTGAATTTACAGTGGACATTAATACCTGAACATTGGGTAATCTTCCACTGACTGCAGCAATGTAGTAGTATCTTTTAAGATGTATCTTAACCTTATTTTGGATTAGTGAACCATTTTTTAATAACACTCACCGTAAAGAGTTCTTGACTAATACATTTCTGAATAATGCCTTTAAAACAAAACACATATATAAATATTAATAACTACTTAAGTATAACCAATAACTAATATGAAGAAAAAAATTTTAAAGACCAAATACGTAAAAGTCTCATGAAAGAAAGAGCCACCAACTATTTTTACTTTTTTTTGGTAACTCTAGAGAAGAAAGATTTTCAAGTAACTGATAAAAAAGGAAAAGAATTTGGAGGTTGAGGAAAGGGTTAGCACCTACCAGCATGAATCCAATCCACAAATGTCAAAAGTGACCTGTCTTTAGTCTAGAACTCTTCGCTACTCTGCAAATCCCTTTCACTTATTTGTCCCACATTCACAATATGACAAAATACTATTTGTTCCATAGATGGTATTTACCTGATAGCCAATTTACAGATTAAAGAATTCGCAAAACCACTTTGTTCCAAATCACAAGAACATTATTTTTAGAAAATCCTGCTAACTGTTTTTTATCATCATACAAATCTTCTGTAATTAAAGCTTTTAGACAGAAAGGCTCCTGTTCATTTATTTTAGGAGCCACTAGAAAAATGCAGTTCTCCCTCCACCCTTTCTGAACACCATCAATGACTGCTAAGTACTAAACCAGGCACTTCCTTCTGCCCTCTTACTCCTTCAAAGTGCCAAACATGTAATGCACAGCTTGAGTTCTGCATGAGTAGTAGGCCAGTGAAAAATGTTTTCATTTATTGTATGCAATTTGGGGTATTTGCTTTTCCCTCTGCCCTATACAAGTCTGCATTACTCTCATCATCAAGGGACCAATGGCCCCTGTCAATTTTTCACTTATTGTGTTAGCGTCATCACCATACACCACATATATACTTTCTAGATTACAGACATTTTCAAAGGTTTTCTCCACCAAAAAAGAAATAAACTGTGCAATGGGGCAGCAGACCATAAAATCCCAATCTGGACTATATGCAGTTTTCTAAACGATGACAGAAAAACAGAAGCTGGAAATTATATTGTACAATATCATAGCATTTACAGTAGCTAGTGGAAACGATCCAATCAATATCTTGACAGTTGGCATGTTCAAGGCTGCCCAGGGAACACAATGTGCTGACTAGAGAGCATTAAAAGGCATTCCTTTATTGATCATCAAATGCATGACAGTATCCTTTTAAGTCTTGCTTGTTAGAGTTTACATTGTTCACTGACACGAACTCAAATTGGACTGAGGCAAAGCACAGGTAAGGGCTGTAAATCAGTTAGCGAGAACAGTAACATGCTGCCTGGCTGCGGCTGAGGAAAATTTAGGCCTCAGTTTAGATCACTGCCACACTGCGTGCAAAAGTAGTGAGACACATGCCCCGCTCTGGGATCCCCCATTACTGCCATAAACAAATAAAATACATAAACCCTCAAAACCTAAAAAATGAAATAAAAATAAATCAAGCTTTGCAGAAAGTTCAAAATGCTGAAAACTGATGGAAATACATGCTTAAAGCCTTTGGGCTCAATCAGATTGACAGCTATGTGTTTTTAACAGAAGTAAACAGAAAATTACCTGCCCCTGTCATCTCCCTACTACAGCCACCTTCCTTGAAAGTAAAAAGTCAACCTAACAATCAAGAAAGGAAGTAAAACTTCCTATTTACACTATAGACAGAGTAGAGAGAGTTGCACATTAACAGAAACACTCAAAGTACTTTTTAATCTAGCAAGGTCAATGCACAGCAGCAGCAAAGACACTGGTAGAAGCGTGGATGCAGACCAGTTGTGCGAGTCAACCCCAGACTCCCCAAGGGATTTGAACCGCCCCACTTAGCTCAAGCCTTCAACACCTGCAGCAACACACACACAGCTCTGCCAGGGAAAGGGGGCTTTTAACCTTTCTTTCACTGCCTGTCTGCAGTGCTGTCATTGCTGGCATCCTCACAAAGCACCACAAGTTCTCTCCTAAACATCATAAATGTCATGGCACGACACAAGGATTTTAAGTGGCATCGGTGCCACATCAGGGACGCAACTGACAAAGTTAAAGCCCTGGCTTGTAGCTGCAGCAGGCAGTGCCACGTTCTCCAAGGGGTTAGATGATACTCTGCTGGCTCAGGTGGCACAGCTATTAATCGGGATCCCTCCAAACCCACAGCTATTACGAAGGAACAGCGTACCTCATGATTACTCACTCTGCTCTCTGTTTTTGATGTAGCCACCGCAGAAACACCTGTGTGCACATATATGCTTAATCATTCAGTACTTAAGAGATATTGCCAGTGTTAATGGTGTTTCCATTAGCCTGCAGGGTTCAGCCAACTATAAGACCAAAAAAGTGTAAGTACACATAGTTACAAAAAGTTACTTGTAAGTAATGCGTTTACTTAGACATGTATACTGTCTGCTGGACAGTTTTCTTTGCTCTATAACTAAAACTGTAGTTATGTTGTATATTTACCTGTATTATTATTGCATGGTCATTTCAAATGGGATGTGATCCTGGCTATATTACCAGTTCATAAATTTTGAACAAATTATTCTACCTGTCTGCAATTCTTTTCCCTATCCATAAACCAGGAATATTAAAGTATTTTGAGGAACTTTGGATACAAAGCATTCCATAGTAGTGATCATTATCATCTGGTCAACTGTGAAAATTTCAAAAGCAATCAAAATATTTAGAAGATGTTTTAGAACATTTAGAAGATGTATTTTATGAAGTTTATCATAAAAGCCTAGAGTGAAAAATGTTTCTAATAAAAAATATATAATATGCACAAAACTTCAGTTGTACTCAGAATATAATTTTAATTGATTCGTTCCAGTGCTCTTTTAAGAAAAGACAATTTTTATGTGATATTCAGAACCAAAGAATTTCATTTTAGTTTTAATTTTGACATCCCTGTTAAAATTTTAAGTATTTGACTTTTACCATTGATACGCCTCTTAAAATATGCTTCTCTCTTAATTAATGTATATATGTCAAACAGACGAAATCAGAAACATGACAAAGAATGATGGTGAGCCAAATAAAAAAAAAAAAACATACGTTGGTCCTGAATATAATTGTAACATTATGAGCTAATGAAGAACAAATATGAATTGAAAAATTCTTTGACAGTGAGCAATGTTCCAACTGTTGTACAGCAAAGCAGTATTAACCGTCCAGGGGCAACGAGGAGCCTGTCCCTACAACTTTGAGCACCTCCTTCGTAAATCTAAACAAATTAGGCCAATACAGAAACAGCTCCAACATGAAACTTCAAACCAGGCTACTGACAAGAATACGCTTCTTTTGGCTAGTTGCAAACCTTGAACCTTTTTGCTGTATATGACAATAAACCAAAACCTACTGCAAGACACTATTTTAATTTAGGAACAATGCAAAGGTGTTAGAGAAACAAATCAATGCTTTCTGCTAATGTGGCGAGAACTAGAAAAAGTCTGCACTTACTAAATAAAAATATTTTGGATAGAGAAATATATATATTCAAATCCTTATGTAAATAAAAATTACACAAGTAAAATATACCATTCACTCATGTAAGTAAGAGGATATTACACACTTGCAGCCTGATTTACCAGAACAGTATTCCAAGTTAGATGCTTGTGTAACTAGGGTGATTTCTAGCTATTTCCAACTCAGAAAGAGCGGACAAGAAATTCTGACAAGCTATGATCTGTCACCTCCTTTGATCATCCATATATTCACTACAGTCTGTTCATTTTAAGGAGGAATTCTAAATTACAAAAAAATAAAACAGGTGAATTATTGACTTTATTGTTACAACTCTGCATCTGTACTGGTGTAGAAAGATGATTCTCAATTTTCCTTGGTATTTCTCTTCAGTAAACACTTTCTTTCAACTATCTCATCTTTTCCCCTTCTTTTCATTTGAATAATCGAATTTTCCTGTAAAAAATACATCTTTTCTTTAAAAATGTTTGTCATGAGAAGACGGATTATACTTTTTAGATCATTAATTTCCTACAGCTAGTCTAACTTTTGTTTGTGCCTGTTCAAAATCTAAAAGCGGGGTGGGGAAACACTATCACAACGAACATCAGAATCTTCTAAGCAGAATCCTCAACATATTACTAGAAGGGCTGGAGGATTCTTGAACAACTTTTTACCAGCAAACATAGCAATAACATGAGTAGAAATATTATGAAAGCAGACACGTTCTGCTGCATTCTACTATTCTTTTTGTAAGATAGCCATTCCCTTCACAATATCTTCAAAGGCAAGCTGGGTTGTAACTCATCATTAAATCTGCCCCAACCCCCGAGAACTCCTGTATGTCAAAATTTAACTCCTCCCTTCATGAATTTCTAATATAAGAAGCTATTGAAAATAATTTAGGTATTTCCTCTGGTGCTCTGTTTGTTGACTTTCTGATACCTTATTGTTTATTTCACTTATACCTACCCCAGTCTCCAGTGAGGCAAGAATGAACAGATCCAAAAATTCTCATTTTCAGTAGATGGCAGATCAATACATTACGGATGTAACTGTTTCTATAGAAATTAAGCAATGAAACATGACAACGTCAAAGTAAATGTAATACTACAGGTTACAGAATTCAGATTCATTGCTGTACTACAGCATTGCACAGAAAACTATGCAATTAAATCTATATTATTACATAAATGGCTGCTTTCTTTATCAGTGAAGAAACATGATTTGCCAACATGGGAAAATGTTTTTCCCTCATCCACTTAAGCTCAATTTTGTTCCTACTAAGAAAAACTGCAGTTAAGAATACGAAAATATGTGAATCTACAAGTTTGCTGCTACAACTTCATACTGTTTAGGAAAATACCACACCCACTCCCCTTTTTCTCCTCCAACAGTAGTTCTGGTGTCTTTTAAAGTGTGTCACTTGAACAAACTGAGAATAGCTCTCATATATTCAAAATTAATTGGCCCAAACATCTTTGTTCTTAGAAATGCAAGAAAAATGAGTAAAGTCTGTGCTATTTCTGCTCTTGAAGTCAAGAGTAAACACATGCGCACACACAAACTATTTTAGGAGATACTCAAGACAATAGGTCAAAGACATCATTCGTGCTGCAAAGCTAGCCATTTTAATTCTATGCCAGGCAACTGTTACTCATCAGTGAAAGCTGGTAATGACAAATGTTCACTATGATCCTCTACAAAACTCACTTTGCTAATGGACTGAAAATTCTTATTAAATTTTACATGTGGTCACAAAAATAACATCAGAAAAAATGCCCCTTCAAGAAAATATATCTAATTGTTTCAAGTCAGCAAATCTGGTAATTTTTAAAATGTTTTCTATTTTCCTTGGCTCTTCAAGTCTCAATTTAAATTAGTAGCATATGACAAGGCACATAGTCAGGTCTTCAGATGCTGCTGACACACAAACGATGGTGCTTAGGTATGGTTGTGCAAAGGTAGAATTAATCCTTGCTGTGGCTAAAATAAGCCCCTAGACTCAAATCAGAGTGCCATAAAGGAGTAACATAGACTGGGAATGTTCATATATACACACATATATATATATATGCACATACATATGGAACTAAAAACTTTGCCATCGGTGGTTGCAACACAGGATTGTACTGCCCACATCTTTCCCACATCAACTAAGGCCAGTTTCCTCTGATATTGCAAAAAAGAGGAAAAGAGCTGTTAGAAAATGTCTTTCAATTCTATGACACACTGACACTCCAGCTAACTGTGAGACAAAGGTAAATATGCAAAGTAGAGTCTCCTAGAAGAACTACAAATTTGTGCTGCTCCACAGAATAAGTCCTTTACGCATTATCAATCTTTTACCTGCTCAAAGTTCTTTAAAAATAGCAACTAATTATTAACAAATAGTAACAATACTAACTAACAATTTCTAACAAATTCCTACAAATAGTAACTTAGCAATGGCCAGCTAATGCCATTTTCTTTAAATAATTCTTTGGGTTACAGATGGAAAAAAATGAAAAAGAAGTCATCAGCATCTATCAGGACTAAATGAAGTCTGGCCATAGTAAAATGGAGAATAGACAGAAGGATGCTATTTTAAGCTGCTGGCACTGATAATATCACTGTTACAAAACCTCAGGCTTGTTAAGAAGTGTATGAAAAGGAGCTGTACTCTGTCACATCCCTCTCACCTAACTCTCAAAACTTTACATGGCCTCCTCCTATTTTTTCTGCCCATACTTTGTTTCACTTGGAAAGTGACAAAAAAGCCCACAGAGCCCAGCCCAGGGGGACGCAGTGCACTGATTGTCAGAGAAACACACACGTCTAAGTAAAAATAAAAGCCCCTTTCTTAATGCATCTTCCTCTAGGTTTCTTGCTTTTTCTCTTGTTAATACTACACAGATGTGACAGCTTGAGTGGAATTCCTTCCTGGATCTCTCATTGTCAATAAAGTGATGACTATGTGTTCAATCCTTCTTCCCTTATAGTCATGATGAGACTCTCATTCCCTTTTTTGGATTCTTCTCTCCCCTTTCCCATTTCAACACTTCTCTTTCAACTTTTGTATAGCTGCCCCAGTCAAGCTCTAGCACGTTTAATGGCATGCATATATTTACTATTAATTTTAATACCTAGCTTCCTGTGCAGTAGATTGAGATAAACCCTAAGCCAGACCACAAGTAAAGAAAGTTTGAATATTCAAACACATATATTATTAAAACAGCATGTGATGAGGTACAGGATTTTTCTCTATAGCATGATGCTTTTGCAAAAGGAATAGAAATACACTGCTGTCAATTAATACATTATGTTCTAAAAAATTCTAAAGTATGCAGAAATCCTAAAGTTACAAAAACTCAAAACATTTGCAGTTAAAAATACGTCAGTGTCTTAATCCTACGGTATGAAAAGAAAGTTTGGTTTTTTTTCATTTGACTTACAAGAGAAAGATGCAAGTGTGTTAAGATTTCCAACTCTGAATTAAGAACCACTTTTTAAAGGTACCTATAGGTACACATAGGTGACACTGTGCCTCTCAAAACCAATATCCACTGTGTAAAAGTCCTGAAAATGCCATTGCCACTAAATACACATTTAATTAGCCACTGTACAGAACTAATGTGACTAATTAGTCTCTGTACAGAACTATGAACATGTTAAGCATTCATAATTCCTAAAGACTGTGTTCTCTGCACCAGCATAACTGCTCTGCATAGCACTGCTGGGAAAGGCTTTTGATGGGCTAATTAGCCCAGGCAGGTCAGCCCACAGTTCCAACAGATCAGTGAGGAATACTTCTGTCACTATCACTCTTTTCTGATGCACCAGAGGGAAAGGAGCTTAATTAGGAAAAAAGAATAGGGGTAAGACAACACTGTGTCACAGCCTTATTTGGTGTACTTTTGGCTCCTATACCTAAATGGACACCGGGATGCCTGAACCATGTTAAAAATCTGATCAAAACTTAAAGTAGTAAGATGCAGCTGTTGACATCTCCATTATATTACAGTGATGTCACAAAGCATTATTCTACAGCTTGGAGTGAAGCTTCATGTACTCAACAAAAAATACAGAAAAATACTATTATTCACTTTCCTTCAAAACCCTTCCTTATACATTGGGAACACACTTTATGGTTAAGCCTGGGCTCTGTATTCAAAAGCAAAGCACTTGCCAAGCACAATAGAAATCAGTTCAAAATGCAAGATAAGACTGAGAACACGCAACCTGTCATCTAATTTCCTAGACTTCCAGACATCTACTGCATAACAGTGCTGTTACAGAAATATGCTCGACAAACGTATTTGAGATTCTCAAACTGCACAGTGGCACTTTAGAATGCTGACATCTATGAGTCTGTTACTACTTCTGTATGCATCCTCACTTCCAAACACTGAGGAAAATTGGAAAAGTTTGAGGACTTTCCTATTTAGGCAATTCTTCGTAAGCCTTACAGATGGAAGATAAAAGATAATGCTCTGAAATGAAGAGATCTAATATAACTATGATGCTGTATTCATGTGTATTATTTCACAGCCAGTGTACTATACTTGAAACCCCTGGCACTGGTTCCTTCTCTGTTTTGTTTTATGACTGCAGCTAGTTCCAGTGTTGAATTAAATATCTGTGTCTCACAGAGGATATAATCCAAAAGAAAATGGAGCCAAATCACTGATTTATAACAAAAACTGACTAAAGCACAAGACTTTTTGTGCATAAAACTTTCCCCAAACTTGTATGAGAGGGTACCACTTAAAAAGAGAAACAGAAAGCTTTAAGAGGCTTGCTTTCTACAAAGCGCAATGACTTTACAAATGCTCACCTGAGCTAACAAGAAAAGGAAATGGCAAGCCTCGCCTTTTATTTACTACGAAGTAATCCAGTAATGTTTCCAACATATTCTGATGTGGGAGGAGAAATGACAGAACTTGTACATCTGTTGTGACAGGTATTTTTACATTCTTGAGACGACCTGCCTTGGCTCCATCCCTGAGCATTTGCACTTCTGTCCCAAGGGAAACATTACCCATTTAAAGGTCACAAAAAAGAAAGGCTAATGCAGTTTATACACTAACATGATCTTTTTATGCACATACTGCCTTATTTATTGCTCAGTTTAGTTTTTCACTTTAGCATGCATCACTCATGATGATCACAAAGGTCTATAAACATGTCCTGGTTTCAGCTGGGATAGAGTTAATTTTCTTCCTGGTACTCGCTGTGTTTTGGATTCCATACACAAATAATGTTGATAACACATATTGTTTTGTTGTTGCTAAGTAATGCTTATATTGAGTCAAGGACTTTTTCAGCTTCCCATAGAAGCTGAGAGGGAGCATAAAGAAAACAAACTGGCCAAAGGAATATTCCATACCACAGACACCATGGTCAGTATACAAATGGGGGTTGGCCAGGGGGCAGGAATCCACGATCACTGCTTGGGACAGGCTGGGCAATCGATCATCGGGTGATAAGCGACCGTACTGCATGACTCATTGTGTATATTCTTTTATCATTATTATCTTATCTTCCATTACGGTTCTATTAAACTGTCTTTAGCTCAACACACAAGGTTTCCTTTTTTTCAGATTCTCCTCCCCTATCCCACTGAGGAGCAGGTGGAGTGAGTGAACGGCTGCGCGGTGCTGGTTGCCAATCAGGGTTAAAAGATGACAAAACGAAAAGCAAACTAAATTCATCTAAAAAAAGAAGTCTGGAACAAATATGTTGTTGGGTCTGAAAAAAACCGCAAGAGAACAGATGGTCAAAAGCACACTTTAAAGTATGCACGTATAGGTAATGCAAGAGTAATTACACTTCTATTAATTAAAGTTAAACCAATGCTTTAATTAAATAATGGTGGGAAGCAGACATAGTCATCACCTCCAATCATTTTAAAAAAAAAAAAAGCTTTGTGAGGGTTACCCAATAGAAAAATCAAAGAAAATATGAACATTAATATCTTAATGTGCATGCAAAGTAATTTATTAATAGATTAAAATTTTAAAAAGCTGTTCTAATGAGATGCAGCAGTAAGCCCTCTGATATGCAAGCAGTGCAACTGCCTTAGTGTATTAACTTCTTCTGTTAATGTTATTTGAATATGTGTTTTGAACTAGAGATTATGAGCACTGATTCTGCAGAAAGCTTTCTTTCAGGAATATATTTCTAGCTTGCTATTTTTGTATAACGATAATTGCCAAGGAAGCTTTTCTAGCTGAACGCTACAGTACAAGACATACATCCTCTTCCTTTTTATTCCAGGTGTTTTTGTAGAACTGCTCTACTGATCAGGTAACTTATCCAAGAAACCCTTCACCTACCTTGATGTCATATTCAAATGACAGATCAGAGAATACGCGGCTATTCAGAAACTGGAAATTAAAGGACTTGGATACTTTCAGAAATTTAGTAAAGTAGGGCTGTAGGATCAAAAACTAAAACAGCAGGCAATGCAAAGTATCAAATCTGCTGCAACTAGCAAGCGTAATACATAAATCACCTACAAATAGTACGTGGACCTGATAGTGTAAACTAATCTTGATCACAGGTAAAGGTGACTTTCATACCCCTTACCTTTGTGATATCTTGCTATGTAAAAACAGTTTTCAATACTATGAAGCACTCTGAACTATATCTTGTAGTTCCTGATCTGGAAGTTGGCTTCCATCTGCTGCCCACGTCCACCAGCATCTTCATATTATTTCAGCTGCTGTTCACAACGCTCCCCCCCGCCCAGTATTTTGGGGTTGTTTTTTTTTTTTAAGAACTAAATCAAAGCACACTGCAATTCGGTTGAATTCTGTCCTCATCCTCACAATTCTATCATCAGTACTTCAAAGAAGGGATAACGGATAGACACATTGTCTTTGCAATAGGGGTACGGTCTTTCACTGCAAAAGGGATTCTGCTTTTTTGCCCCATTTTGGAGCCTTTTCTTGTCTCCAGTCTGGCAATAAAGAAAGAAAAAGGCTCCTACCTGTAATATCTTACTCAGTTGTGGATAAATTATATTACCCAGGGATTTATTTAATCTTCCATGTATTTAAAGATGCTTTCAGCATTTTTAAAAGATTTATCTCAGGATAAAAGGATTTTAAAAAGTCATAAAACATCTCTCCAACTTGACAAAATACATAAAAGAAATCCAGAAAAATCACGCAGGAAAAAGATAAAAAAATCTAAAACAATCTAAATCACACTTCAAAGACATATATAGTAGTAGCAGCATATACTTACGCCTAATGATTCGTACAGTATTTCCAAAGCCCAAAATTCAATTTATAAATTTAATGGAACATCTCTGCATTAAAGGGCTGCCAAATCTACACACAATTCAAGGATTATGAATGCTTTCATCAGTGAGCATGTATTAAGAAACAGCAAAAGAAACTTTGTATTTGTTTTATCCTAGAAGAAGTAGAGGCAAACAAGTTCAGCTTTTTTTGTAAGCAAATACCAGTTATTGAACTGTAAGCATACCAAACAATGCAGTTATCAAAAGAACTAAACAGGGAAAAGGAGAAATATTTTTAGATTGCCAAAATTTAAAATTAATCATCATTTGATCTCAGATTTATTGCAAATACTGCTTTACATACTACTAATTTTCCTGCCGGCTAGAAAGTGCAATTGATTGAAGCTACTGTGGTTTTTTGGAGATTTCTTAAGTACACCATAATGTAAAGGACATTGCATATATATATTAAAAAGAGGTCTTGCCAACATGCAGCTCTGAACACAGAAATTTCTCCGTGATCTAGCATGATTAAGCTAATGCCCTCAAACCACATTTAGAACTTGTGTTATACCGATGCATATTTTAATTGTACTTTTCGAAAGGGTAATGCGTTGCTAAGTCAATACTGACAACCTGATCTCCTGAAGATGACTGGAATGATTTTCCTGCCAGCAGACACTTTAAATAGGGTATACAAAAATGCACTGCTGTTGTCAAAATCTTTGCATACATTTCCAAACATTCTTACAGTGAGAGTTTTGTTAGACATCCACTTTCTTATTTGGAATAAATATCTCTAAAAAAGATGTACTTAAACCAATGCATATTTGAAACAACAAAAATATTAGGACTAACATTTCATAACAGAGATTAGTACAGTATAAACCTCTTTCAGAAGGTCATATTATATAAATCCTACTAATTTAAATGGAAATGTTATCTTTGAACAGAGAAACAATTTGGCTTGTGAAACTAGCTTTTACTACTAATGCTCAGCATATGTTTTGAGGCACATTACCATACAGATACAGCCCAGAAAAATCAGGTTTGAGTGCCTCATTAGCCTAGTGTCTGAAAGCACCGTACTTGCACACTGACAGTTGTTTCTGAACTCCCCTGGGTAGGCCTAGGGATATACCTCATGTATCTCTTCTAAGAAATAAAGACGACTCCTAGTTACCTGTGGAAAAGCTTGCTTGTCTGCCAGTAGGAATTTTGTAAAGTCACTATCTGGGGATAATTTGGTATTTAACTTCCCTGAGAAGCTGGCTACCCTCAACCCAGGCTGAATTCACATCCTAAACCAGAAGGTTCTGCATCTCAGTCCAGGAAGAGGGGATGGACCCTGGAACCCAAATATGCTACAATGATCAATTATATGTGTTGTTAATAGGAGGGTAATCAGGAATGAAAAGCAGGTAAGGAATTTACCTGGAAGACTATACTTAGACAAAGACCACTCAGAGGGTAGAAACAGTCAGAGATGTGGAACTCTACTGGGTTAGTATAAAAGGACCGTGCTTCCATTTTAATTTTTAAAATACTTTTTTTTTTATGACTGCAAACTCTGCACTACTTTTGAGGAGCTCAAGTTAAATTAGTTCTTACAGGGTATGGGTAAACAGGAGTTAATCAAGATATACGAAGTGCAAGTGCACTATCCATGATTAAAACATTTATGAATGGAACACAAGTGGGAGACAAATAAAGCTCTATAAATGTTCTATAGCATTCTATCGTTTCACGCTTCTACTCCACTTGATTTAGACCACAAAAATGCAGCTATTCACATGCAAAGTGCACTAATTGATAGACAACTGCAAACAGAGGAGCATGCCTTAGTCACTTCTACCCATACTGTTTCTTTACTTTCTATAGATGATGAAAATATTTCTTGCAGAGCATACATCTTGGTCTTCCACTTTCCAGGCATACGCCACATCATTAAAGTATATCCAGACAAACACTTCCTCGTGTTCCCTCTCTTTTTCTCTTGCTGTGAACTAATGAATTATTAATTTTATAAAAACAAAACAGGTCTAGCAGGGAAGATTTAGCAAACACTATACTTGTGTATAGTGTTTATACTATCTAGTCTACTACTATCTAGTATACTATCTAGTCAGTATTATAGCTGGTTTAAATCAGAGAGATTCAGTTTAAAACACCCAGGATAAAAATCAGTCACAAGAATAGTAAATAATATAAATTAAGTGAGTTTCTCTCCTACATGTCACTTCCATATATTCCTGCAAACAGTTTCAGCTTTGACTAATTTTACTTTACCATTTCTTAATTACTTCATTTGGCAACTCCCAAACAGGTCTTTAAAAGGTAGCTAAAAATATATCCCTCAGTATCAAAAAAACGTAAGGATTCTATTTTTACTTTCAGGTCTTACAGCATAAAACGTCTTAAGTCCCAAATGCTACTGGAAGAAATGTGACTTAAGTCAAGTGAGAGCAAAATAAAGCGAGAATCAATATCACTTCCACTAGAAGAATCTTCAACCAACTAATAGCACCATAAAATGAAAAGAGTTTAATATTCTTGTTTCAATGTTGCCAAGCTGTGTATTTCCTCACATATGTACTTTATTCAAGAAACTAAAAATAATATAAGTAATAAACACAGAAAGAAACAAACATGAAAAAATACATGGTAATGAATCAAGTTATTTATACTGAAAGCATTTTGTTTTATTATTAAACAACCTAAAACATTCTGCCCCACCCTCTTCCCCCTTTTTTTTTTTGCTGCCATTCTTTTTCTAAATTACTATCCTTCCTCCTTGAAGTTTTATTTTAAAGCAAAAAACTCTCAGAATCCCTAAACATTATTTTGTAATACTGAGTGGAAAAGATATATTTTCTGCATTAGAAAGGGACTTGCTTATATATAAACAAAAACTTTCCAATAAGTACTATAGCTTTTAACCAGGAAGAATATTACTGTTACTGGTAGAACATACAGCAGTAGTTCTACCAGAACATACCGTAGTTTTTGCTACTGAACAAAAAAGCTTTACAGTGACTAAGACTCCCCCACCCTTTCCTTCCCTGTTTTGGTAGCATCTACCCTCGAAACTCTGCTGACCTGAACCCATTAGATCAGATTGGTTCCTCGAAGAAGACTAAGTCAGCCCGACCACCTGGCTGATAACTTCTGTCTACCTTACACAGACTCTGGCTCTCCTTTGACCCCCTCACTGAGACAACTTCAGCTCTCTAAGTATTCACTTCTTTTTGCTGGGTTAATTACAGCCTGCTCACCCATCTGAACTTACTGTCTGATCTGCCAGCCAGCTCAGGATCATGCACTGGAGGAAGGGAAAGGAGGGGATGTCCCTTCAGGAGCAGCAGAAATAGCTGCATTAGGATGCACGTGCAGCTGCCACCTCCGGTTTGTTATACCAGCACTCCTTGCTGATGGTGTGGCGTTACTGCTTGCTCGGCTCCAGGGGCACCGGCGGCTGCTCACAGCTTGCCCTGCACAGCTAGAGCAGGACAGAATAAGCAAACAAGATGGGGTGGGAACGGGGATCGAGCCCACTTCCCTCCCCTTGCCCTCTCTGATCCTTTCTAAACCAAACTCTTTTGGGGTGGAGAATGCTGGGGCTTTAACAGCTCACCACAGGGATACAGTGGCACCAATGTGCTCTCGCTGCTATCACACAGATGCTGGGGGCACAGCTCCCCCTGACTTGCCCCCAGGCTGCTTTCTTCTTCCCCAGCACCACCTTGCTCCTTCCCTGCTCTCTCAAGCCTCACACTTCATCAACAACTCTAAATTGGCTCAATTGTCTAATCAAACCTCATCCAGAAGGATATCACGATAAACTTAACACAACTTTAAACCATGGTGCTCTGCTTTTATGCTCTTGCCATCAACCATGTCATTTCATTCACCTTCTTTTGCTTCATATTTCATCTGATCGGTTTGAGTACATACTTTTTTTTAGGTTGTGTTTTTTACTGTAGTAGGCACACAAAACACTACTGACAGTAAAACGGAGAAGATGCAACCATACAATGGTACCGATCACATTACACAGTCAATGTGACTGCAATGAAATGGTAGCTGAAGAGATCTTTATCACATCTGAGAGAGACACAGGCATATTGGCAAAACTTCTAAGCATAGAAAGTGCAGACTTAAAACTGCAAAATCTGCAGAGCTCAAATTTATTCTTGCTATATCACACCACAGAAAGCAAAATATGTTCACCTCTGATCCGAGAGCAGTGACTTCTAGGAGAAAGAGCGGAGTTAAACTATGCTGAGTATAAGATACAATATGTGACAAGGAAAAGAGTAATAAGGAGAACATTTTGATTTAAAATACTTAAGATTTAAGAGCTACAATTAACAATATGCTCTTTCACTAAGGCACCAGTGCATAATTTCTCAAAACAAAAGAAATGCATTTCTCACTCAGAATTGGAGTCAACTAATGGCAATACTTTGGTGAAAGCCAGAAAAGAGGTAAGCCAAAGGAACTGACACAACACTAATTTTACTTACTTTCTTTGATCCTTCCTTTCAACTTTGTAACTGAAAGAACTAAGAAAAAGAATTTACATAGAAACTTCATAACCAGCTTATTTCACAGCTGATGAAATAAGTACCACCGATTCTATACATTTCACAAAGGCCAGCATGTTATCACTCAACTTATAAAAACATGTATGTAAGAAAAAGCAGATTCATGACGCGATACTGCACTATGAAAGGTAGCTTGAATATCAGCAAACGAAGTTGTTGCCATGGCACAAAAACTGTAAAAGTATTTTTCCTTCTCTGCATTTCACAGATGCTGGCACAATGCTAGTGCAACTTTGTAGTGACTTCCATCACAAGTCAGACAAAATAAAACCCACAGATAAATATCTGTCAAGACAGCAGTTGAAGGGTATAATCTTTCGTCTTGTCAGCATTCATTTATGGAAAGAAAAAAAGAAAAAGGATAAAAGACAAAAAGCTTACAAATAGCCTAGGATTTGTACATTTGCTTCTTGTTCTTAAAGAGCAAGAAGGTTGCCTGAAGCTTTTGCTGCTTGTATATATTGGGAAAATTTGTATGCTGCTACCAAAGGATAACTTCAGCACTTACTTTTCCTTCTGTCCTGCAAAAAAAATTACTTTGCTTTGGGATAAAATTGAATACAAACATGATTGTTGGAGAGCTCTGAAAAAGCAGATTATTTATTTTTTTTTAGGCAAAACAGAAAGAAGAGGGAATTTTGGTGATGAACTGAATCAGAAAGGACTTTCCAAATAGAGACAGTAGCAAGGGAGAGAGGAAAAAACATGAGAGAGTAGGAATCAGTGTGCAGTTGTGCTAGGTAGAAACAAGATTTCAACAAAACGCAGCAAGAAGAGATGAATTTTAAGCATTTGGGAGTTCAATGCAGGGGCAGACTTAGGATGAGAGGGCAATCAGTGAACTGAGTGCAGGGCGGAGGTGACGAAGACAAAGTTTGCAACCAAAGGTGGAAAGGAGCAAGATCTCAAAGACTATTACTGGTGCAGTATCTTATTCAGCCTATGACACTAACTATGCCACTGCTGTAATTTTCTTGGAACACTGGCTCATCTTTTACAAAAGAGATTACTTATTTTACTATCTAGATAATGAGTTTTACCACATGTAACAAAAGTACAGCTCTTGCTGTACATAACACTTCCACTCATCAGGTTCATTCACATCTACCTTTACTCTCAATTGAATAAAAATATTTTTTCATTTAAAGTTTCATTTTCTTCTCTAATGAAATTTAGCATTTCCTCTCTGAACTGCAAATATACACCTAACCTCCTCATTCTTAGATGTTATATTTCATAGATGTCATCCACTTGCACCTCAATCTGATTGAAATGTACTTCTTCCTTCAACTTAATTATTAGTATTCTTCAGCATTAACATTTTCTGAGTTATATTTTCAGTTCAATAGTTTAATTTTGTATTCATCAAAATAGCCCACTGGAATAGCATTTGTTAAAAAAGAACAATCAGCAAGAGGCTTGCAGTATACATAATTAATCTCCAGGGGCATTTTACAGCCAAATTTTACAATTTTCTGCCTTAAATTATTTTGCTATAAGCTTTTTACACTGAACAATTTGCAAGTACTCAGGGTCTTCTCAGTCTCTCTCATATCTTTTGGCGCTGCAATGGATTTGATTTTGGTTTGGGTTTCTTTTTTCAGTTGTTTCTTATCTTTCCACATAAAATAATTCTCTAAGTAACATGGCCTTTTGGTGGTATTTAGTTTCTTCAGCCTGTCTGGTTCAACTACTGCTGAGCCGGCCCATGATTTTGTTGCTGCCGAGGCTATTGATAAGAGTGAGGACTAAGCCGAGAGATATTCACAGCAAAAACACTCATAGAAATAATGAACCTTCTTGTTCCAGTCTACACTTTAACTATTATATTTTGCTTCCTCATTCAGTAAAATTCATGTGTGCGTTATTGCCTCAATACCATTACAACTTCTTCATCGTTTCTGGTAAGGCATAAAACTGTGACCTATTAACCATACAATTAATATTAGCAGCCAGATGAGCGATAATTTAGTTTTTGAAAGGGAGAGATATCCAAACATTAGCCAAATGGGAAAAAAAGCTGCGTTTCTTTTAATAGGAAAAAATGACAGTTAATGTCACATCCAGGGCTCCTGCTGGTCACTTACTGAGAAAGAAAGGATGACTCCTACTCTATCACTTTTCTCTCAAGCTTTAGTGGCAGCCCACAGCTATCAGTGAGAGACTGGAATAGAGTACAGCGGTACTCCTGACAGGACAAAAAAAACACACTAGAAGGTCTGGCTAGTAGGTTTTAGTCTTAACCAAACATTAGATTTTCCTCACATCAGGTTTGTCAGGACCAGCAGGAAATCACTGCTTTCCCCTGTAGCACACCACACTGTTTCCTAGGATCATTTAGACAGCTTCACCTAACAGTCCTGTGCTACAGCTAAGACTCTAGAATAAAGCTGTCTCCTCTCTCTCTTGCCCTCTTCCCGTAATACACAAGCATTTCAAAGCATTCTGGTATTTCATAGCAAAACTCTGCATTTGTCACATGATTACACAGACTGCAAATATGTGTGGAGGGAGTATCAAAGTACATGCTCTTGTCAATTCTTTTGACCACCTTTTTACAGCCAGACCCTCCCTGACTGCTCCTTCTCACCATTCCCACACTTCATCTTACAGAAAACTGCTCCTTCCGGCTCCTTTCCCTTCCCTATAGCTATCCTTGCCTTTATTGACCAACTCACTCTTCACCCCTTTCCCTTCCCTTTACTGGCTCCAGCAGGGAACTCAGTCTAGTAAGCCCAGAAGAATTTTTTAATTTGAGCAGCATTTGATCCAAGCTGTTTCTTCTAGACCTACATTCCTATTTTAGGATCAAATATAGTTTTCTTTATGTACTTTTCCATGCTTGCAATTTGAGAAAAAAAAAAAAAGGAATACCACAGATAATAAAAGATACAAATAACTTTTGTAAGGGTAAAAAATATAATTTATGAGTAAAAATGTGATAGCATTAGCATAGAGCTTTCTGGTTGTTAATAACAATACAATTACGTAAAATTATAAACTTAGAAAAATAAAACTGAGTCCCTACTTACCCGTCGTTATTACAGAACACTTGGTACTTCCCACAAGCAAGTTACTGTGTCCATATTCTGGACAGATCTGTACTCAGGCAATTGCATTCTCACTGTGCGACATAACCCTTGTAAAATTTCAACTGGAAAAAATAGGTTTTAGACTTTCCCCCTAAAAAAACCCCACTGTTGTGTTGTTAACATAGAATGCATACCTGCATTCCTGAGATGAACAAGTGATCCTTAAATATACATCCTGTAAAAACTTGTACTCTAGATAAAGGGAGAATTAGTACAAAGCTGGTCACTTTTAAATTAACATAAACTTACTTGCTTTCTCCTCTGATAGCCTTTCCATTTCCTGCTGAGTTATGCCTACAGAAACTATAGCATTTCAGAATTAGAATAAAATAGTCAAGGCAGAATTGGGCATGTGTGCACCTAGAGACATTTAAAATATGTTGTGTGCAAAAACAAAACGCGAAGAGCTATGATGATTTGGGTGACATCTACTTGATGTCACTTGGTGGCGCTGTTAGGAATGTTAGCTAGCCACATTTTCTATGCTCTCGCAACCTTTTCTTACCATGCCATTTTTGCAGGACTAGCATATTAGTGAAAAGGAAGAAAGAGGGCAGCCCTCAACTCCTCCCCAACAGCAGAAGACCTCTTTTCAATTCTATTGTTTGATGCAGCGTAGAAACCCAAACTAAGCCACAAGAAAGTACTTTACCTTACAAAAGGAAGAAATCAGACACAACAGTGATAACAAGCAGGAAAAAATCAGAACGGAAGAAATATGCTTTAAAATAGAGATGCTGTGCTACTGTTGAATGTAGAGCTGAGGAGGTCGAGAATGTGGAAGGTGCTTTGCAATGGGCCCTGGAAAAATCTTCAGGGGTACTTGGTGTGTATCCAAGTTATGTGCTGCAAGGACTTTATTAACAAGTGAACAGTGTAACAACAAAGTCAGACCTTAGAACTGACGATTTTAGAACAGGTGGAAAGATTATCTGCTCACATACTGCCAGAGGCTAGACAGCAAGCTCAATGGACCCACTGGCCAATCTGAGATGACATATCCTGTATTTCTGCCATATGTTCTAAAGCAGAGTGGGTGTTTTATCTATCTACTTGTAACTAGTATACAGCATCTTTCGCCAGTGTTTGCTCTTTCATGGCAGTAAATTTACAGAAATTATTTTTTAAAAAGTTACTGTGAGAGACCTTAATAATACCACTTCAACGGCTGACTGAGCTGATTAAATCAATTCCTGTGCAATAACTAACAGCTCTCCAAATAATCTGCAGAAATCATTTAAGGTAGCTTTTGATGCAAGAGCACACAGACTTGGTAGAAGGGCGGGGAGAACCTTGGCAGCACAGCTAATAAATGTAATTATAATGATAAAAGCTCACAAATGGCTTCATTCTACACTGTCACTCACAGCACAACCTGCTATCGTTCACTCCTGCTGCACACAATGACCTTTGTCATGCTTGAGAAAACAGCTTCCCACTGTGATTTGACTCTTACTGAGTGGCCAGATGGGGCAGTTTTGCTTCATTATTTGTGTCTGTGAAGTGGAAATGCCAACAGAAAGATTCATTACTGTCAAGATCATCTCTGCAAAGCTCCTCTGATTTATTAGGGCATAAACTGCTGTACTGGCTGTAATGAGACATAAATGTTCTGTAAGGCCTATGAACTCAAGAAGGAAATACACACTGCCATCAAGAGGCTATGGGCCTAATTTATTAACAGCTTGTGCCAGTACTGTCACAGAAAATCATACAAGCAGACTGCAGCAGTTGTAGGAAAAAAAGTAACAGATTAGCCAATGACATGTTTACATAAAATAATTTCTTTCATTTTTCTGAAGTTTGTACAGTGCAGACAGGTGAAGTGCAATGGAAATGCTAAATACGTTAAAATATTAGCTACAAGATCACACAGACCGTCCCAATGCAAGATCCACTCCCGACCGTGACTGAAACTACCCTTTACAGCCCAGCCCTTAGGATTCTATGCTTCTATCAGCCACTGGTACCTCAGATGGTTAAAAAACCAAAACCAACCAAACAAAACCAAAAAACCCCAAACAAGAACAACAAAAAACAACAGAAACCAAACCAAACAAACAAAAAAAAACACACACAGTTTGCACAGCACAATTTAAATCTGAGCCCAAATCTGTAACCATAGTCAAGTCTGTGCTGAATTTTCAGAAAGGATGTAACAAATTATGTTTACATTTCAATTAACACATTATAGGATAAATGTAAACATCGAACTATAAATTTACAGTTTACAGAAAGAATTGTACAAAAGTTCCATACTGAAGTTTCATTAATTTTTCATGTACGTTTTCCAAAATTTAGAGACATATACACCCAAAGTATAGGTCAATTTTTAAAAAAAAAAATTGTTTCAAAATGTTGTTTCAGAGAACTTTTTACAAGAAGTTAGGCCTTGAAAGAAACTTCCCTAGTGGGAAATATATCACAATCTGAGCAGTCATACACAGACAATTAAAACTGCATAGCACTTTTTTACTTTCAAAATATCAGCAAAATTAATCAGGTAAATTAAAAGTACAAAGATATCTGCTTAAAATGGCATGGTAATCTTGCCTACGCTTCTAATTTAATAATCCAGTCTCACTCTGAGGGCAAGTACACTTTGTACTGACACAGCTCCTGTGAGTAGTTCTGAGTCTTGTAGATACTGAAGTGCTGTTAGCACTTGATTAAATATTAATGTGGGAATGAACACCAGGTTCTTTTGCCACTCAACAACCCATTAATAAGTTACTCTGGAGAAAGGAGGAAAAGACACATGTTTTGTTGAGCCACTTTCATTTGGGAAGGCTAAATCCATACATTAGAAGAAAAAAAACAAAACAGTTCATTAGTGGTGTTTTTTAACATACCTACATGGTTTGCTTTACAGTACTATTCCCTTATGGCTATTAAATGTTCTGACATTTAAAAAGCAGCAAACTAAACCATAACTCAACCAGGCGTTTACTCACCTATTTCTCACTAAATGATGGAAAGTTATCCAGAATGTTTTCTGCAAATATGTATTTTATTTCACAGTTTACTAGCTGTTCAAAGGTGTCTCCTATAAAAAGTGGTGTTTATATAAAACATACAGAACATAGTAACACTGAATGCTCAAACAGTTATTAATTAATAGTGATTTAATAGAGAATATGCCTTCGCAAAATGCTTTTTCACTGATACACTGCATCATACATGTTTCTTGGACAGATAATATGGCATCAACGGTTCAGTGCAAATGTGAGAAAATTACCAATTCGCCTATAAGTAAAAAGAAGTAGTCTGGTTTTAAAAGCTAAAAATAACCTTAATCGAGTCTCTTCTCCACAAGGTAAGATGAAAATTTAAGAATCATCCTTTTGGTTATCAACTTGGTTTTACACTGAAGTTCAGCCCTATTTTAGGGTCCTGGCTTCCAAGACGGAACACTAGTGAGCATTTAGCTTCAGAGATACCAAAGCTTTCCAGTGCCTCTTGCAGCAGAGAAGGAACAATTGCCATGAAACTCCTCCAAAATTTATAGTAACTACTCTCCTTCCCAGAAAATTCTGGAGCACTGTGCACCTGTATAATTAGAGATGGAGCTGTTGCTGTATCAATCTTGTGTGGAATTTATACACAAAAGGGCAAATAATATTAGGTTTGCATGAATGCAATGAAAGATCTTAACCTCACCAGGATGTGACGCCCATCTGCCGTTTCCCTCCTCTTGTCTCCACAGAAATATAGCTCAAGCAAGACCATATTGCCACATTCCACCATTAACATCTACCAGGAAAACCCTCTCAGAAACAAAACAAAACAACAACAAAATGAAACTTTTAAAATGCATGAAAGATGACAACATTATCATCCAGGCTGAGGTCAAGTTCTACTTCCTCCCCCACACCTCAGCTGTGGTTATTTACACAGCATGAGCACATGCCTGCTCTATTCCTCTACCTTTCCTGAGAGTCTCTGGGGGTTTACATCATGTAGAGATCCTGTCCACCTCTGCTAAGCAGTTAAGTCTTAAAGGTAATACTTTGTAGTTAACGGAAACGAGTATCTGGCACAGAAGAGCATATCAAAAAATTGCTCTGGCACAGAGTGGTACAATACTTACCAGAGTTCCCTAGATGGATTGAGGGGACTGATGGAGGGATTCACATTTTCAAGAAAGGAATCTGCTAATTCCCTTAAAGGTTCAGTATTTGTCAACTCAGAAGTTTGTTCTGGCTTGTTGGCAACGATTAATGACTGTGATCTCCTTGCCTGGGAGAAGAGACACCATTCTGAGCAACCTTTGTGAAGGGGTGGGGGGAGACGTTCCCTACATCCTTGCTGCTCTGTGACCAAAAATGGCCTGACCTCAGTCTAGTCGTGTCTACGAACATGGGGAAAATACGTGAGGATTTTATTATGAACGAAACTAAGATTTTGAAAATTATGTTTATTATTTCCTATTGCTAATCCAAGTAGAGCACAATCAAAGACTTCTTTTTGAGTTTCACCTTTGAATACAACTGAGTATTGTATGTAACACTGTTATAACCATAGGAAAAAACCCACCAATTATATCAATCTACTGGCTTATTAGATGTCACTCTTGCTGCACACAAATGTAGAGCCAAGTGCATTTTTCTGGCTGAAATTGCACAAACATGACGTACCACAAAGGCATCCTCAGATGTCTGGCTCATCGCTAGTTTCCATACATGACCTTTTAAGGAAAATTTAGGTCAGCCTAAATAAAACAGTTTGTTTCAAAATGGGGTGCCATATGTCAAAACGTACTTAGTCAGCCAGTATAATTTTTAGCCAAAAATTCAGTATTATCAGATATGGTGTTAAAATCTCTGTACTCACAATTTTCTCATGCT
Source organism: Dromas ardeola (assembly GCA_013398915.1). Classification (NCBI taxonomy): domain Eukaryota; kingdom Metazoa; phylum Chordata; class Aves; order Charadriiformes; family Dromadidae; genus Dromas; species Dromas ardeola. The sequence continues at coordinate 53,105 of VYZM01018298.1, forward strand.
GTTTGTGTACACATTTGAATATTTTGCACAAATTTGGTTTTGGTTGCTTAAATTAATCAAAATATTAAAAAAATACTATCATAGTTATTAGAATCATACTGATATCACAGTTTGTTAAAATCATTAATAAGTAATACTGCTAAGTTTCCATTATGCTTTTTATGGACTAAGTTTTGTCACCCTTTTTTTTTAAATTCTAAACTTTTCCATTTGCTATATAGATATTGTGAGTACTACTCATCATTAAATCCACGATAAATTGGGGAGATAGTCCCAGAATAGAAGATAACTTCCATTTTGACAGGATTGTACTGAATAACACACAAGAAGGTGCCATAAACTACCTCTAGCTAAGAAAAGGAAAACTTATTTCACAAGGCAGCTAACAGGTCCCGATGTCTTGGCAAATATTCCTCCCTGCGTAGAAGACAAAGAGAGAAGGAAATTCCAACTGGTCACTTAAGTAGAGCTATTTTCTAAAGAAATTACTGTAGCAGAGAGGAACACAACAGCATTGTTATACGGATCAAATCTCAAGCAGTGTGTGCTGCCCACATGCCAGTCTTCCAGGGACAGCACAGCTGAGGGCACAGATTTTCTGGTAAAACGAAGTAAACCAGCTAGGATACTGGATGCCCCAAATATAGACCCAGCAGAGACACTGTACTAAAAAAGTCTGAACCCCTCTGATGAGCAGTCCCCATCAAAGCTATGAAGAGAGATTTTTAGATCCTCATTAATCCCTACCTGCCATACAATAGCACGATGCTGCCGCTGGCTGTGTTCCCAACGCTGCACAGAACAAACGCACCAAGTACTGACACTATAGCATAGGAACAGGGGGAGTGGGAGAATGGGGGGAAGATAACACGGTCTCAGTAAAAATCCATATTCGTTGAAAAGGCTGGTTATGCCTTTTCAACACAACATAAACCATAGGATCAGACTCAAATTCTATGGAAGAAAACAATGGGAATCTCAAATAATCCATACAACCTAGCCACATTCTGTGGTCCCCACTAAGTTGCCAGCAGTACAACTGCAAAAATGCTACATTGATGGTGCTCCCACAAATTGGTGACTGATGAGGGACTCTTTTTCAATTGCAAGTGACAAGAAATGGTAGGACAGAAAGATAATCTAACCATAGCCATTTTTACACACAGGATAAAATTCATCTTCCATGAATTTTTGTGCCTATAAAACTTGATAGCGTGAATATTTGATGAAAACTCAAGCCCTAAATGTGATGTAAACTTAGCCAAAGCAAATGTTTGCAGTTTTCACCCATCTCTACCACAGATGTTTCAGTATTTAGACAAAACTCTAATTTTATAGAAAATTCAGCCATTTCTTTTTCACAGTGAGCGTAAAACTAACAAAAGCACACTCAGTTAATTTCATTCTTGGAGATTAAGTTAATAGAGTACAGGAACTGCCTAGGGATTTTTCCCTTCATTTGTAAAAAGAATTGAAAACAACTGCACACCTACTACAGACCAGCATCAACAGTAATTTTCAGGCTGGTAGATGTTTGTAGATAATACAAAATCTGGGGGAAGTAGGTACCTCTAAAAGAGGCAGATTGGAATCTTGAATAAGCGACATGCTGCAACTAACTTATAACCCAGCGTTACATGATGAGTATCATCATGTATCTGGGAGCATAAGGCACATTGGAAGGGGAGGTCCCTTCCAAAATTTGCAGCCCCAAATTTTATAACCAGTTTGTTGGAAATCATATTCAGTGGCAACACCAGCCCATGGCTTGGCAACATTCTTCTTCCAGGCTTGTCCATATTGGTAATTCACCACCACCTGTAGCCAGCCTTCCATGCAATACCACAGAAGACTTTTTCCCAGAAGGAAAGAAATCTGTGTAAGACAGTCTGAGAAATCCCCTTTTGATTCGCATTTCATTTACTTCATCTTCCTTCCTTCCCTCTCTTTTTCTTGCCATTATCCCTTTTCCTTGTAATTTTGGGCATGATTTTTTACTCTTGGAAAGTCTAATAAACAGATGGATCTAAAAAATAACAGAAGTTAACTTTCAGATGGTCTTCCATCATTTATAGTATGTTAAACCTATTCCTTTTTTGCGTGAGTTTGTTTACTATTTGGGGAAGAAAAAGTCTATGAGAACAGGAGTGGGCGTTCTTGAGTTGAAAACCTGCTCACAGCTTTCTACCTGACATACTGAATATATATTTCAGTTTATTTATTTAAAACGCATATTTGTTTAGTAAGAGTTAAAGATGTAGACTGATCCAAAGTGACTGAAACATAAATGATGAAAGACTAGTATTAGTCTATCTTTTGTCTTTATCCT
>VYZM01018299.1:0-34162 GCA_013398915.1 Dromas ardeola
CTTGGCTTTCCTCGTTTCATCCCGTTTCATCTCCTTTCATGTTTACAAGTACCTAAAGGGTGGGTTTAAGGAGGTTGGAGCCAGGCTCTTTTCAGTGGTTCCCAGTAACAGGACGAGGGGTAACGGGCACAAGCTGGAACATAGGAATTTCCGATCAAATATGAGGAAAAACTTCTTTACGGTGAGGGTGACAGAGCAGTGGAACAGGCTGCCCAGGGAGGTTGTGGAGTCCCCTTCTCTGGAGACTTTCAAGACCCGCCTGGATGCAGTCCTGAGTAATGTGCTCTAGGCAATCCTGCTTTAGCAGGGGAGTTGGACTAGGTGATCTCTAGAGGTCCCTTCCAACTCTGAAGATTCCGTGATTCCGTGATCCCTGCTTACTCTGCTGGCATTCTTGTAATCTTCCCAACTGGTCAGTCCCTTCTTCCACGTACTGTAAACTTCCCTCATCTTTCCAGGTATGGAGGCAAGGCTTTATATTTTTCTTTATATTTCAGATACCTTTCCAATAAATACATTTTTTATTTGCCCCATTGGGTAGGAAACACCCCACATGGAACTACTGTTTTGAGAAATAAATTTGGAAATTGTGAGCTTACCGCAGATAAGCAGTATATTCTGAAATTGCACTTGGTGTTGCACGATGATGGACAGTATGTTGCAGGGAATGTCTCCTGAGAAAACGTGGTGTCTCAAAAAACAGAAGAAATCGGAAAACTTGGAAAGCAGTTTTTTTGCTTTTTCGTTGATCTGATTTTGAAGCTTGTGTTCTGATTTTTCTGTAAAATAGATGAAATCTAGTGATAGAGCAGTGCTTCTCAAAGCAGCAGTTTCCCCACTGGATTTATTTTAACGTACATACTCAGGAAGAGTTAGCAGCTTCACAGCACCCTGCCTCCAAACCGTGAATAGCAAGGGGATGTTACAGCCATCTTTGCGGATTGCACACAGATTTGTTTTCCAATTAAGTGGCCAACACTAGCATATCGGAAAAAAGGTTGCTTTGTTCCCAGTCAATGTAAAATAGCATTTCTCAATTGATTCAGGTACGTAAAAACCAAAAGGCATATTTAGAGGACCCTGGCCTAGCTTTGGTTATAATCCTGCTTCATGAAGGAGACAAACCTCTGGGGTGCTTTACAATTCGCATTTCTGTTATTTTTTTCATTTTCAGAGAGTAATTTTTGTTTTACTATCTTTCATTTAAAAATGAAACACTTCCCATGAATGTGCAACAAAACACCATTTCAACTGGAAAAAGAAATTGAGACACTTCTTAGCTTCTGAAATGAAACATAATTTTTCCAGGATCTGTGAATATTTTTTCTCTTTCATTTTGTGTTGCCAAAAAACTTGGCAGATCTTTGAAGAGAGCTGTGAAACCACATATTCCTTTCTAGCAAAAGAAAGGACTTGATTGCAAACTTCACCCAGCTCCATGGCTGAACTTTTGTTTGGTGTGGGATTTCAATGATATGTGGATCAGAGGTTGTTTGGCTTTCAGAGCCCATCAAAGCACACTGTCAAAACAAGAATTTAAAAAAAGCCACTCTGTGGGGAACTCACCAACAGTGGAGAGGAGATCATAGATCACGGAAGAGCTGAGCACCTCTGTGAGAACTGGGTCCGTGCTGTCAACAAATCCGTCTACTTTTTCCAATGTGCTCATCTTGTCTGAGAATATTTTCTCAACAGCAGCAGAAAGCACTTTCCCGGCAGTTGACCTTTTTGTGTTGAGGACTTTGGAAACCATTTTTCCTAACATGGGCTCCTGTAAGGACAAGAAATTTCTCCTCTTAGTTGTAAATAGGCTTTGCAGAACCTGTACCTTTATGGAAAATTCCTCTCCCACTCCATTAACCCACCGAAGGCCAAATAAGCACAGCTAGAAAAGTGGGTCAGATCAGCGTGGTAGGAGGTAGAAACTCTCAGTTGTGCAAGAAGGGATGGTGGCATTTAGACAGAAAGTCTGTACCTCATTTTTCTCAAAGTATTTAATCTTTTGAATGACTGCATCTGTAAAGCATCTCTCCAGATTTGTATTCCAACACTCATCCATCTTCATGAAATTCAGGTAGAATGTCAGAAGTTTTTTGGTCTCTACCTGCAGGAAGGAAATGCTTAAGCTGCAGTTGCTTTCTGGGGCCTTGCCAAATATCATTGGTTTCTCACCTTGGCGGAGGAGTTATGCCCCTCTACACCAGCAAGGAGCTGGCTGCTTCAGCTCCCATCAGCCAAACACTGACTGGGACAAAATAGAGCATCCTGGGGTCAGGAGAAGTCTGAGCATCACCCCCCTGCTTGGAGTTAAGTAACCATAACTTACTTTCTCCAGCCACCTTTCAACTATGCCGTATATCAGGCTTTGCCATTTCTGGGTCCATTCCACACACAGGATCTCAAATGAGAACAGCTTGTGACACACCTGTGTCAGAAAAACAAAGCTGGTCAACTGGGCCTCAAGGTATAGACAGACCTTCCAGGGTGAGTGGTTATCCCTTGCGTGGATTCTTGCTACTCACATTGATGTTCTCTAGGAATGGTCTATTTAACATGGGTGGCCCGGGCAAGGATTTTTCCAGCTGATCCTTGATGCAATCTGCAAACTCACTGAATCTTTCTGAGACAAACTGCTGAAATTCCTTGGGAAATAAAAAAAAAGGAGAGAATTGGCAAGGAGAGACAGATTCTTTTTTTCACTCTGGCTTTTGATCCTTAACTGCTGTGTACAAAGTGAAAACAAAGTCCTTCCCACAGCTATCAAGGTCCTCCAAGAAGAGAAATGGCTTGCACACTCTGAGATGCTACCAGCTTTGGTAGCAATTTTTTTGCCACTTCTCTGTCCATGCGAACCCTCCTCATCTGCGCCAGCACAAATTCTGACAAGGTTAGAATAAGTAACTGAGAAAGGTAGCCACATCCTCTGCTGTCACTCCTATAGTTGGCCACATTTGAATGAAGCAAACCTGAACTCCTGGCCCTTCTCAGCTAAAAAGACATGGGTATATGTCTTTGTGAAAGCTATGGGTGTTGTTTTTACCTGATTTGCTGGCAACACATCTGATTTTGCAGCAAACAACTGAAGTATCCGTAGCAGTGGCATTATCAAGCTAAATGGCATTGCATGCCAGTGCTTTAAGGAAAATAAAAGCAATGCATATGTTGAATTCAGACACTGCAAGGCATCCTCCTCAATCCTGAGCTTCATCGTCTTCTCCATACCCCCTGGCAGGCACCTGTAGATACAGAAAAGCATGTACATCTCTTGTGCTAATTCTAACAATATAATTCAAAACACAGTCCACACAGCCTTGAGCTTAAGTGTCATAGAATCATAGAATCTTCATGGCTGGAAAGGACCTGTGAGATCATCGAGTCCAACCATACACACACAAAAAAAGCCCCTACAATTTCTGCCACTACAGCATGCCCTGAAGTGCCAAATCTATAAGTTTCTTAAATACCTCTAGGGATGGTGACTCAACCACCTCCCTGGGCTGTCCTTCATTTGCTGTACAATGCTATGCAATCTCAGCCAACCTGAGCCACTTATGTGTCTGAATTTGGTGCCAAATCCCACAACATGAGATGAAGGTATACTGTCTGACAGGAAAGATTCCCCCGTGGATCTCCTTCTCACATGATACTCCTCAGTCCCAGAGGGGTTTAAAGGATCATGACATATAACTAACAAAGAAAATTACTATAACCTCCCTTGTTCTGCTCAACCGCAAGTCTAGCCATTCCTTCCCACCTCCTCCACTGAGCTGTCCTAGTATTTCTCCTCTCAAAAGATTAGCACTTACGAGTCCTTGAACCAGATTTCCATCCTTTCAGCAATGTTGTTCAAAACTCCATTCAGATCCTTTTCCTGAATAGAGGGTAAAAACATACACTGAAAACAACTGTGAAAATCCGTCCATTCCTGGAGCTGAGGCGGTCTTCTATGAAAACTGGTTTGAAACCTTCAGATAATTATTTTTTACCAATTTTTGATTAAAAAAACCCACAGCACTTCCAAATGGAAAGGCAGATATAGATCTTATTAAAATAATCACTTCAAACCCCAGATATCTCCAAGATCTTCGGAGTTCAGAGGATGGTGTGGGAGGGCTTAGCTCAGATTTTTTTCAAGTACAAATCAGAGTGTGTTGGGGGTAAGCCCTATAATAAGCATCAAGAAGTAGATTTTAAGTGGAATTCCTCTCCAGGGCCTCAGAGCATATTAAAACATTCTAGTTAGAACAGAAGTGAGAATGACAGAAAGTAGGTTCCCACAAACAAGTCCTATTCTTATTTAAAAATAGTCACTTCCCCAAAAAGGCAAGTTAGAACTTTAACTTCCTTCTTTCATCCTTTATAACTTTAAACAAGGTTCCAATTGCTTGATCGCCCTGATGTTCATTTTGGGTGCTGCTTTTAGTAGAAGGATATAAAAATTGCTTAAAGATTCTGATTAACATTCACTTGATACAGCATTTGCTAGTCATTTTCCAACCAAGCCAAAAAACAATGAGATCCCCTTGCCCACTTCACTCAAAACATGGGTATTGAGCTCTCACTTCATGGTTCTATGATTCAACCCCTTTGGATTTGTTGAAAATTTCTTCATGAGCCAGAGACTGTCTGGCTCACCTGTACAAAATTGCACAACTTTCCATAACCAAGGAAAGAAACACCAACAAGAAGCTGATCTATTACTGTGTGTATTGTCTGATTGCCTTACATGCATTTGGGATGATTCACAGATGTCTTTAACGATGCGTTGGTACACAACCTTCAGAAGGAGCTGAGGTGGAAGCTTGATTTGGAGCAGGGAGTCCTTGGTGAAATTCTTCAGTGCCAACATCTCCAAGACTGTATTTGCCAGTGGAAAGCAGCTTTCAATGAATGACTTGTGAATCTCTATCATCGCCAGGACTTTCCTATGAAAATGGACAATCAACAGCAGATGCATTTTGGAGAATCAGGAGGGACTTGGTGCCATTTTATGTGCTCCTGTGGCTGGCAAATGTGGCACTGGACTTAAAGAAGAGGTGGCTGGACACTGAATGGGATATCTGGGATTTCTTAGCAAGTGAATTTCCACAGTAAGACTTTTTATTTTTTGAGGATTTTAAAGAGGAAATTCTGTTTGAGACTTTCAGTCCAGGGGACACTATCTTGTGTTAGTGCACATACGTGCCTTTGCTCCCTGACCAGTTTGCCTGCAGATGGGATATTTTGGAGTGACTCCACCTTTCTCCCTGTGAAACAACACCCAAATGAGGATCTAGGGGTAGTTCTCTCCCTAGGGTTACTCCAAACAGACTGTCTGAATGAGACTGCACAGTCCCCAGCTCAGTCTTCCCTTCCTCTAATTCACCTTCCGGTACCCTCCTCTCCACCTAATTAGAGACCAGGGCAGGAGTAGGATGTATGAGAAAGGCAATGACTTGCATCCTAGGGAAGAAACACAAAGTTTCTGGTGGCTGAAAGTCCACAAGCCAAAACAACGAAAAATTATTCTAACAGTACAACAGCTTATTTCCCTGACCCAGCCTTGATTCTCTCTCCCTTTCAAACCCACCTCTGCTTCTCTTCGTCATCTCTCAGCTGCCAGAAGTGTTGTAAGGGAATCGATTGTGGAAAAAAGGGGTCCTCCATCTTCTCTGTGATTGCATACAGCAATGGAATTAGCCAAATGCACAAGGTGATGTCTTTATTACTTAAGCAGATTTTCTTCACAGCTGAAATGTAATTCCTGAAAAAAAAGGAACCCCCCAAAATCTTCATCAGTTGTCAGAGGTCCCAAAACCACCTCCTAGGATGGTAGTGGGATCTGTGTGCTTTCCCTAGTGCTTTTGAGCCCAATGGCATTCATCTTGCCTACATGTAGATGCATGAAGATGTGTGAGAGAGCGAGAGCTTGGATCTAGAGACCTTACCAGCAAACATCCATGTACAATAAATGAATCCCACCCCAGCTTTCCCAAAACAGTCTCCCTCCATAAATTTTATGTAGCAAAGGAAAATCAAAGGAAAAATAACTCAAATGCCATAGTTTATATCAAAACGGCATGACAGAATACAGTAATCTGACTTTGTGATCTAATATATCCATTTTTGTAAGACTCAATTCAGCTATCTATGCAAAATTGTCTAATTCCCTTTGAGATGTCTGGGACATCCAAGACAGACCTGCAGGGCTTTCAGACATGAACCAGAATGTCTGGGAGACATTAATCTTTTCAAATTGTCAGCAAAATGTTTGGTGAGATAGCACATGGCATCTAAAATGATAATTGAATTTCAAACCAATCCTTGCTAAAAATAGGACCTGTGGCTCTCCTTCCGTTGGAGACCTGGCAGAGTGGACAGACTGCACAGGTTATGGCAGCCAGTGGCAGAAATATAGCTAGGAAGCATTAAAGTGAAGGGGAAAGAGTGTTGGGGGACCACATTCCACCACTATCTTCACATAATTGCTCCGTGGAGAAAATGTCCCAATGAACTGAATGACTACAGAAGGATCTGTAACTCAAGAAAGTATCATGACACTTTTAATTACCTCTTTCCTCTCAGACGCTTGAATTTGCCTTGAAATGGGCCAATGTCCTGGAAGAGTTTTTCAGCCTTGATAATTACATCTTTGCTTAGTGGGATGTTATAAAAACATGAGGTGTATAAGGCAAAAAGCAGCCCATCATCTTGATGCTCTTCTCTCTCCAGGTATTCAATGATCTTGTCCATGAACTTTATCATGTTATCATGCAACTGGACAATGAGAATAAGGAAGGGGAGTTTCACCGAGACAGATAAGACAACTTTACTTGAGGAGCTGGGAAGGGTTCAGGAAGGAGGATGGAAGATGCAAGTTGCTAAGAATCATTATTTGGAGGAAAAAGCCTTGCAATTAGAGCACTTACTTAAAGACAGGTTCCTGTCTTTGAGACAGCTAACAAATTTCTTGGCTTCCATTGTGTCTCACTGCCCTGGCACCACCCCGGAGACAATGTTTTCCTGGGTGTCATAAGTTTACCTAGTAATTCTTATGTGCTGAATCCACACCGCCACCAAGAGCCTGCTTGCCACGCATTCTAGGATGCTCAAGCCCTCCCACAGACAAAGTATAGGTAAACAGACCTTCAGTCTCCCAACTGAGCTGGGAAATAAAAGGGAACCAAAAGGAATAGTGGAGATTCTTTCAGAGGACTAGCTTGTTATAGGATGGAGTATGACTCCATGACTGAGAAACCAAAAGGGCAGATAAACTACTTTCACCTAAAAGAGATGCAGCACCTATCACTCAACACCTATCATTGGGATTTCCCTACAGATGACTTGCAAGGCATTGCTCTGCATCCTGTGTAGCCCAGGTGTATTTCAGGCTTTCCAGTATATACGACCTCTTAGGATACATCCACAATGTAAGACAACATCCCCACCTAGATGTTTCTGACCTAGGTACCCAGTCCTCTTCTGGGTATACCCTGCTAACTACCTCTGAGGCAAGCCCCAGACCATGCCAGGTGGATGTGGCACCTCAGCTCAAACAGGGCTTTCATTAAACAGCACTGGTGGGTCAAGCCTGGCCAACAGCCAAACACCCACCAGGCTTCTCACTTAATCTCTCTCCTGGGGGCCAGGATGAAAACAGAAAGGCAGTGAGAAGACTCACAAACTGAGATAATGGCTGTTAAATAGGGAAAGCAAAATCTGTGCACATAAACAAAGCAAAAAGAAGAATTCATACACTACTTCTCATTGGCAGGCAGATGTCCAGTCCATTCCTGGGTGGCAGGGTCTCAGCACACACAATAATTGTTTGGGAAGACAAATGCCATAACTGCAAACTTCTATCCTTCCTCCTAATTTCTCTGAGCTATTATTGATGAGGACAACATCATATGGTATGGAATATCTCTTTGGTCGATTTGAGTCAGCTGTCTTGGCTATGTCCCCTCCCTACCTCTTGTCCACCACCAGTACACTCACTGTGGGGAGTGAGGGGAGAGAGAATGCCTTGATGCTGTACAAGCATTCTTCAGCAATAGCAAAACATTCACTTGTTATCACCATTGTTTTTGCCACAAAAGCAAGACACAGTACCATATGCTATGAGGAAAGTTAACTCCATCATAGCCAGACCTAATACCATCTCAGACAGAAGCCATGTTGGGATGGGAGTGGACATCAGCAGTCTCCCTTAGCCATGGAGATTTTGCCTTTCTATTGCATTTGCAGGATAGGGATCCACTTCCACGAACAATGAGAATATTGACTTCAACTTTTCTTCCAGGATTCCTGCTCAATCCATGGCAAGAGATGGATGTATCCAGGGCAAAATTCCCCCTGTCCACCTTAGGATAGGACAAACATCCTCCTCTTTGTCCCTTGCAGATAGATCTCTGCTGGTAATAAAGGGAGCTGGGGAGGGGAGGCTTGCTTAAGTGGACCTGAAAATAGTACTCAGCTCAGGAAAGTAAATACCTGAAAGAAGAAATTTCAGTCCAGAAAAGGTCCATCATTGCAGTCGATAAGGACTGGTAAGCTGTTCCTCTGACTAAACATCAGTACCTACTGAATGGTTGACTCTCTCTCCAATCCTGCAATGACTCTGTTGACTACTTCTCAGCACCTACAACAGGAACTAAGACATTCAGCATGTGTGCACCCAGTTATGTTTCAGTATGTCAATTTTATTTTAGGTGTCTGCAGTCTTAAAATGCTTCCTACCTTTGGTTCATACCCCTAAGAAATAAGTCAAATGGGAATCTAATTTTAGACTTTAAAATGAGGCATTAAGGACAGAACATAACCACGTGCAAAATTCTTTTTTTCCATGCAGGATTCTTAAAAACAAGGTAGTCTTTCCATGGTCCAGCCTCAAAGCTAGTTCTACAAAGGACACCATTTGGGTCTGATTCCAGTAGATCTCCTTTGACCTCATCAGGCTTTGGGTGCAACCCAGAAATTGGAAAGAGCAATGAAAATAAGGTCCAGCCTTTTGATGTTCTCTGGCTGTGGTTCAGAACCCTATGTGAATTAGAGGTAGCTGCAGAAATTTCTCTTCAAAGGTCTGTCTACCTGGGAACTGATTGCTACTTTGGCTTGGTGTATACTTACCACGTGGTGAGCGAGATTAGTTGGAGAACAGGGTTCACCTTCTGCAGCATCCCCGAGACAGATTTTGAAGCTCTCTGTGTAGATCTTCAGTTTTCTTTCTATATCCTTAAAGCCCTTCTGGAGCCTGATGATGCAGAGAAATTCATCTGCAAGGTATTCTATGATACCACAGTTGACTGACTTTTGGGGCATTGCTGAAGAAGATTTGCATTTGAAGTAATACTTTTTTTTTTCTTTAAAATGGCACTTCATATTTTCAAAAATGGTCCATGTTCCTGGGGAGGAATCAGTGTTTGTGAATGAACCTTCAAACCTATAAAGGATGAGTCTTCAACCGGCCCTTAGCTAACAATACCAATTGCTTTCTATGAATGCCAAGCCCAGCTGAGCCACAACTGAACCGATAATGCACAAAACTCGCCATGCATATTTGAATTCAGCCCTAGAGATCTCACCTGCACTTTAGTTGGGCCTGGTGTGCATAGCACATGGCTGATTCAATTGCCCCAAAAATAAGTGTCTACTACTTTTTGAGTCATCCTGGCATATTCAAAACATCTATAGAGGGTGGCAGATCTGACACTGGACCTCCAGCTGACCTGCACCCTTCTGGAATGGCAGCTGAAGGCCTGATGGTAGGTGCAAAGGTGATTCAAGGCTTCATTACACACTCTCTCTTGCCCAACAATGAAAAGTCTGAGTTTACTCTGTGAAAAAGTAAAATAACTTAAACACTCCTTCCATAATAGTTTGTGTTTGTGTTATATAAAGAGTTTGTTTGTGTTGAATAAATAGCCCATAAGCCTATGTGTCAGAAATCCTCACAATAACAATGCTTCTGCTGCAGGAAGAAGGTGCTGACCCACTGCGAAGCAAAACAAGGGTGAGTTTTTATTCATCTGCTGCATGCAAGAATTTGTTGTCAGACTTCACCCCAGTCTTACCTTTGAAGGATGTACAACACTTACCGTCTGCTTTGATCTCTTCCTTGGGAATGCTTAGGACTCGGTGTAATTGACTCTTCATATTCCTGGACTCCGTTCCATAAATATACTCTAAATCACACATTCTCATTTCACAGTCAGTTGAGAGAACATTGTTAATGATAGCATATTTATAAAAAATTGGTCCTCTCTGTAGGTCAGAAATGAGTATCGTTGCACGGCCCATGATAAATTTTTCTCTAGAATAGAATAAAGAAGAATATAAATTAGTTACTACACCATAAGAAGCTTCCATCAGGTTCAATCCCAGATGGACTTTGGCTGTACAGATCAGTTCATGCAGCAAGAAGGAGCAACCAACATTCACATTCAAAATGCAAAGTTCAACAAAATGCCTCTGGCCTTTATAATGGCAGACAGAAACTTGATAATCTGACCTGGGCTTGAAGGTTTATCAGACAGGAGAGAAATAAAAGTAACTGGTAAGAAGACACAATGTGAACAACTCTGGTCCTAGCCAAAGTTGCATCTGCCTTGTAAAAAGAATGGGAAATACATCTAGAGATATTCTTGCTGAGTACTGCAACTGTACCAGAACTGAAGTGACTCTATTCACTCCATCTTCTCTCATGAAAGCCCTCTGGTGACATTTGAGAAGCTCTGTAATGCTTTAGACCTCCATGCAGATCTGGCAGATCTGATGCAGGACCTACAGAAGTTAGGCTTAACACTGTAACTTACTTCTACAGACACCTGAATTTGGGTGTCTTTGTCTGGAGTTGAAGCCCAGGCTGGGACCCTAAAGTTGGGGTTAGCTATACGCTTTCCAAAAATGTGACATCAGCATACACTTAGGTATGATTTTTACCTTTTTTTCAGAACAGCAAATTCCTGGTATTGTCCAGGTTGTTTGTAAAAAACAACACAGATCTTGGATGTTCCTTGAGAATACGTGGGTTTTTTTGACATTACAGCAACAAACTCTAGGGTCATTGTTTCTTCTCTTTGAAGTCTTTCACTGGACAGATATGGATTCTTCAGGCAGCTATTGGAAGGGAAAGAAATACTATGAAGTCAACATCAAGCCCCCCTCCACCACTCCTTCACCACCCTCACCTGATCGCCTCAGGATTTCAGGGCAGCATTCAGGCACTCACATGCATTTCTCCCTGCCTCTGGCTGCAGCTCCTGGAAGAGAAGTATCTTCTGCATCATTTCTTCCAGTCCTGTACAAAAATCCTGATTACCATGAAGCATTTACAGTGGTCCCAGCTGCCTACTTGCAAGTATCAAGCCACTGTGTGAATAACTTAGATACAGACAGCATGCTGTACACCAAGGGGCATTGCAAAGAGACAAACTCCTGTCCTGGAGGGCCTCTACCTGTCTCCTTCTCCATCTGCTGGTGGAGGAAGGAGTTTAAGACTGGAGTAGCCTTACAGTACTAAAGCCACACCTCCTCCCAAAGACAGCTCTTCTCCCAGTAAGCTCGCAGCTCTCAAGCTCCTTGGGGTCTGATGAGAAATCCCACAGCATAGATCTCCACATCAACAAACCTGCTATTGGGTCCTAGGTTTTCTTTGCTTTCACAGTCATCTGCAAGTGAGGAGAATGTGGGTTAACATCAGCAGAAGATACACCAATCCAAGAAAAATTAGAAGACAGTTGAGTACTGGGAACGGGGGAGAAGATCTCGAAGTTAAAATCCCCTTTTCCAATTAGAATCTGCTGCAAGCTCTGAGCTGGGCCAGCAGTCAGAGAGCCCAGATTTCCACCCTAGTGGGTAGACTCATCAAAGCCAGCTAAAAGCTGGCATATCAAATCCAAGCCAGTTACCTACATTTAGTAGAGACAAGTTAACAGTAGTGCACGGAAAGAAAATGTCATTGAAAAGGGTGAAAGAGAAGCACATGGGAAAGAAGACAAAAAGGACTGATCTAGGGCAGGGCTTGCACCAAGTTTTATGAAGTCAGGAAGCTCTTATTCCTGCTGCTGAAATTCTGCCACATTCTGCCCCTTCCAAGGAAAACCTCCCAGGAACAAACTTGCCTGGGTTAAAATTGTGCGGTAATTGCAGATTGTGCCTGCGACATGATGCTCAGACAGCCATCCAGCCTGCTGACAGCACCATAAAAATGTGCACATCAGCACTGCCCTTCCCCATTGTTTCGGACTAGCGTACAAATGTGAAGGCAGGGTATTTATTACAGGGCCTTTAGCGCAAGTTGGGGCATCTTCTGCTTCTAGTTCTGTGGACTCCCTGATTAAATCCCTGGCATAGGAGGTAAGAGACTGGCTGTCACATGAGTGTGACATACTGCTTCTTGCAGATAGCTTTTCTTTGGGCCTAGGGAGGCTGGGCAGAGTTCACCATCTTTTTCTTTTTTCTTCTTTATTTTTTAACCAAGTGAGGCAGCCTTTTTTTTTTCTTTTTTTTTTTTTTTTTTCCTGGTAGCACTGATGGGGGATCACCTTTATATACATTTATATACATTTCCTTTTAAATAAAGTTCAGATATTTTAAACACAAGATGAAGTTCACCTTCCATTACACATTACAGGAGCTGGAAGACTTCAATAGGCAAGTACCACCTTATAGTTAGTTTTACTGGGCTTTCCCTTACTGTATAAAGGAGGAAGTTGCTAGGTTAGAGACATCAGGAGTGAGCTGGTGGCTGTTTACATCGCCTCCGCCCACAACATTTCCTCTTACCTCCTTTCTCATGTAGCAGGTTGCTGCTGACTTCCTGCACAGATGGAGGCACAGGATGAGGTTTCTCTCTGTTTTCATCGTCGGTGTCGCACTCTGCACTCTCCATTGCGGCAGCTCAAACCTGAGCAGCCAAGGAGAAAACTTCAGCAACGAGACTTGCAGCTTCAAAGCCAAAGGTCTAAAGGAAAGGTTAAAAGATCACAAAGATCAGCCTGAAAAGCCCAGGTCTGGTCATTTTACCTCCCCCTCTTGCCCCATGCAATGAGGAGGAGAACCTCAGTAGTGGTTACAAGCCCACTTGGTTTCAAACCCTTCTTCAAGCCATGTAGGGATTTGTCAGCACCTCTGTGAATGCTCAGAAGCATGGAAACATCAGCTGTTTTTTAAAACCTCTCCTGGAAATACGACTTCATGGGCACATTTTGAGGAACTTCTATCGACTGGGACTTTCCAGGTGAATGCAGTTTGGCTCAGTCCCACTCTGCCTTGTGAAAGCGTAAGAAAAAGAGCTGAAGTTTCTGTCCTGGAATCTCTCTCTGTGCACCCTTTCACCCTTTTTCTGGTGTCCTCTCCTTCCTCCTCCCTGATACTGCTCTCAGTCATACTGTGCATTACAATTCTCTCTCTCTCTGCAGCTTAGTCTCTAAAAAGCTTAAAACCTGCTCAGTCCCTTTCCCACGCTTGCAGTTATTCTTTTTTCCTCCAAAACAGCGAAACTAGAAAGATATTCAAAAGACAATTAATTTTTCCTCTTTCCTGACAAGTATTTCTCTTGTAATGCAGGAAGGGGTGAGAGCAGCACGTTTTGAACAGCCCTGTAAAGCCTCCTGCCTCCACTTCGGGTGCACAGGGAGACCAGGAGCCCTGTTCTGGCCTGGCCATGAATTGGGACAGGGGAAACCGAGGCAGAGGGTCTCCCCTTGCCTTCACGCAGATGGGGAGGGTCCCTTGACCCCGCTGTGTGCCCGGGCAGCCTGCAGACCAGAGGCTGGAGGAGGTGGCTGGGGCTCTCCATGGTGAGCCCCAGGGGCCAAGCCGAGTGGGAAAGAGCAGGTGAAGCCCCAGGAGAGACACAGGGCTCCCTGGAGACCCTGCAGGGTGAAAGCATCCACAGGAACATCTCCCCAGAGCCTTTCCTTGGGTTTAAAGCCTGCAAAGGCCTGAGCAAAATCCCCTGGCAGGACCCTGCCCCAGCCCCTACCTTGTGCTGTGGCCGCCTCAGCTGCATCTCCCCACCAGGCTGGGCTGTCACCGCCTCTTATACCCAGCCGCATCTGCTGGCTGATGTTTCTCGGAAATCAGTGGAAAGTGAAAGAAATGGTCAAGAGGTGGTGGAGCGCTGCTTGTTTCCCACTGCAGGGTGGAGGAGGAAATTCCACAGCAAAAACAAGAGCGAGGGCTCACAGGGATGTTAAGGGCCCCCCCACCCGTCCCCAGGGTGTGTGGCTGCCCTGGCATGCTGTTGGGCAGCCCTGGGCTTCCCCGGCACAGGGTGTCGTGTGGGGGTGCCTCAGCCCCACGAGTCTCCCTCTGCTCCAGGGATCCTGAAATGCATCGGACCAACAGATCCCACTGCCCTCCCACAGTCCTTTGGGTTCCCCAGTGATCCCACTGGTGTCTCTGCTCCACAGATCCCCCTGTGGCCCCAGGGATCCTTACCCCACAGATATTCCCCCACCCCACATGCATATCCCTCTGTGCCCCAGGGATCCTCAGGGTATCTCAGCCTTACAAATACACTTGTGCCTCCAGGGACATGGGGGCTTTCTCCCCCTCACTCCTCCTCCAGCTCTGGCTGTCTCCAGGATCATGGGGTCCCTGCTGTGTGTCCCGTGTGGTCCTTCTACACATGTCCCCAGATATTCTTGGTGTTTCTTATTCCCATAGATCCTCTCGTGGTCCAGGGTCCCTCATCCTCTCCCTGGCTCAATGGATGCTCTAGATCCCAGCCATGGCCTTCTGTCCTTGCACATCGGGCTGAAAGCCAGAGCTTAATGCCCCACTGCCCAGCACAGTGGAGTGGTGCCAACTGAAGGACATGCCCAAGGCCACCAGCAAGGCTGCCATCAGGAGGGCATTAGGCCCTGGGGCTGCTCAGGAGTGATCCTCAGGCTCCTGTGGGGACCCGTGATCTCAGCCTCCCCTGCACATACCTCGAGGTCCTGACTGGCAGCTCTGGACTGGCTCAGCGGGTGACCCAGCTCACCCTCACCCACGGTGGGTGACACGGTGCCTGGGATGCTCCACAGGCGACCCGGGTGCCTACTGAAATTAGACCTTTGTAGCATTGTGTTTGGTCATACAAAGCTACAACTCTGTGAATTTGGAAAATTCAACTTTGCCTCCTTCTGAAAAAGACGAAAGATGAAATGTTTGTCTAGACCTTCCCTCCCCACTCACAGTCCGTGCCCCAGTCATTGCAGCACAAGATTTACTTCTTTCCCTCTTCTGTGACTCAGAAAAAAGTAAAAGAAACTGTGTCAATACCTGAGAAAGAATAGCAGGCAAATTAAATATGCGGCATTTGTAAATTCATCAGAGTGTAATGGCAGCTGACCTGGGGAGATCCTCTGCACTTCTGAGCTTCGTACCCAGGTGTGGGGTGCCCCGGGCCCACAGGTGGTGAAAGGCAGGTGCAGAGCTGGCTGCCGAGACCCACTCCTGGTCCCTGGTGCCCTCTGGCAGAACAACTACAGCTTCTGATACCTTCTGCCAGAATGGGATCTGCCGTACCTGCCAATCAAATTCAGAGAAAAGGCACTTCTAGGATCTTCAGGAAAAGCACACAGGAGCTGCCAGTGTGTCACTGAAAACAGCTTATAAGAAACAGAGTTGAAAAATTGCCAGTATTGACTTTTTTTCCCATATTTGCTACTTTATACAGCTGCAAGGGTGAGAAAGGAAGAACACTGAGCTCAAAGCAAAACCAGGGCATTATAATGTTCTCTTTGAACATATGTCTCTATGTTACTCTATTGAAGCCCTGTCATGGTTTGGGCTGGGCTGGACTGGTCACTGAAATGAACAGATGCCCTCTGACCTCTCTCCCTTCACAGAAGGGAGAGCATCTCCCTTCAGGGAGAGGTGGAAGAGGGAGAAAGAGACTTATGAGTTCAAAAGAAGCTAAACTACTTTAATGAAATATTAATAAAATAATAAAAAGAAAATAGATATATACAAAACCATATTGACCTCCCAGGATGATGACTACGTCACTGGCAGGCACTGGCAAAGTCCCAGACGAGACTCAGTGATGGACAGGAACTGGATTCCAGATCTGGATTCAGCAACACACGGATCAGGATCAAAGGCAGATGAACAGAGTCCTCCTCGGATGCTGGCCATTGAAGAAAGAGGGTTGACCCTTTGATCCCTCAGCTTTTATACTGAGCATGATGCAGATGGGATGGAATACCCCGTTGGTCAGTTTGGGGTCACCTGTCCTGTCCGCTCCTCTACGGTCTTCTGCTTCCAGCCCTCCAAGAGGGCAAATAACAAAGTGAGCTGACCTTGGCTGTTACAACAATAAGTATAAGCAAGAGCCTCTCGGCAGACCATTCCTTGGCATGAATTAGAAACAATCAAGCCTTATCTCTGCTAGAAGTGGACAGTGTCTGACAAATATGCTGTTAATTTAAGAGAGTTCAGTTAGTTACAAGAGGCTTAACTGAAAAGTAAAAGTATTGAAAAGAAAATTGGTTTTGTGTTACCTCAAACCAGGACAAGCTCTTGCTCGATTTACATTTTAGGGTTTACAATTTTCTAAAGCTTGTATTTCAAGTCTCATTCTTTTCCTTGTCCTTTTTTTTTTTTAAAAAAAAAAAAGAGAAGCCAACCAACGAGCTCATCAAAAGAAGGCACTGGAAAAGTAAAATTCCCCTGTAGAGTTTTCAGTGTTTGAAGCCCTAAATCCTGCTGAGAACCACAGAAATCAGCATTACAATACACCATTTTAAACAAGCTCTTTGCATCAAGGGATTCTGCAAACAGAGCAGCAGATATTACAGAATATATTTTGCCTGTTTCCTTATCAAAAAACAAAGATAAAGCCTGGTTCTGTAACATAAACTGCGCTGTCTAGGAGAGTATTGTCTCTGTTAACTTTAAATTGACATTTGCCTTATCACATTATGTTATTTCATCACTGTACAAAATTTTAAGAATAGAGAAATATTCCAAGGTAACATGTTAAAAATCCGTATCAGTATTCCAAGTAGCACATATGGTAGCCTATGAGCACATCAGCTGAATGACCTATCATTTTTATGTCCTTTTTATTTACTCAAATCATTCTCGCCTGAGTAATCCTTTTGTGTGTGTGCATG
The DNA here is from genome assembly GCA_013398915.1 of Dromas ardeola. Classification (NCBI taxonomy): domain Eukaryota; kingdom Metazoa; phylum Chordata; class Aves; order Charadriiformes; family Dromadidae; genus Dromas; species Dromas ardeola. The sequence continues at coordinate 17,091 of VYZM01018299.1, forward strand.
TGGCAAGGGTCAGCTAGGAAGAGCTCTTCTGCTGGGGTTTTCAAGGAGCAAAGTTATTTAGTCCTGGTGATGGGCTAAAGTAAGTACTTACAAAAAGTCTGAGCCCCTTGAGCTTAAAGAGATTATGTAGTTTGATATCTTATCGCCTGATCTTGTTAGGGACCGACACTTTATGTTACCACCAAAAGCAACACTGTGTGATTTGTGTGGCAATACGTACAGATTAGCTGACTGAAATAGCGCAGTTTCCTGAAATGGGGCCTTGGTAGGTGTCAGCCCTTAAAAGGTTTTCAGCTCTGCAGAAGTACAAGTAGAAGAAACTAGGTGCTTGAGAGGCCCATATCATTCGATATAAGCGAATGAATTGTGGGATAGAATGATATATGCAGCAGCTAGTTCTTTATCGAAAAAAGGTTAAAGTGATTTTGCTTATTTGAAAAATCTCCCTACTGAGTACGTGGTGTTTCTGTTTTTGTTTAGGGTAGCAACCAAGTGCAAGCCCTAAGCTGTAAAGTAATACTACTGGAACATCAAAAAGTGTGAGAGACATGGTTAACCACTAAGATTCAGATAATGTACTGCAGAAGGAAAAACTAGATCAGGAAAAGCTTGAAAAAAATGAATGTAATGCAATTAGCATCTCCCATGCTATGTTAGAAAGCTGAAGATTACATGCCATGACAGGTCATGAGCTAAGGTGGCTATGTTTTATCCCTTGATGGAGAGCAACTGCTTTGACTTAGTAATGAAGAGGTACTAAGTCATGCCTGTGTTCACTTTCTGTTGTGTGAACATAGGACCTGCCAAAGGAAAATTTGAGAGAGAACAGAGACAAGACAGGAATAACACAAAATACGTTGTTTAAACTTCCTGTAAAGTTTAACCTCTGCTCTCTTGAATAGGCCAGCTCCTGCCACACACACATCACAGACATCTTTAATATTCCCTGTCCTCACCAGTCAGGAGTTGGGTCTAGAAAACACAATTCTCAGGCCCTTCTTACTCCCACCAGTCTTTGAGAGGGTTGAGAAATCACTACCGCCAACTGCTTGGCTTCCTTCTCTTTCCCTTTACTTTCGGTGATATCGTTAAAGTTCCATGCCTAAATATCATTGAGGATCTGTTCCCAAATCCCCCAATGCCTCTTGAAAATGGGCTTTTGAAACTGGTGTTCATTGCACGTTTCATTGAAACACGTAGCAGGGTAACCCTTCATTTTCCTCATAAAAAATTAAATCCTTCTTGATTTGATATAAGTGTAGACTCCAAAATAATTATACTTTAAATTATGAGTTTGCACTTCTGGAAAACCTGATGTTCCTTTTTTTCCTCCCTGAGGTGGTTGATTTTGCTCATTCCCCCCACCTCGTCCCCCACAATTTTCTTTTCTTATTTTACTTTATCTCTGCTTATTTCAGAGAGCCTTAGTCTGGTTGCATTTTCTAGGGAGTGAATGTTATGGTGTAGCAATGCTGCCGGATGTCTGTACCAAAGCTTAAGCAAAACCAAATATTTACAACTGAGATATATGAGGCTCCTGATCTAGGGGCTATTTTAATCATGGTGATGCTGTCACAATCATTTTACTAAACCATCAACAGAGAGGAAGAATCATTAAGAACGACTCTCAAGAGTCCGGAAAAAAACCCCACCCTAAAACATTTTGCAAGGCATAATATTTGTTTTAAATCAAAGGAAATCCTGCCATTGCAATACTGTGGTTAAAATGCTGTGAAAAGTCTTTAATAAACATCAGAGACATCATAGGTATCTCTTGCTTTAATGACTGCTGATTAATAATCATATGGAGCGTATGCTGAATATTATTTGGACAAATTAGAAATTCTGCCTCAGGCCATCAGACACTGTACTCCTGGTGCTGCACAAAACGGATGTGTGTTAAACAATGACAGGATCTGATTCAAAATGCTGAAAGCAAACCAAAACAACTGCGCTGTAAATCATCCCAGGGGCTTCATCCGCAGGAGGAAATGACAGGTTTGCAATTACCCCACAGCACAGCTGTACTAGTAGGTTGTGTGTGAGTTATGCGGTAAGCACAGAGGACACTGTGGTGTCCTCTAGATTTAATTCTAGATTTAATTCTAATTTAATTCTAGAGCTTCTTGCCTCCCTTGTGTAAGGTTAGAGGATGGAGCTAAACATCCCTGTGTCCGATTTGTGGCGGCTCGCTTTTGATAGACTGACAGCACATGTAAGTAATGCAGTAGTGCATACATTGGTGTGCGCTAAGGCACCTCTCAAGCAGTATCAGAGCTCGAACAGAGAGACTTAAGCGTTGTTTCTGAAAGATCTCGTGCAGGCCATGCTACACAATTTTCATAGCTTGTTCTGAAGCTTATCTAATAATTGTCAGTATTTTCTCTCCTTGTTCTTCACTTACATTGTGCTTTACAACACTACCTAAAGTTTTGCAAAATATTCAGAATGAAATCATCAAAATTAATACTCCAAATTTAGAGGTTAATCTGACAAATTGCCGGTGCAACTTATCTCTCACTGTATGGTGGCACAGCCTTCTGGTGTGTCAGCCACCCCCCCCAGCTTTGTGTCATCAGCAAACTTGCTGAGGGTGCTCTCTATCCCCTCATCCAAGTTGTTGATGAATATATTGAAGAGGACTGGGCCCAGTACTGACCCCTGGGGAACACCACTTGTTATGGACCTCCAACTAGACTCTGTGCCCCTAATCACAACCCTCTGAGTTCTATCTTTCAGTCATTTTTCAACCCACCCCACTGTCCATTCATCTAACCCACACTTCCTAAGCTTCCCTATGAGGATGCCGTGGGAGACCGTGTCGAAAGCCTTGCTGAAGTCAAGGAAGACAACATCCACTGCCCTCCCCTCATCTATCCATCCAGCCATGCCATCATAAAAGGCTATCAGGTTAGCCAGACATGATTTCCCCTTGGTGAATTCCTGTTGACTACTTCTGATAGCTTTCTTTTCCTCCACATGCTTTGGGATGACGCCCAGAATGAGCTGTTCCATCCTCTTTCCAGGGATGGAGGTGAGGCTGACAGGCCTGTAGTTTCCTGGGTATTCGTTCTGGCCTTTTTTGAAGACTGGAGTGACACTGGTTTTCCTCCAGTCCACAGTAACCTCACCTGTTCTCCAGGACCCTTCAAAGATGACGGAGAGCAGCCCAGCAACGACTTCCGCCAACTCCCTCAGCACTCGTGGGTGCATCCCACCAGGACCCATGGATTTGTGGGTATCCAGTTTACTTAATTGAGCTCTAACTTGATCCTCCTCAACTGAGGGAAAGTCTTCCTTTGTCCAGACTTTCTCTGTTACCTCCAAAGTCTGGAACTCCCGAGGGCTGGCCTGAGCAGTAAAGACTGAAGCAAAGAAGGCATTCAGTGACTCTGCCTTCTCTGCATCCCCTGTCACCATGGCACCTGTCTCATTCAACAGCAGGCCACATTTTCTCTAGTTGTCCTTTTGCCTCCAATATACTTGAAGAAACCCTTCCTGTTGACCTTGACATCCCTTGCCAGGTTTAATTCCAAGAAGGCCTTGGCTTTCCTCATTTCATCCCTGCCTACTCTGACGACATTCTTGTAATCTTCCCAAGTAGTCAGTCCCTTCTTCCACGTACTGTAAACTCCCTTCTTCCACTTGAGCTTTTTCAGAAGCTCCCTGCTCAGCCATGCAGGTCGTCTTCTTCCCTTGCCTGATTTCTTGCTCTGAGGGATGCACTGATCCTGAGCTTGGAGAAAGTGGTATTTGAATATCAACCAGCTCTCTTGAGCCCACCTACCTTCCAGAGCCCTAACCCACGGGATTTCTCCAAGCAGATTCTTGAAGAGGTCAAAGTAAGCCCTCCTGAAGGAGCCTGGTCTGACCTCAGAGCTGAGACTGCTGTGAGCAGGAGCTTGGAGCAGAGACCTCCTGAGGTCCCTTCCAGTCTGAGCTATCCTGTGGTCCTGTGACTTCATACTGGTCTTATTTTGAGACAGAGCATTGTCCGATGCAGCCCCTGGACTGGAGATCATTCTCAAATGTACTGTTAAATTCCTCTCTACTTTCAAAGTTAGAATTAAATATGTGTATGAACCATGTTCGTTTTTGACTGAGTAGAAGCCCTCCAGGAACTGATGAATTCGACATTTAGCTGCTGAATGGCAGTCAGTCCCTTGCAGCAAGCTCAGTTATCAGTTAGATTATGAATCTTGGAGGGTGGAAATTATTGTCTGGTTTTCTTTTTCTTTAGCATGGTCTTTCACCACTGATGTCAAAGGGTGTTGTGCACCTGGTGTCAGTGACCTGATACCAGGAATTTGTGGTATCATTTAGTTTCAGCAATGAAACGAGTTCTAAGGCTGCCAAGGCCAAGGCTGCCCCCAGCCTTAACGTCCTCCATCAGTCCCTCTTTTTTTGTCAGTAGTAGGTCCAGTAGTACACCCCTCCTTGTTGTCTCCTCCACCACCTGAGTCAAAAAGTTATCATCAATACACTGGAGGAACCTCCTGGACTGTACATGCCTGGCTGTGTAGCCTTCCCAGCAGTTATTAACTTACTAACTTACCATGCAGTTATAATGAGCAATAACTTTTAATCCTATTTTCAATGTGCAGAGTTCAAACTGTAGGCCTGTTCTTCCAAGTATTTTAGCAAAGGTTATTTTCTGTGTCATGCTCTCCTGGCTGCATCTCATCAGTAATCTTTCTTTCTTAAGAAAGCAAAAGAAGGTCTCAACTCCTTCATGTAACTAAAGTCTCTGTTAAATCATTTTGGCATATTAAGAATAGATCAGGAGAACAGTGAAACTCTTTTCCCCCTCTGTTATGATCTGAATTATTCTATCTCTGCATGTACCATTGATCAATGTGTCTTTTCTTTCCTTCAGGGTGTTTTTGGCATAGTGTCTGTGTGATGATCTTTGTCTTATGGCAAAAAGCAATACCTTTTCAAAGAGCAGGTCACTTTGAGGGCACATGGGCTATGTCTATGTTCTTACACTTGGGCGGATTTTCCTTTTGTCATTGGGATTTACAGAACAATTAATATTTCTCCATGTTTAATGTTAAGTGACTGCCCAAATCCACATTCCTGGCACCACTTTTCTCTGAAGAAGAGAGCGAATGATTACTGTTGGTGCTGCCCAGCTCAGGTCCTTCCAGATGGTGTAAATCAGAGCTATGCAGCTGGTCCATAGGTATCTCAGGACCTGCTCACCTTGTTTGCAGTCATGCTCACATACAAATAACAAGTCCAGCTATTGCCTGATGTTGCACTTTCTATATGTTAACAGAGATTGCCCCACTCGGCAAATTGCTCACTCGCCAGATAGTGTCACTTCTACCATGACTGGGCAGGCGTCATGACTTACCCTGCTACGCAACCTCCCAGACAATGGGGCCCTTCTCCTGAGAGGCATAAGGTGCTCCTGAACCTGACCCTGATCCATCCAGGGTCCACTAAACCTCCAGAGCCATTGGGTAGAAAATGGTGCACCCCCTTTAGTGATTTTCACCCAATGGTTTCAAACTGGGCAAGTGGAACATTTTGTTAGTCCAAATGTTCAGTGAGTGTTTCTGCAGGGAGGCGTTAACCTGCACACATATAGATAGCACTATCTCTCTCCTTCGGGTTGCCAAGAACAAGTAAGTGCTAGCTGGCAAAGGAAAGCAAGCAGCTTATCAGTTACTCAATAAGGACCACGGCTTCCCTCATACAAAGACTTCAGAAGTTTCATACAGGCACCTTATTCAAACATCATCAGCGCTTCAGTGAGCATTGCTGAAAACACCTCTTTCATCTGTGCCTCAGTCTGAAGTACAGTCACAGGACAACAGGGTAAGAACCTCTTTGTCAAAGCAAACACTCCAGTCCACATCAGATATGTGATCACCTCAAATAATTTGATTTGTCTCTGTGAAGGTTATTTCTCACTTCGTGCAAGTTATCTTCAGGTGCATTGCAGGTGTACTCCTGTAATTTACTCTTAATTACTTGTTTACTTATATAATATTGCTAATGAAGAGAAAGGGGGGGGAAGGGGCAGGGAGGGCAGGGCAGGGCAGGGCAGGGATCAGATCAGATCGGATCGGATCGGATCGGATCGGATCCCATTTAGGTACCTAAATAAAAGCCAGGCGTTTGGCCATATTTATTCTCATAACTCCTGTTTTCACAACTACAGAGGCTGTTGGCTGTTGCTACCATAAGCTTTTTACTACAACCCAGGCGCCTAATAAGGTAAACTAAAAAAATACTGAGTACTCCTGGTGTGCTGGTTTAGGCTGGGGTAGAGTTAAGTTTCTTCATAGTAGCTTGTATGGTGCTATGTTTTGGACTTGTGATGAAAACAGTGCCGATAACAGAGGGATGTTTTAGTTACCGCTGAGCAGGGCTTACACAGCATCAAGGCCATTTCTGCTTCTCACACCACCCCAACAGTGAGTAGGTTGGGGGTGCAGAGGGAGTCGGGAGGGGACACAGCTGGGACAGCTGACCCCAATTGAGCAAAGGGATGTCCCATGCCATCTGACAACATGCTCAGCGATAAAAAGCTGGAGGGAAGGGGGGAGGGGTTGGTGTTATGGTGTTTGTCTTCCTAAGCAACCATTGTGTGTGATAGAGTTCTGCTTTCCCAGAGATGGCTGAGCATCTGCCATGGAAGTAGTGAATGAATTCCTTATTTTGCTTTGCTTTATAGAATAGAATTGCTTAGGTTGGAAGGAAGCTTCCAGATCATCTAGTCCAACCATCAACATAACTCTGACAAAAAACATCACTAAACCATATCTCTAAGCACTATGTCTACCTGTCTTGTAAATACCTCCAGGGATGGTGCCTCAACCACTGCCTTGGGCAGCCTGTTCAAATGCTTGATAACCCTTTCAGTGTAAAAATTTTTCCTAATATCCAATCTAAACCTCCCCTGGCATAACTTGAGGCTGTTTCCTCTTGTCCTATCGCCTGCTAACCTGGGAGAAGAGACCGACTCCCACCTCGCTACACCCTCCTTTCAGGTAGTTGTAGAGAGCGATAAGGTCTCCCCTCAGCCTCCTTTTTCTCCAGGCTGAACAACCCCAGCTCCCTCAGCCGCTCCTCATAAGACTTGTTCTCCAAACCCCTCACCAGCTTTGTTGCCCTTCTCTGGACCTGCTCAGCACTCCATAGACTAAGGGAATGATATCTGTGTACATATCAAAGGATGGGAAGGGGGTTGGTGGTTAATAAGGATGTATTGGATAGTGTGGGACCTGAGCATGATATAAATGGTATGGAATAAAGACTGAGAATGTGCTGATTTTAGACAGGATAGAGTTAAATAGTAACTTGTATGGGCCTATGTTTTGGACTTGTGATGAAAACAATGTTGATAACACAGGGATGTTTTAGTTATCACTGAACAGTGCTTACAAAGCGTCAAGGCCATTTTTTCTTCTCTCACTGCTCCACCAGCGATTAGGCTAGGGGCGCACAGGGAGTCAGGAGGGAACACAGCTGGCACAGCTGACCCCAGCTGATCAAAGGGATATTCCATACAATACGAGATCATGCTCAGCCATAAAAAGGAAGGAAAGGAGAGAACGTTTGGAGTTTTGGCATTATACGTGATGGTCCCTTCCAATTCTCTCCCCCATCCACCCAGACTGGGGGGTGAGCACATGGCTGTGTGGTGCTTAGTCGCTGGCTGGGGTTAAACACCTGGACACCTAGCTTGGATAGTGTGGTTCCCCTTTCCAGTCTAGATTTTCATCATGGTTTCACCCTATGAAAGTAATTGTTTGTTGCTGATGTCAACAGAGAGAGACGAAGCAGCCGAGAGAATTGTTTTATTCCAAGTACTCAGAGATACCTATCTACTGTTGTCTCAGCACACTGAGTGAGCAGAGCTGATGGTGACCTGGTGTCTGCACAGTTATGGACATAAAGAAACTGGAATCTCTGTCATAACTGTCAACAAACCTCTGAGTCTAATGTACAGTCACTTTAGCTTTTAGCAGCACAGATGGACATAGAGCCGGTGGCTACTGCCAAACACCCAAGCAGAATTGCGGACTCTGATGGAGGATACTTGGAAGATGTAAATGATCGTATAGCAGCATCTGCTGCCATGTTGCAGGCCCTTGTGTGACACATGCAGAGGAACAGTGACATGGAGCTTACCATAAAGCTGTAGTTTTACTGGACTGCGGTTGTACTGTAACACATAGGAAGGAAATAAGTGTTCAGTGCTTTGGATTTACATGGAGCAGCAGACAACGACCATGCCAGACAATAGATAAAGATCAACAATGAGTGTTTCACAGCTGAAGTTTGTACCTTTTCAACCAACACAGGCTGGAAAAGTAGTAGTTTCCTTAGCATTATTATTAATGTTAGCCTTCCCAAGTGCATCCGCGGAGGTGTGTGACTGTGTGGCCAGTGTTATCATCTCTGGGCAGGGGATAAGTGTTCAGCCAAACTTTTCTTAAGCACTTGGCAGGAGACCGACTTCAGTAGTACTTGATTCCTGAGGGATTTTCTTCAGTGAAAGTGACTTTGGTGACTTTAAAATCTGTCCTGAAATGGCTTAAAACAAGCACTTGACCTATGTAAAAATATGCTAGTCTGGGCAATATCTTTAGGGCTCTAAATGTATTACATTTATTTTTTTAACTAAAAAAATTTCTCCAGAACATCAAAATGTATGAAAAGCTATTACTTTACAAGTGCATCCATCAGGTTAACTCAGCAAGTGTTTTCTTCCCAAACTCCTCTTCCATGTGTCAAAGGGGAATAGAGGCCTCTGTAGCTGTAAGAAACTGAGAAAAAAGATCAATGCTTTGAATACCCTGCTTTTCTACAACATTTCCATAGTCTCTAGTGTTGATGCTTTAATATTTATTCACTTTGTGATCTTGTGTTAATTCCGTTAAAGGCCATGCCTTTCCCTCCTCAGAGGGAGCTACTGCTGTTAGCCATTGTTTTCTGATGAGATTTATTCAGGTAGTCGGTGACCTTTCCTATACCCGCTATTGATTGTCTGGAATGGCTCGGACTGATAAGGTGAAAATAGCTACACTGTTTTATTGTTTCTAGTACTTGTTTATTTACCTGGTTATGCAATGCACTTATAGACTGGCTGGCTGATTGATTTGTTGCTGCTTCGTACTGCTGCCAGCATCCTTCTGGGCAACAGGACTGGAAAAGGACTTTCCGCAGCTGAGAGCTAGTGCCAGTGTCCATGCATTAACAAACTGCATGTAAGGCATTTCAGTCCAAACCATCCCTTGTAAGCCACGGCTGTCCATTTGCCCAGGGTTTGTGATTGCAAATCTGGGCTCATACATGCTGTAAGACTGCCAGCTGGCAGCGCAGCGAGTTACAGCTGAGACCGGCTTGTATCAAAAGCAGTATAAAAGAAACAGGGAAAATATATTGTAAAAGATAGTAAAAGAGCCAGTCTAACTTCTGTCACCACTAGGTAATAACTTCTCAAAAAGCAAAGTGGACACAGGACAAAACCGTCTCTTCTTCCAGCAATGCTTGTTTCTGGGATTGTTCTGCAGACAGAACCAGAGAGAGAGATCTCAGCTAACTGGACGGGAGGGAATCTATGGCCAAAGTGTGACTGGAAAGTGGGAATGAATGGGGGAGACCTTATATTGCCCTGCCAATCCGAGGATGAACCGGTTACAATGATCCAGAAGCCACAACATGTTTTTTCACTTCTGCAACTAACTGGGAACCACTGTCCTGTATGAACAGCATGAATCTATTGACAACAGGTGAATGAAGTCACAGGGCAATAAGCCAGTCAAACGCTGTTGTACAGCATGTCTTCCATGGTCCCTGGTGTTCAGGAGCAGATGATAGCCACTGGAAAAGTAGAGACCCATATAGAACAAAGGAAAAGGAAGATGAGGAATAGTTAGATGTGGTGTGTGGGCAGTACTAAGCTTAGAGATGCTCATGTTCCTCTCTCAGGTCAGATGCCTTTTCTCGTGCTTTTAGGCAAGAAGTTATCAACTGACCACTCAGGAAAGAATAAACTTTCTTCTAGTGACTCAGTCACCATAACACTCTGAAACGTATGTACATGCACAAACCTACATCTCTTATCTGTCTCATACCAATAAACACTAATGATGCAAAGCTCTGGATGGTGTGCATGGAGGTACGGTGTTACTCCTCTTGCCTGAAACTACATATGAGGGTAATTAACCACAGTGGGATAACATTGCATCTGGGATGACTGATCTCCAAAATCATTCTTAAAGAGATAGATGATACCATCCCCTTAACGGTTGGGACCAGGAGCCTTGAGACACTCAAGGGAAAAGTTTCATCTGCTTCAGCACCAATCAAGAAAAGAGAAGAACACCTCTCAGAGGAACAACTATATCCTACTGGAGGTGCCTAGTTCCATCAAAGAAAGTCGAGGTCATGGTATCTGTGGAAGAAGCTGGTTTAGGATCACAGTTCAACCAGGGAAATCCAAGCAAGGACAATCCAAGTACAGGACTTCTGAAAAATGGAGAAGAAACCTACTGGGATGATTTTGTGGATTGCAAGGAAACTTACGGCTTCTTGATCAAAAGGAAGAGGTCTAAGGTGAAGCTAAGGGTGCAAACTATTTAGCAAAGTTAGTGACAAATGGACAATCTGTATCTAGAAGACCTGGAAGTGCAGCAGGATGTTCAGGCGGAGAAGAGGGAGCTTCTGTCTGGACAGGTGACTGCAGTGGATGGCTCCATCTGTCAGAACTGCAGAAGTAATATGAAAGAACTAAGAAAAAAGGGGATGTGGAGGTCTTCAGAAGGTGGGAATAATATTGGAACCACCCTACTTCAGAGCTGCAGTTCCATCAAGTTTCATAAGAATCTCCACCTTTGCTATTGCTCAGGTATTTTCTCATGCTCTCCTTTATACACCACTTGTTAACAAGAACATATGACGCATTTGCCCTGTAGCACTGTTTCAGCAGCTTTGGTTTCCACTGCTGATGACAGTGCGCTTGGCTCCTTTCTCTAATGGATGAAATGCAGAGATGTTGCACCAAAATTAGACAAAGTACCACTGGAAAGGACACCGTCTGTCAATGCCCTCTTTGACACTTCTTCCCTAAGACATCTGTATACTCATTCCGGTGAGAGTGGCTTTGCAGCTGTCTTTCAAGGTCAAAACAACAATGAGGCAGGAAACGCCTCACTTTCTGTCCTGAAGCTCAAATCTGAAGCTCAAATAATTTCCCAGGCTTTACATGGTCATGTGAACGTGGGACATAGGACATGTCTCATGGGGCAGCTCAGTTTGATTCAGAGAGAAGTGAATTGGGATAGCAACCTGCACAATGCTGCCAACATCTGAAAGGAGACAGACCATCAGGAATCTACCAAAAATAGATATGATCCACCAAAAATAAGAATACGTGTTGTGTTGGGGCAGGTTCATGTTTTGGGGGGGCTAGTCCATTTTGGACCATTGTCAATATCATCCACACCTGGTTAGATGGCAAGTTGCAGGTTATCACTAGGCCATTTTTCTCTCCCTTTTCTTATGGAGATGCCCATTTTTCTTTTCGTAGCCTGACTTATACTCTACCCAGAAACAGTTTTTATATAAAGAGGTCATAAAATTTTATGCATCATTTTTTTTGCAACCAGTGCTTGCACTATTACACTTCGTATCTGCAGCTCCACGTTCACCCTGCTCAGTGAACTGGATGCCCCTAAAAAAGAGAAATATGCTGCTTGCACTTCCAAAAGGATGAAGTTAGGACTCCCACTCTGCACTGCCGAGGTACTGTTCTCCATTTTCCTTCCATCTGAATCTGTAACAGTGTGGGCACTGCAGGTGACAGAAGTGTTCACAGAGTTAGGCCAGGCTGGGTTTAAGGATAAGCCATCAAAATGGGCATGACTTATATACCAGAAATCCTGAGCCTATTTCTGTGGGCTTCTGAACTTTGGGCCTTCCCTGTCAATATGTGTCCTAAAATCCATTCAGCACACGTGGGAGCACCCACTGATGTCGCCCGCAGTCACTCTCCTCACACCTAGGACAGCATCAGAGAAAGGATGAGCTTTTTGGTGAAGAGATGTGGCTGGAAGTAGGCTAGAAAAGACTCCTACCTAAAGCACATCTCTGGTTGATGCACGGAAAAGGCGGTCACTAAGGAGTGTGTAGAAAGACACCGTGTCCTTTTAAAAGATTTTAGCCTATCTGAAAGGCACATTAGTTATTTGTAATGGGACTTAACCATTAATTTTTTGGCCATGTATGGACTTTTAATACCCTACAGGTTCTGTCTGAGATGCCCAGCCCCTCCCTCCTGCCCCTCCCTCCCTCACTGTATTGCCTGCATCTCTCACACTAGCAACATGACAGGACGGCCTCTTCCTCATTGCTGGGCACAGTAGGTCACAGTGTGATGACTCCAGCAGCTATGTGGAAATGGGAAGACCCAGAGAGAGAGGGCCACAGTGCTCAGCCAAGGACTGTGTCCGGTGGCAGGGATTTACACGCAGGGGGCCCCTGTGATGAGGCATCCTCAACATGGACACCTTCACCTAAGACGTGGGACCAGGCACATGTGTGAATTCATCACATGTCACTACACATCTGTGCAGCGGATGTGCTCCAGCCAGGCATCCCCATCCATAAAGTTTCACACCGAGAGGAGAATAACTTGAGAGATCTTCAGTTACTGCGGATGCTAAATACCTAGGCACCCACCCACATGCATTTTCATGGCAACTGATCTCAATTAGCATCTGAAATTCAAAAAACCCCTCATCTCCTGCCTCTTCCCTGCATTTCATTCTTCAGACAGTGGGTGGGCACTATAGGTCTGGCAGTGCGGTCATGGCTGGAGAGTACGCGCCAGAGGCATCCATCACCTGCGACTTCTCCAGCATGTGCATTTGCAGTCCCACTTCCAGTCTTTCAACACTGGGTGGCACCAACACCACAAAGAATGAAGGCCACGTCTCCAGCCTTTCCCTGTTCAAAGGGAGCTGTGATCCTGGGAAAGGTGGGGTGCTCTCAGTTTATTTGTTTATAGTCTTGACGCAGTGCATGTAAGAAAAACATTATTCTAGCAAGAGACCTCAGGTAATGGCAGGATTAGGAGCAGGTGAGGATGTAAGATAGGAAGAGCTGTCTGTAAATTTTGACCACTTCCAGTGTGGAACTATTTCAGCTAAAAAAACCCCAATAACCCACCTGTGATTACAGGGTTTTTTTATCTCATTGTCATGCATAAACCCTCTCCTCAGGCACGGGGTGTGTGTGGGGGGGAAGACAGAAAAGCAGTGGAGAGGTAGAGGCCAGTCCCAGGCTCTGTGCCAGCGTTGTCTGTGTCACAGAGGCCGCTGGAGCCAGGAGTGGCCCTTGCAGCTCCCCTGCTCCATCCATCTTCGGCTGCATTGCCCTGTGCACCAGCCAGCAAAGCAGGACCCAAGCGAGAGGCAGACCCCCTCCATCAGCAAGTTGTTCTTTCTCACACCTCATGTAGCATGGAATGCTAATGGCATCCCGTTAGCTGATAAGGTACTGAGTGCAGCTCTGGAGTCCTCAGCACAAAAAGGACATGGACCTGTTGGAACGGGTCCAGCGGAGGGCCACAAAGATGATCCGAGGGCTGGAGCACCTCTGCTATGAGGACAGGCTGAGAGAGTTGGGGTTGTTCAGCCTGGAGAAGAGAAGGCTCCAGGGAGACCTTATAGCGGCCTTTCAGTACCTAAAGCAGCATCCCATCCTAAAGGAACGATGGGGAGGGGCTCTTTATCAGGGAGTGTAATGATAGGCCGCGGGTAGTGGTTTTAAACTGAAAGTGGGGAGATTTAGATGAGATATGAAGAAGAAATTCTTTACTGTGAGTGTTGTGACGCACTGGAACAGGTCGCCCAGGGAGGTTGTGGCTGCCCCATCCTTGGAAGTGTTCAAGGCCAGGCTGGATGGGGCTTTTGAGCAAGCTGGTCTAGTGGGAGGTGTCCCTGCCCATGGCAGGGGGTAAGAACTAGATAATCTTTAAGGTCCCTTCTAGCTCAAACCATTCTATGATTCTGTAAGGCCAATTTCTTTAGGAAAAATAGTCTGCATGCAATTTTTTGTTGGTAGCTTAGAGACAGAAGTTTCTAGATGCCAAACCGGAGGAATGCCATGTGCTCGTTATTGATCTCTCATTGCTGGCTATGATAAATTCCAAGAGTGTAGCTACACTGAGCAGAAAGTCGTGGAGGAGCTGCCGTCTCACGGAGTACTTTGTATGCCTTCCTTAACATCTGTCATTTGTGACCAATGCCACTGAATGCAGTTATCCAATAAGGGGCCCAACTGTCAGCATTTCATTAAAATATGCTGCAGGGAGTAGTTCAGTAAACTACTTAGCATGCCAAAGGCATAGTATGTGCCAACATATTTATCCTATAATGTTCTTAAGAGCTGCAGGCCTCTGTCCATTGGGAGTAATCAATTCCATTTTCATATGCAGTGGACCTTGAACCCTGCTCTGCACTCACGTTGCAACAATTTAATTTTTCCAAGGGAATATCAGAGTAAGTAGATGCAGTACCTCTACCAGGAGCTTTGGCAGTAAGCTTTATTGATATTCTGGGCTAAAAAAGCCCCACAGATCTTTGCATGCTGTGGGAAGGATCTAAGAATACATAATAAAAGCATGATTAGTATAGCACACAACAAGGTGAGGAGTACATGCTGCTGAACAGAAATAAAATCTTGACAATGTAAAAGCAACAAAGCCAAATAAAGTAATTCAGCAACAAATGTATTAAGCTTAGCCTTAGAGCAGTATGAAATAAAGAACAGTTATATTTTTAGAGGAGATGAAAGAATCTACCCCAGTGACTGGTATTAATAGTTCAAGGAGACCTTCAGTCTTCTGTTCAACCTTTGGATTGCCTCATTAGACATTGTCAGTCTCTGGGACATGCAAATCCTATGTGTCAAACAGCACTGGTTTTCATACAGTCAGTGACCTTTCTCATCTCTTGTATCCCTTCTTTCCTTTCTGTCTGATTATACCAAAGTGCTTACAGAGACTCTGTTCCCAGGCAATTACTTGTTGGGCAGCGCTCCCACGGCTGAAATAGGGTCTCTCCTCTGATTGCGAAAGCTGGGCTGCACTTCGTCAAGCCAGGACTTGTACATCTTCAACAGCCCTCCGCGACCTCTCTCCATGGGAAGCCTGGCTCCTGAACCTTGGGGTTTTCATCTTTACTCAGTGTAAGGTGCTGCCAAATAGTTGTAGTCAAACCCCCAGGCCAGCAGAGGGGCATCAGCACATTCCTGACCCTCATGCCCTTAACCTTTCCCATCCCTGGCAATGGAATCCAGCACCCCGTTGCCCACATCTCTTGCTAGGGCAGACAGAAAATGTCCGTGATATCACATATCTCTTTAAATCCTAAAATGCCACTCTGGCTCTATAGCAACACTAACAGGCATGATCCGGGTTTTTTTTTAATAGCTGGGGGGCTCACAGAGGCCCTACTGCAGTGTTTTGCAGCTACAGTTAAACAATTCAAACCTAGAAATGAGTCTGAGGTAAAATCTCATCTGTTACACCTCTGCTCCCAGATCATGCTCCTGGGGGCTTTATTTCAGATCTCAGTGAGATCTACGGGAGCTTTACAACCTTGAAATTCAGGCTGCATATTGGGATCCCAAAAGAGGATGTGGAAACCCAGCTCTAAGCTCCAAAAATCAATAAAATAGGACACGTAGAACACACCAACACACCGAGACTTGCAGAGACTGTGTATACATACAAACATCCTCATAAAATCAGACAAGAGTTTTACCCCAAAATGAGTGTCTCCTCAGGATGAGCTTGCTGAAGGGGAAGGTGTAGGGAGGAGCAGAAGGAAAGAAGGGAGGAAGCAAAGGAATAAATTCAATTTAAGCGTGCACAGAAGGAGCAAGGAAACCCATGAACATATCCAGAGTGATAAAAGGTAACTGAAGCAAGGGGCTTTTAAAGATGTGAAACCCCCCATTCTCTGTCAAGCAGAGCTGAAGACAAATAAAGACTTATGATGTGGGTGAGACAGTTTGCTGCGTGCTTGTCCCTCCCGGCCCTGCTGTCTATTCCCCTGAGGCAAATGGGCTTGTTTGCTGCTGTAGAAAAGATAGTGCTACCTGGAAAGCAGCCTCTGTGCTGCTGCATAACCCTGATGTATGTGGAATAAAAGGTGCTCTTTAATTATACAGAGGGCTCAGACCAGGCCAGATGCTCACAGTGTTTACTGCTTTGCTCACAGTTTTTACTGCTTTGCCCACATCTACAACATCCAAGCCTGAATCATGGGTATTTATTATGGCCTTTCTCCCTCTCCTGCCCCTGTGTTTTGGATGCGCTGGCCTGGCCCCGCAGCCGGAGGGTACAGGACAGCGGTACCTTGTGGGGCACCACAGCTCCTTCCACGAGCTGAGAGCGCAGGCTCAGACCTCGGTTGTTTGGGGGAGGATATTTGAGCGGTCAGCTCATATTACTGTCTTAATCGCAGCAGAAGCATCATGAATAAATTCTTCTCCTTCTGCATTATGTAAATCATTTTCTGGGCTATGTCAGCTCTTCAGCGAGTGAGAGCTTGTTTTAATCACTCGAGAGAGGATCTGACTTACAAAGGCAGATCTGCTGAATATAGGAGTGCGTAGTCTGGTAGAGTTGCTTTTCAGAGCAAAGTTTTCAGACTTTTTATTTTATTTCCACCTGCTATTGTGTTTCATACCTTCAATACAGCGAACATGACAAAGAGTCAATGCCTGGAGAAGTAAAGGCTGCATCAGCCTAAGAATACATTCGAAGGGCTGTGTTCACTTCACAAATATTACAGGACCACAGTGAGACTTTGGTCATACGGTTCCCGGACAGTTTTTCACAGGGGCATTGGTACTTGGCAGTTACATTTAACTGGTAAATTTTTGCTGATAATCATACAGCCTGTTAGGGCAATAGGTTGCTTATAAACACGCTGCTTACCGGTGTGTCTATGACACTGTATAACACGTGGTTCCCACGTCTTTAGTATAGTAATACGTTCCTTATTCCCTCTTTTCTTTCCTCCTCTCTTCTCCTCCCT
>VYZM01018299.1:34197-123368 GCA_013398915.1 Dromas ardeola
CCTCCCTCTGCCCCTGTGACGTGCTGACACAGGTACCAGTTGCTGGAGGTCCATGGTGACCTGGCGGACTTTGTGAGTTTGGCTGCATTTTATGTATTGCTACTGGAAAGGCATGCGAAGGCTGGTGATAGACTCTCCTCCCTTTTTAAACTGCTTTCGCCATTAGCGATGGCTACACTTACCAACAGGCTGTACTGCAGTCAGAAGGGGAAGGGCTCTCACTGTGCAGGTGGGAATGTCTCCATTTCTTGCTTCACACTTGCAGAAACGTTGGTCCCAGAAGAAAAGACAGGGTATAGCAACTTATTTGAGTTTGTCACCTACAGCTTCTGATGGGCAGAACTTGAAAACCTATAAAAGTTTTGGCAAAAAAGGAAGAAAAGGGACATGCTTTTGCAGTGAGATTTTGTGGTGTGCCCCTTCTCCTGCTGCTTTTTTAATTAGTTTTGCTTCTACCCAGCAAGGAGGGTAATGAGAACCTCTTTCTTTCTGTTTTGTTTTCTACTTTTTTGTTGGATTTTTTTTTTAAATTGTGCTTGTCGTCAGTGCAGAAAACAATTTGCCATGCTCTTTTTTTTCCCTTCTTCTTTTTTGGTAGCTTTTACTAGTTTCACAGGCTCTGACTTTTTTCCAGTGGGTCAGCTCCACTTTTCATGCCTTGGGGAAGAGAGACGTGAGAGAAGAACACAGCTGGCCCTGGTGGGGCTGGTAGAGGCATGTCGTGGGGGGCAGTCTCTGAAACTGTGGCTCCTCTGGTCCAGCCAGCCAGCCCAGCCTGACATTTGTTCACCACCTAGCAACGTTTCAGTAGCTTGCAATGAATTTATTTACTGGCGGATGTCCCAGGGAGGCAGACATGGCATTTATCAGGTGACAGCAAACTCTGCTACCCTTGCCAGTAAATTGAAGAGCCACTGCTGTATTAGGAAAAAGATATTATATACAGAGAACCTATTAATAGTCTTATCTCTGTCTACAGTGAATCGGTGTGAAATGCTCAGGCTTCTACCCAAACTGCAAATTCAAAATGCTGTTCAGGTTGAGCAGACCACAGGGCAGAAAACCAGTTTCATGCAAGCTCCTAATGCAATGTAACTCTGCAACTGAAGCTCCAGGTGAAAGATTGCTCCTGAGCACACCCATCAGTTCCTGCACTGCCTGACATTGCCATCCTTGTCCAAGTGATGGCTGTTCCCTTTTCATTGGTTTTCTCCCCCGTATCACAGGTTGGAGGATCTGGTTGTCCCCCAGGAAGTGGATTTTGCCCTCCTACTGACAGATGCTGCCTGTGCCCTTCTCTGCCCCAAACCTCCTTCCTACCTGCTTTGTATTCCAGTTCAATCTCCAGTGTTAGTGGCACTAAATGCTGTCTAGCCGTCCGTCACAAGACATTCGGGGCATCCATTATGATATGATTCATTTGAGCAATCTATGTGCGTTATTAGTTTTCCCTTACTGCAGGCTGAAGTAACCTTGGTTTGTAAGGTCTCTGTTCTTTCCAAAGCTGGCTTTACTATCATTGCATTTTCTGCTGTATCTGCTTGCTTGCGTGCTTCTTAGTGCTTTGCAGGGTGTTGTCCCTCTTCATATCTTCTTAAATGTGCCATTGGTCCTGGAAAATGTTTATTGGGGGTTAATATGTGGTCAATCATATATTGTGTTCTCAGTTTCTTGAAAGCCTGCTTTGGAATACAGTTCATCCCTTCACCAAGCTGAAGGGGTTAAATACATAAATCTTGTTCTTCTTGCTCTCCTGCCACCAAAAAATGAATTTGGATCCTTAAAAGAACAGGAAAGGCTGTGATTTTTCAACCTTGTGCTTTTTAGTGTGAAGTTAAACAAATTCCACCTGGTTTCCCCACTGACCATCCCGACACTGCCTCGTGAGCGCTGTGTGGAGCTCTTGAATGCATTTGTGCATCCTTGCAGGTTACCTGTTCTTCAAGGTTCGTTCTGCTTTTCCCCTCAGATACAGCAGGAGACTTCAAGAGATTAAAACACATCTGTGCCCAGCCAGTGCACTGGGGAAGGACAACGTGCAGAAAGCCTCTATTTCCAGCCCAGATATTGTTACCAAGGAGGGGACAACAAAAATAAATGATGGCACTCCAAGAACACGACAAGGAAATGAGCTGACCCAAGGCAGAACATGGGACCCCTTTGAGTCAGGGACACCAAATCCTGGCCATTGACTGGGATGCCCAGTTGCACTGTAAGAGTAACAGAGAATGAATATGACACCAAACTGTCCTGGGTCTGCTGCCAAGCCCTGCTTGCTTCCTCCACAGCAAGGAAGACACATTCACCCAGCAACTCCCAGACCTGCCAAAGTGAAATGGCTCTGGGAGCCTCTGCTCAAACTGCATTCCCCCTTCCAGTACACAACCGCTCTAATTCATGCTCCTAAGCAGTTACAGCGACGGATGGACAAACCCACATCATCTCCAATTTGTTAGGAAAAACCTTTGAGGTTTTTTTTTTTTCTTAAAGCAGGGTGGAATAGTCAAAGGCCAGTAGGTTCTGTTGTATTCAGGTTTAAATCAGTCTGACACTGGTTTGATTTATCTAATGACAGCTGACTTACAAATGTCAACAAACAGTAATTTTTTTATGGGGCATTTATATTCTGTATTTTCATTTGGCAAAAAAATCTCGATAACCAGTGATCCCAAATATTTCAATAACTGTGTGATTTGTTTTGGCTATTGAGAGCTAGCTTGTCTCCTCCCTGCAATGCAGAATCAGTGCTGTGGCATTTTTATCCACCCATGAGCAGAAGGAACATTAGGTCCTTTTGCCTTCATCGCACTGAAAGCAACCGCATTTTACGTTTTAGAGAAGAGGTGCAAGCTGCAACAACAGAACTGAAAGTGAAGGAGTTGGGAATAAAAGGCAAGTACATCTAAGGAAAAAAGGCAGAGGGAATACACAGAAAACTTCTGCTTCTCTGCTCTGATGCTCCTCTCCCCAGCAGTGCCCTTTCTAATCACAGCACACTGTGCATGCTCACACTGCTTTACTCACCAACAATTTCCTTCAGGCCACCAAATTAGCCAGGAGAGGCAGCGTAGGTAAATGAATAGCAACCAGACTGCTTGGTAAGTCTTGGCTCTGCCACAAATTCACTGCTTATTTCCTATCTTGCTTCCTTTCCCACCATTGTCATCTTTGTTCCTGGGATACCGCCTAGGGTCCAGATGCTTGTTTAGGCATCTGTAATTCACATCCTTAAGACTGCCACCACAAGGTACAGTTTTTCATGCAACATAGCCATGCATCTGGACACGCTGCCGTTCAGGTCAGCATTGTCCCCAGCCACCACCCATGCACACCAAGTCTTCCCAGGGAACCTGAGAGGTCACCTAGTCTGTCCTCCCACCCCTGCCAACCTGGTCTTCAATATCTTGTACTATGTATGTGCAAAATGTAATGTAAGGGAAAGCTGGTCTGGATTGGACCCAATGGATGCTGCCCCATCCATTGGGGCAGTGGTAAAGTGCTAAACAATAGTAACGAGAGTACAGCCCACGTGCCAGGGTTAAAAACACAGAAGAGAATATTTGGTTTCTCTTACTGTTGTAGGTCAAGTTGTGGATTTAGGTATATAAACTTGGTCAGTCTTTGAATGTCGTGGTTGTGAAAGCCAATAATGAGCATAGAAGCTACCTCTTTCAGCTACTGCAGCTTCACTCTCTTAAAAGAGAAAAAAAAAATTAAAAAAAAAAAAAGAAGAAAAATTGTAGCTTGAATATGACACAGCATTTAGCAGTTTTCTTTCCCTTTTCAGTTGATTAAGTGGCCTCCTCTATTAAAAAACTCTCAATAAGACAGTGAGAGCTATTAGCAACTCATGAGAATCTGTGGTTGGCAAATGCAATTACGACTCTGAAATACTGTAGATATCATACAGCGAGTAACTGGCATGGCAATAGAAGTAGGTTAAAATACTATATTATTTTAGCAGGTGAATTCCTAGAAGACACTCAGGAAAGCTGTCACAACCTGATTGAGGTCACCACTGAGCAATACCTGCAGAAAGACAGTAATATATCCCCTGTACAGCTGTAAAATCTGTAAGCAACTTTCTTGCATTTAATGTGCTCTGACCTGAGCTCCAGCAATGCCGTTTAGGGCAAGCAGAGTGTTCCCTCTGTGTGACCGGAGTCCCAGATTGGAAAGGTTCCCCTTGTCTTCCATGGATGACAACCTTCATTCAAAAGGCACTAAGCTCACATTAATCTTCCCTTATTCCAGTGTCTGCTCCCTCACATGCTAAAACCCTCTTTTGGCAGGTTCAGTTGGCGATGAGAGCACGTAGCCCGTCTTCCAGATGACAGTATCTGTAGCACACACACAGCCCCCTTCACCCCAAGAATGCTGAAATCAACCCAAGTGCCAGAGCTGCTCTTTAAAATATTAAATACACAAATATTTTACAAATAGTATTTTAGCTGTGAATAATAACCTGGTAGTGCCTGGGAGAGGCAGACAATTTACATCCTCCCTTTCCATATGAGCTGTTTTGCTGTGACTTCCAGATGCCAAATAAATTATTAATCAAGTCTGAAAAATACACTGGAGCCTTCCTTCCTGAGAGGAAGGGTGATGCTAATCACCAGATAGATTTGGCATGTAAGTCACACTGCCACTAAATAACTGATCAACATCTTTTACCACCATTTTATTGTGTTCGGAGTTTACCTGTCTAACTTGGAATATGTTGCAGGTGTGCACTAATTCCTCTTTTTTCAGGGCCACCACTGGTGATGTACATTTGCCCTGGGGTGGGCATAGTGACATGTGTGGATGCAATCTACAGGGCAGATGGCAGAACTGCACAGCATGCTGGTGGAACATTAGAAAACACAGGAGAAAAATCCTGGGCATCTTTGTGTTTTGGGGCTGGCTTTTTTTCCATTTGAGCTGTGATTAATGGCTGTGTCAGACATCACAAACCAAAAGATGCAGTTTGTGAACACCCCTGCATCGACTTCAGGACAAGGTGGTAGAGAAAAAGAGAAATTTATGGTATTTTCATGACTTCTTCCCAGCTTCCTTTTGCACCATCACAGGCACTTGGTCAATGTATTTCTTTCTTAACACAAGGCAGAGAACACAGAATAGGAGACAACACAGAACAGACACATCATTTGGACTGTTAATGTATGCCCTGGGTTCGTGGAGGGCTCTTGTTTTCAAAAGAAGAGAACTCCAAGAGCCTTGGCCGTATAAGCAAATCCACCAGGAAAGGGTGAAGACACTGGTCAACCACTGGTCAACCAAGTGGTCTTGTCAAAGTCTCTCCTAACAAAAGACAATTTGCATGCCTTGCTTTCCGGCTAGAGGCTAAGACAGAAAAAAACATTATTGTGTCTCAGGCATTATCGGGTTTTGGGCCATATCTGGTGCCCTAACATTTCCATTCGAAGCCTGACTGAGCCATAGCTGTGGAGTTGAGTGCTCATGTCTCCATAATCTTGGTCTCCCCCCAGAAAGCCCAGGCCTTCAGAGCACGGCTGAGAGAACTGATGGTAAGTGCTGCTAAACACAAACTGGCCTTTGGTGGTCTCCAGAAACACGACCCTGGAGTTCCTCTGCTGCTAGTCCAGCATCAAAGGGAGCAAAGGCTACGACAGTTGTGCAGAGATCACTCTTCTGTGGTACAGACAGGGAGAGAGGGGAAAAAAAAGTGCTTCCCCCGCTGATTCTGCTGCTGCTTTCTTTTGAAACACATATAGATTAATCTTTTAAGTGTCCAATTCTACCCTGAGTGTTTTATATCAATACTGCAAACAGAATGCACACCAGACAACCCACAAATACATTCACACACAACGTATCTTCAGATGCATAATATTATTTCTTCACTCTGGACTGGCCAGAAGGCAAAGATTTTGGAATATTGCCAGAAGAGGAGGTGACGGGTACTGAAGAGGGCCCACGTTGGGCCCCGAAAAGGACTGTCGTGGTTTAATCCCAGCCGGCAACTAGGACCATGCAGCCATTCACTCACTTCCCAACCCCCCCAGTAGGGTAGGGAGAAGAGGGAGAAAAAGAGCAAAAAAAACCCTTATGGGCTGAGATAAAGACAGTTTAATAGAACAGTAACAGAAGAGAGAAAAAAAGTGGTAAAAGAATATACAAAATAAAGTGGTGCAATGCAATTGCTCTCATCACCCGAAGATTGATCTCCCAGCCCTGTCCCCAGCTCCCCGTACATCAGAATCACCTCTTGGCACCCCGCTTAGTGATAATAAATCAGGCTCAGCTGCTATGATCCGGAGCCAGTGAGCGTCCTTGGTACATACCTTGCTGCCAACCCATCTTCTATCAATCCAAGGGATCACATGTATGTGTGTATTCGTAGTGCTTCATTTCCTAATGAAGTGAGTCATTAGGAATTCAGCCAGATGAAATGCCAGCAAAACAGTACCAATTAATTTTCTTGCCCTTTTTTCCAATCGGAGCACGGTATAGTGCATCTTTCTTCAGTGCGACCATCACCTTGTTGTGTTAGGTGCTGTATAAAAGCCAGTACAAAGAGCCTCTGTCTCAAAAAAATAACAACCTATGTATAAATTAAGAGGCAACACACGATAGAGCGAAACAGCAATATTAGGCTGTCAGGAAGGGTCTTGGTGCGTGGCTGCCTGCTCATTGTTAAGGTTTCTGTGGGCGTAACAGCAGAAGAGACATTTATACAATTCATTGTTTATAGCATAAATATAAATAGTTGGTGATGATGAAAGAACCCTTGAGACCTTGCAAACTAAATCACACTGAAAATGACCCTCTGTGAAGACCATAAAGACTTGCAAAAGCTTGTGCCATGTATTCTGATCCCTTTTTTTAAACAGAAACATATCTTCCTAATTAATGACTGATGGTATTAATATAATGAGACACTTTTATATCTTCAAACTCAATTCTGCCCAGAAGGCTTTGATACATAGGAGTGTATGTCCAGACCAACACACACCTTTAAAGTGAGAGAAGACACCAAATCTCTCTCTTGTACAAGACTGTCTGCTGGTTTGGTCATTACCCCCAGCAAGCAGCCAAGCAATGGAAGAAATATTAGAAACACGGCAACATAAATCACTAGAAGACAAATTAAAATTGAAAGTTTGGGTTTTCCCTTTATCTTTCTCCTCCTTTTTTCTTTCACTCACTTTATTTCAGGGACGTGAGAAAGAGAAGGTTTCATCAGCCAAACAGAAGACATCTCTGGTGCTTGCAAAGACACCGTGGGTCACAGCAGCTGGTGGGACAATCCCCTTCAGGATGTGCAAGGGGAGCTGAACACAGGGAAGGCTCCTCATCCTGCATTCATATCTGCAGTACACCATGTTTGCTATGGGCATATTATCATGTTCTGTATCATCCCCAATGATCTTTCAAGAGATACTGTCCTGAAGGCATAAAGGACATCCGTTTTTCATGTGATCAGAAGCACAAAAACATCATTCAAAATGGATCATGAGACATCTATTTGTGAAATCAATGCTAGCATGTCATTCAAAGTTTTGTTTTGTTTAGGTGATTAATTTGCCTATATTACATGGTATACAGGTATGATAAACAATGAGTTCTCTCTCTTCACAGAATCACAGAATGGTAGGGGTTGGAAGGGACCTCTGGAGATCATCTAGTCCATCCCCCCTGCCAGAGCAGGGTCACCTAAAGCAGGTTGCACAGGAATGCATCCAGGCAATACTATTTTCTGATCATGATATTTTCTAAGAAGTCTATAGATCGGCACATATGACGTATAAATGTGCTACCAGAGATAAACAGAGGGAGAGACTTCCTGAGCAGAAATTTTTTGGCCATTCCTATTTCATGGAATATGATGTTCCAAAAAGCTGATGCTTGAACCTGATTGAGAATGCTAAAAAAAAGAAAAAAGGAGAGAGAGAGACAAATTCAAGTTTTTAGGCATCTCAAAGGCCATGGAAGTGAGTCCTGAGAACAGGACTTGATGCGAGCTTGAAGAGGCTCTGGTTATGTGCTGACCTTGCTGACAAACAAGCAAGGTTAAAGTTGCAAGGTGCAATATTGGCATTTTGTTATGATGACTTTTATTTGGTATGGTATAAAAAGTTCTGGGAAATAGTCTGATAAATAACAACATGATAGTAAGCAAATACTTCCTATAACTCCTCACACAAACAAAGAATAGCAGTGTTGTAGAAGCTGCAGAGAAAATACATGGCAACATTTTTCAGAACAAACACAGTACACAGGCCTTAGGGGGTCTTAAACCTCACCTTCCTCTTCCCTCTCTCCACTAGCACTGTTTGCCTGCGTGAGCTTGCTCTGGACCAGGGCACATGGGCAGCCCTCCTCCCTTTCAGTGCCTCTCAGCACACATGACAAATGGGCTTCGGCCCATTGAAGCAAATGGAAAAACCCTCATTTCAAGGTGATATGGACCGAGTCACTTGACTGTCTTTGCAACAAAGTTCTCCCTGAGGGGGCTCACACAGAAATGGTATCTGTCATTGCCTCTCTGCTCTTATCTGCCTGTTGAACCAAGTTCCACTAATGCATAGACATACACCCTTGTAAGTCTCCATATCCAAGTTTTACAAGGAAGTGCAGTCCTGTGTGTTCCACAGACTTGCCTACAGGTTTTGAGCAGAATTGATTCAAATCTAAACTGAAGGCTCTCCCTGTGCCTATTAATCACCTTTCCTCATGCAGCGTTTTTGCAGCTGCCACCACATACACTCCTTGGGCACCGATCCAGCGTTTCACACCTCCCAAAGTCGCACCATAATCACTAGCACTGATTTTTTATCCTAGGTAGTAGGACAAATCTTCTAGGGCAGCTATAAATGATAACTAACTTATGCTATTATCCTGACGCTTCACTGCACTCTCAGTCAGTTGACTGATTTAGATTATAAAGATACTTAAGTAATACTCAGGTCAATCAATTTTATGCCCAAGATATTATTTATATCTTTTCATAGACAATAAAACCAGAAGGAGCCACTGTGATCATCTATTCTGACCCCCGCAGAATGCTGTGGGTCAAGACCTGAGTCCTGTAAGAATGACACCATATCTTGCACAAAACCATCCTGTGTTTGCAATGATGGGTAACGTAACTGCAAGCCTTGCGAAGCTGCTCCAGTGTTACTCAGGAGAGTGGCTAAGATCAGATGGTTTTGTGTGAAAAAAATCCTTTTGAATTTGTAATTACTATGTAATGTGAAACATCTGTAAAAAGAAAGATGAAAGGGAAGCATTCACATGCATGGGGAGTAGCGTATAAAGAATGCAGGTTTCCTTTTATATCCCTATTACTGTGTTTGATCCTCTCCAGCTTCTATAATTGCCCTCCGTGCAATTATCTTCAGCACAATACAACATTTTTTAAGTCCGTGCAGACTAAAATTGTATTGTAATACAGTGGCTGCTTTGTCTCCAGTAGGTCTTCAGTAAATTTGTGGTCAGCAGCAGCACTATTTGGTAAATAATATAAACCCATGACAGGTTTGCTCAAGGCAGGAAAAGCCTCAGGGTGACTGAGGTGTAAGAAACAGCTCTGAATGAGCGATTCAAATGGAGGAGGCATTTAAATAATTAACTTCCTTTTGATAGGATTTTCCTGCTGTAGTGGCAGGAAGGATAAACAATTAACAACTGAAACGCTCCTTTTTTGCCTGAGCTGTCCCTGACTGTAAGAAATAATGGGCTTTACTCCAGGAGGGGAATGGCACACTGACTATCCTCACTGCTGAGGAAGACCTTCCTTTACAAAGGAGGAGGAAAGGGGAGGTAAAGGGCCGTAGGCTCTGTGCACAGGAGGGTGTGGGGTGAGTTGGGCTGTCTTCCTAAGACTTACCATTTCCTCTTGGTGCTGAGGCAGAAGTGGCTGTGGTGTGTGGGGCTGTGCCCAGCAGGACCACTTTGGGGAGAGGGAACCCATGCAGGGAAGTACCGCCACCGAGGACGGGGTGACACCACGGCACCTCCACCACCTGTGAGCTGACGCCTGCCCGTGCCAGCCATCATGCTCAGCCTCTGCTGCGCCGCTTCCAGACCAACCCAGGGCAATTGATGTCTTCTAGGAGCAGGGCTGGGGCAGGAGGCAGAGGGCTTTCAGACAGAACAATGAAGTGAATGGAAATGAAAAGGGGGAAGAAGTAGGTGGATGACTCAACTGCAATGTCAACAAGATTCACAAAACTTACCCAGCGCAACTGATAACAAGAGGCCGCGGCAGCAGCCTCCGGTGCTGGCCTGCCTACCTGGTCGGTCGCGATGCGCATGGGACATAGTCACACGTCTGCTGCAGAAGGCCACAAACATCAGACAGCGTTTGCTTATGCAAATAGGAGATATCCACCCCCCCTTAAATACAAATTGTGTGAAACTGTGGGATATCATCCAAAAATAGGATAAGCCCAAAACCTGTCTTTTGAATTGTCTTCTGCTTGATTTGAAACTGGGGGAGGAGCAGTAGGCTGTGCAGCAAATGCCTTTTGCTGCAGAGACCTACAGAAAAACCATCCTATGACCCATTTATACAAATCAAACCATGTGGCAATACCCAGCATTTTCTTCTAACACTGTTAGTTAAGAAACTGTTTTGACCATTCACTGGGTACCACTTCAAAAAAAAATCCGCATCTCTTATAAATGCCAAGCTGAGGACTATTAATATCTTCAGTTTATTGTTGCTACCTAACTCAATTTCATCCTTATCATTTGCTTTTGTGGATTTGCTTAAAAAAAAAATCAGGAGAAGACCGAGGTATATTAAGGCACATTGTTGCAAATAAGGCTAAGAAAACATAATAAAACATATTGGTGAGAAATGCAGACCACGTATGTGTTTGCAGTCAAATGCCTAGCAGTATATAACTGAATGGTAGTCCTGGTTTCTTTAATACTGCATTTACAGCAGTTATTACAGAAAAGCAAACACATACACACATGCACAAACATATACAACATACACACATACACACCCCCCACACACACACACACACACCAAAATCAACCTCTGAAAATCAGCCCAGTCTGAAGGAACTGGAGCTAAAGGCAGAGGGGCAGTCCAAGAGAAGAGAAACTGTATGAACTCACTGAGCTTGCCAAATCTTGATGGTGCTTTTCTGGCACTATTCTGGGTGGTCTCTGTCTGGCTATGACAGAATACTTTTTCAACAGTGTTTCCAATTTATTTCACATTACAAAAAAGGATATTCTGGGCAAAAATGGACAGAATTCTATCTCATTTTCTGTGAAATCCGTAAGACTGTAAATCTAGAAGGGGAAAGTAAATCTGGAAGGGGAAAGTATTTATGGGCATCTTCCAGGAGAGGGACATACTTAGCTCAGCCCTGTCCAAGAGACCTTCATACACTTATGACTGAATCATTCCCCAAAGAGGAAGAGAAGAAGCAGGACCAGGGTCTAAAGACACAGAAAGGATGGCACACGCAGCCATGAGCAAGGAAGGGATGATGGGTGGCTCAGGTCTGTGGAGGGGGAAGAAGGAAGGGAGAGAAGGTAGGTCTCCATGTCAGGGAGGAGAGGTGGAGGAAAGGGAGGAGACAGAGGTGTCAGGTGGGACCCCAGGAGCCCCTTTTGCACAGCAAAGAAGAGAGTAAAGGTCAGCAGTCAGTGAACAGGCAAAATACAGTTTTGTGGTACAGGGACCAGTGTCCCAATGGACGGGGTAGGACAGGCTGCGGGGTTTCACTGCAGTGGGTGGTGTGGGTGGACCCACACAGCTCCCCCTTGGGGGGAATTGAAGGGTGCTGACAAAGCCCAGTTTTGCAGAATGGCCTGGGTAAAAACAGCTGTTAAGATAGAAAGGTGAGTGCATACAGCATGTGGGAGCAGAATAGAATACTCAAAACTGCCTCCATTTTCCCAAAACTGAGCATGTTAAAGAAGACAGCAGCAACTAGCTCCATTGCCAGGAGAGGGGTGAGTGCTGGTGGCCCATGTGGCCTCTGAGGATCTGGTATGCACGTAACTGTGCACACTGTGGGATTAGAGCTTTGGGGGATTAGTTATGAAGGCTATTTTGAAATTTGTAGGTGTTTATTAACATTTCATAGGCATCCAGTGCTGTGGTTTGCCTGTCGTATTACTGATACTGATCCTGCATGTACAGTTCACTGATTGCCAGTTGATTATATGTCATTAAAAAATCTAAAAATTGCTTTGATCCTGATTTGATTTAAACCACATAGGCTGAGCAGTTTTTCCCCTGTGACTGAGGACAGAGGAGTTCTTACAGAAAACAGAAAGGCTACAAGGTGCCCCAGTGCTGCCCCAGCTCTCGTGCAGGACCCAGCAGGGGCAGCAACGAGGAGCTCCTTGAGCCACGAGTGATCCGCAAGCGGCCTGAGGGCAGGTCCCAGCCTTGGGGAGATGTCACAACTTGGGGTGAGGCTGTGGGAATCTCTGCTGAGGCACATGGAAAATAAGGAGGTGATTAGTGACAGCCAACATGGCTTCACCAAAGGCAAATCATGCCTGACAAATTTGGTGGCCTTCTACTATGTTGCCACAGCATTGGTAGTTAAGGGGAGAGCAACTGACGTCATCTACCTGGACTTATGCAAAGCGCTTGACACTGTCCTGGACGACATCCTGGTCTCTAAATTGGGAAAGCATGGATTTGATGGATGGACCACTCGGTGGATAAGGAACCGGTGACGAGTGGCGTTCCTCAGGGGTCAGTACTGGGACCAGTGCTGTTTAACATCTTTGTCGGTGACATGGACAGTAGGATTGAATGCACCCTCAGCAAGTTTGCCAAAGACACCAAACTGTGTGGCACGGTCGACACGCTGGAGGGAAGGGATGCCATCCAGAGGGACCATGGCAGGCTTGAGAGGTGGGCGTGTGCGAACCTCATGAAGTTCAACCAGGCCAAGTGCAAGGTCCTGCACCTGGGTCACGGCAATCCCAGGCACAAATACAGGCTGGGCTGAGAATGGCTTGAGAGCAGCCCTGAGGAGATGGACGTGAGGGTGCTGGTGGATGAGAAGCTCAACATGAGCAGGCAACGTGCACTTGCAGCCCAGAAAGCCAACCACATCCCTGGCTGCATCAAAAGAATCGTGGCCAGCAGGTCGAGGGAGGTGATTCTGCCCCTCTACTTTGCTCTCGTGAGACTCCACCTGGAGTACTGTGTCCAGCTCTGGAGCCCTCAGCACAAGAAGGACATGGACCTGCTGGAATGAGTCCAGCGGAGGGCCACGAAGATGATCAGAGGGCTGGAGCACTTATGCTATGAGGACAGGCTGAGAGAGTTGGGGTTGTTCAGCCTGGAGAAGAGAAGGCTCCGGTGAGACCATATAGCAGCCTTCCAGTACCTAAAGGGGGCCGACAGGAGAGATGGGGAGGGACTCTTTATCAGGCAGTGTAGAGATAGGACGAGGGGTAATGGTTTCAAACTGGAAGAGGGTAGATTTAGATTGGATATCAGGAAGAAATTCTTTACTGTGAGGGTGGTGATACACTGGAACAGGCTGCCCAGAGAAGCTGTTGCTGCCCCATCCCTGGAAGTGTTCAAGGCCAAGCTGGATGGGGCTTTGAGCAGCCTGATCTAGTGGGAGGTTTCCCTGCCCATGGCAGGGGGTTGGAACTAGATGATCTTTAAGATCCCTTCCAACACGAACCATTCTATGATTCTATGATTCTATGATCATGGCTTGATGGGGCTGGCTGGGACCAACCATACGTCCGCAGATCTCTCTCCAAGGAGCCAGTCTGGCAGTTCCCTTGGAGGATTGTGGTGTGGACCTCGCAGCTCTTGCATGCCTGCATAAATTTGTGTCTCAGACCTGCAGTTTGCAACACACTTTTGATCTGCACTGGGGCAGGACAGACAGCCACGCCAGAGGAAACATTTTTTTCACTGTGCACCCCATGCTGTGCTCTAGCAGAGACAAATATGGACCATTGCATCTCCTCTGGTCCAGGTGGGCTCTTCTCCTCATCCTGCGATGGGATGACGTGGATGAGAAGACACTTGCTTTGCATTCACATCCATGGTCCAGAGAATTTTATCTCCTCCTTGGGCCCGTATGCAACCCTCTAGTCCAGATTGCAACCCTAGTAAGGCCAATTCCCTTCTCATGAAGGAAGAGTTACCTATAATGTGCTCAAACTGGCTTCATGGTAGGTTTTAGTCAGAGCGTGAAGGAAGCTTGCGGGCACGCAATGAAGCATGCAGACCTTCAATGAGACAAAAAGATGGGTGCTGTTCCAGGGGGTGTGCTTGCAGCCCCCTTTGCAGACATTCATCACATCGCCAAACAAGTTGTCTCCTTTCTTTGGCTGAAATGAGTGAATGTGATGAGCAATCCTGCCCACGCTGTGCCTGAGAGAAGCGTTTCAGTAAACTCTACCCTGTGCTGACAGGACACGAGTGGAGAGCCCACTGCGAGAGCTGGCACTGCTCCTCCTGTGCACCTCCTGCAAGCAGCTGCAGGGATTGCCATGAAGCGAGCAGTCATTTACAAAGCAGGTAAGAAACACCTTTTCGCCCTGGTTTCTGCAGGTTCCCCGAGTCCTTGGGCTAGGAGCACTGTGCAGCTGGCAGACAAGGTACCGCTGGCCGTAGGCTCCTCGTGCACTGCTCTGACAGCAAGGGCACGGACAGCGAAACAGCAGAGCAGCCACCAACAGCTCTTTGAAAACCTGTAAAGCCTGTGAGGGAAGGCTCAAAGGAGTTTGTGCCTGTCAAGTATTTTCTGCCCATTTCATTCTGGTCTATCACAGCTTGAATGCAAAGTCTGTGCTTTGGTTTGCAACTCATGAAGGACCGGTTTCACTTTTCCCTTGGGACAAATCTGCAGTCAGGGCAAACGAGCTGGGCTACGCCACATTACAGAGGACCTGGGTTGCTGCACCATCTCCACGGCCTCGTAACTCACACTTCACCTTGCTCTTGTCCTACAGCTTTATTGCTGCCAAGCACTTACATGCAGATTGCAAGCTGACATTTATAAGGCTACAAGTTAAACACATGCCTATGTGTCTTTGAATGCGAACGCTGCTTCCCCCTGCCCCCACCGACCTGAACCAGGGCTTGGCATTAGAAAGGACGGGAGTTTCCGAAGCATCCCATGCAAACCAAGAGTTGAGGAAGGGGGAGAGAGACAGACAAAAGCCTAAAAGCAGCCACACACGGAAGGGCATAATGGAAATGTTTGTGACAGTTTGATAATGAATAACTAAGCCTTTGGAAAAAAAACATTTTTACAAGTTGGGTGGTGAAAATGGCCTCAACAATATTTTCCCATCAGAAAAATCACTCAGTGCCTTGGGGTGAGAAACAGTTATGCTCGCTTCTCACTATGCCAAGGGAGATGGAGGAAGGAGGGTGCCTTGCTCGCTGGGCGAGGGGCAGGGGAGCAGACTGGGCTATGGAGAGCTGAGACGAGGTGAACATCTGAAAAGTAAATTGTAAATGATCAGGAGGAGCAATAAAGGCAACACGTAGCTCCTGCAGGTTGGCGCTCCTGTCTACAAACGCGGCTTAGCTTCTGCAAGCCTGACGCCTGCAGTGTTGAACAGACACTTGTACGTAGTGGTGATTACATGGAGATAGAGAAGGCTCTTGGGCAGCTGTCATCTATCACACACTTCAGACGGAGGGGGGAAACACAGAAACTATTAGCTGAGCAATAAGGACTTTTTCTACTAAGACAGTTCCTTCTCAGTGGTAATGACTGTGGCAATTATGTAAAAAGGTTTGTTTGCAAACAGCAAAGCCTGCAGGGTAGGTCACCAGTAGTCCTGACTAAATGGAATTAGGCCCTCGAAAGAGATGGTACGGGCTCTCCTGCAGCTCCCCGGTCCCCTGTGGTGTGGGGATACTCCCATGGACACACAGTGCTCAGTGTGGTGTTGGGACCACTGAGGCCATACACCCATGGGTTTTATGGGATCAACAGTTGATATCCACAAAGCGGGAGTAGGTAGTTGTGCCTGATCCGTCCTCCATACAGCCAACAGAGAGAAACAGGGGCCACAGGGCTGCAATCTGTCCTGTCCCTACCTTTCAGAAAGGGTAAAACGAGGCCCTGTGCTCTCCCATTTCTCTCATCAGGTAACAACCCCAATGGGCGACAAAGGGAGACTGTGTTGCACCTGCCTGCCCTTTAGACATACAGGCTTAGGGAAAAGCGACAGGACGAGGGGCAATGGTTTTAAACTAGAGCAGGGCAGGTTTAGATTAGACGTTGGGAAGTTCTTTACAATGAGGGTGGTGAGACACCGGAACAGGTTGCCCAGAGAGGTGGGGGAGGCCCCATCCCTGGAGACATTCAAGGCCAGGCTTGATGAGGCTCTGAGCAACCTGATCTAGTTGAAGATGTCCCTGCTTACTGCAGGGGGGTTGGACTAGATGACCTTTAAATGTCCCTTCCAACCCAACACATTCTATGATTCTAAAATGAACCTTTTCCTCCCGTCTTGCCTTCCATTTGAGCTGTGAGAGGAAGCAGGACTCAGTGCAACTGTCAGTATGTCACTTTGTACAAGATGATATGAAGAAGCATCTACACAAAACTCCTGACACCTAGACAGGCAAGACAAAGAGGAGGAGCAGTGCCGGGACCTGCCCACAGAGCGGGTCTGTGGTAGACCGGCACTAGGAGTTTCAGGTCAGTGCCTTCTTGATCAGATCCCATACTTTCACCCATTAAGTACACCTGGCTCTCAGGTCTTTTCCCACGCTTCAGCAGGTACGGACAGGGCATGCAATGTGGCAGGTACCTTCCTGGTTGCAAACATGTGAAGCCCGTAACCCTGAGATACTTCCACCTGGGACTGCAGGGTGCAGCCCTGTCCTAAAGCTTCCCTCATTGGAGGGGATGAAGAATTCAGCTTTAATATCAATAACTGCAAATAGTCTAAAATTAGGCTCTAAGCTTATAAAATCATCTGAATAGATAGAATTTATTAGGGAACACAAGCTCTCTACTAGAGTACTGCCACAACAAATTTGGAAGAGCTTTGCCCCTCTCCTGCCTGATGCCTTCCCAGGAGCCACAACAGCACAGCTCAGCTACACCAAGCGGAAGCTGCCACTGCCCCATCCATCCCTGGGGAGTGACAAAGCAGGCCCACCACAGACATGATCTGCCTCTGAAGAAAGTATATTTATTTAAATATTATTCAGGATGTGGTTCAGTTGTCTATGCCTAACCATCTGATGTTATTTTGGGCTTCTGTACAGAAATATCTTTTGGGGTCCCATACATAAAACGCAATGAAGGAGCCATGCACATCATGTTTTGCATGTTCATGTCCATCCACCTGCATCATACAAGACAGCTGCAGCGTCTCCACCTTGGGCCAACACCTGCAGCTGTGCCTGTTCCTCCTTATGGGCAGTCGTCTGAAAATCTCTGGGCACAGGATGGAGGAGTGAGGGAGAAGAGGGAGATAATAGTTGAATAATTTATACAATGAGATTCATGGAATTTGGGGACTAATACATTCTATGAATAATATTTTCACTATTTTCCCAACTCAAGTGCTAACAGAAGATATGAATAATGATTGAAGCAAACACTTGAATTATATGACAACGCCATTGAACTTTGGAAGCATATATTACATGAAGTGAGGGGACTCTAGTTCTGCCCGTCCCTAGTTTGATGTAGGCATTCTCAAAAATGGTGAAATATGTATTTGACACTTTGGCTTTTCCTCACAGAAAGTTTGCACTCAGATTACCTGACAATACGAATGAATCAATAACTCGCCTGTTGTTTCTCTCCCAGAAAATTGCTAACAATTGCTTTCTTTCAACACTTCAGAAATTACATCCCTAGAGATGACAGACCTCTCATCTTTGCAGTGCCCTCTCGCCGCGGGGCGGCATGTCCTTGTGTCTGGGGGGGAAACTCGTTCCTCCGGGGCACTGCAAGCTGCCACTGCCCCGCAGCGGCACGGGCTGACTGCCCCCGGCGTCATGGCAGCTCTCGCTGCAGCAGCTGCAGACGGATCACAGAGGGATGCCTGCAAGGCTCTTCCATACCTCATCCCACCCAACATCTCCTCACCATTGGAGGTGCCTGCTGAATGTGGTCTCTGGACACAAGGGCAAAAGGAGGATTAACTGGTCCCTGTGAAAGTTTGGCCATGAAATCCAAGCTGCAGTCAGATGGGCTTCTACAGGGTTTCTGCTGCTGTTCCCCAACTATCGATGGGCAGAGCCACTGACTTTAGCACGTGGTAGCTAAGGGTTTGTTTCCAGCCTGCATGCAGAAGTACTTCCTAATAAAATCAGAACAATTTAAAGCCTTATTGCTTGGGTAGATTTTACCCCAAAATTAATTATAATGTCCTTTTTTCTTTGGCTTAACAGAGGAGCTGGAGATTCAATGGATGTTTCCCATCCAGTCTAAGAAGTTGTGGTTGAACAATAACATGTCTGTTATATTACCAGCCAGAGCAGATTTAATGATTCCAAACAACATGGAAAATGCTGCATATCCTGCTATGCTGTGAATAAGGTTCATTGCTGAAACTAAAAGATACCACAAATTCCTGGTATCAGGTCACTGACACCAGGTGCACAACACCCTTTGACATCAGTGGTGAAAGACCATGCTAAAGAAAAAGAAAACCAGACAATAATTTCCACCCTCCAAGATTCATAATCTAACTGATAACTGAGCTTGCTGCAAGGGACTGACTGCCATTCAGCAGCTAAATGTCGAATTCATCAGTTCCTGGAGGGCTTCTACTCAGTCAAAAACGAACATGGTTCATACACATATTTAATTCTAACTTTGAAAGTAGAGAGGAATTTAACAGAACATTAGAAAGTGATGAATAAATTATAATGGCATTAATGAGGCTGATGCTTATATCGAAAGGGAAAAGTCCCAGAGGGTTCAGGGAGCTCCGAAGTTCCTAATAACTTATTAATTTTGGAGTTGCTAGTAGATAACAAATTAAACATGCTAAATATGAGTATGCATCGTGGTTTCTGCTGCAGAAGGCTAAGTTGTTTGGCATATTATATTACAGTGTACCATTTATAAGGCCAGAGAAGTAATTATTCTTTTTAATGTGTCTTTAGGAAAGATTGCAGTTGGATATCTGTATGCACTCCTAAGCACTTGACTATGGGAGGATACTGATATACCAGAAGAAATTTGAGAGATTCCAAATATGAGCAAAGAAAATGATAAAGAGGCTTTGATAAAAGGAGTAGGGAACAAATCCTCTTCAGGAAGATGGAAAGAACTAGATACAAACAGAAAAGAAAGCTGGTGGGAAATTATATGACACTGAGAAGAAAAAGAAGTGCAGAAACAAGTCAAATAAAAGTCACTAGAAAAAAGATTTCTTTACCAAATAAATATGCAAAATTGCCATCACCATCACTTCTTACATGAAATACAAACCACAAAGTAATGAAACAGAACAAAGCTCCCAAATAGCCAGGACATTTTAAGAATCTGTGTGTCCTAAATTTATTAAGTTGTGCCCTGAGGCTTCTTGCCTTTACTTCTTGGCTTAAGACCATAGCTGGCAAATATTTACCTAAGCAAGTATCTTCATGTCCTTGAGGTTCTCAATTCAGTTCAGCAGATTTTGTGCACGTGAATGACCTGATTGATCTGCTCAGGTGTGACACAGCCACTTTGCACTTCACTGCCAGCATGCTGGCAAAGTCAACCCTGTTTCAGCATCACTCCAGCACAACCATCCCAATGTCAACGTGATCACACAGAGCGGCAGAACTAGGATAAATTCACACATATTGCATATTTTCTGAGAGGCTGCTGCTGCAGAGAGACACACGCATAGAAAAGAGAGAATGGTGAAGGAAAGGGAGCACGGGTGGTCACCAACCTCCTGCCTAATTGAAATAAGAGGTAGTAACTGAAGTTAGAGGAAGCAGAGGCCAGGCTAGGCAGCACGCTGTGAACCGCCTTGCACAGCACACCATCACAATATGTGGGTTAAAAAAAAAAAAAAAAAAAGAAAAGCTGCCTTTATCCTTCTAAGCCCCTGAGTGTGCTGTGGGCCTTTTGACTTTAGCGAGGATTTGAGCCATCGCAATAAAAAAAGGTCCTTGAAAATGCAGTATGTGATATTTTACACCCACAAAAAGAATGAAAACATTAAATAACAGCTGAAAAAACAGGAATCGCTCCTTACAGAGCTCTTGACATGGTCCTGGAGACTCCGTCCTCAACTGATAGAGGTGGTGGCATCTTTTTCAGTTGATACCTAATGGATGTACAGGAAAAAAGGAAAGCCCCAAAGCAGCTAAATGAAATTTCTGGGGAGATGTCTAATATTTGCCTTAAGTGAGGATTTTCTGTCACCTGAACATGACAGTATAACTTGAAAGGAAGTGTAAGGGAGGACTGTGAAAGATTCATAACGACCTGAGTCTAAACCATGTCCTCAGGAACATTTCCCATGAAAACCCAGCTCCCAGGTGGGGACAGGGAGAACCTGACTTTAGAGGACCTGCCCAAAGCAGGCAGCACATGCACAGGGGACATTTGCCTGGCCACCCCAGCCTGTTCCCACCTCACCTGAGTGACTTTGGTGTTGTTCATTTTCCCCAACAGCCCTTCTGCCCTTCGTCTGACAATGTTTCTGTTTGGGCCGTGGCCTTACATAACAAGAAAAGAGTGGAGCCACAGAAAAGCAACTGTCAAAGGTTATTCACATCCCAAAATCATGATTACGGCAATGGCAGGATGGTCTGCCTGAAAACACTGACAGACCAATGCTCTGTCTCAAAAGAAGACCAGTATGAAGTCACAGGACCACAAGGTAGCTCAGACTGGAAGGGACCTCAGGAGGTCTCTGCTCCAATCTCCTGCTTACAGCAGTCTCAGCTCTGAGGTCAGACCAGACTGCTCAGGCCTTCATCCAGTAGGGGCTTGAAACCCTCCAAGGACTGCACAACCTGCATATCTGTCTAATTGTCCTCATGGGGAAAAACTTTCTCCTTATATCCAGGCTGAACCTCTCCCATTACAGGTTGTCCTTTTTGTTTCTTACCCTCCCTCCCTGCACAACTGTGAAAAAACAACCTCCATCTCCTCAAGGACCTCTCCATAGGCACTGGGGGCTGCTGTTAGGTGCCTCCAAAGGTGTCTCTGCTCCATGCTGAACAAGCCCAGGTTTCCCATCATCTTGGAAGCCTCACCTGAACTCACTCATTTATCAGTGTCTGTTTTTCTATTGGGAGGGACAAAACT
Source organism: Dromas ardeola (assembly GCA_013398915.1). Classification (NCBI taxonomy): domain Eukaryota; kingdom Metazoa; phylum Chordata; class Aves; order Charadriiformes; family Dromadidae; genus Dromas; species Dromas ardeola. The sequence goes on from VYZM01018299.1 coordinate 55,428, forward strand.
GGATGCAGTATCTAGATGTGGTCTAATGAGAGCTGAGTAGAGGGGAATAATGACTTCACTTGATCTCTGTTTCTGCCCCTGTTCATACAGCCCAGGCTGCCGTTGGCCATTGTTGTTGCTGAGACTTACTGCTGGCCCATGTCCTGCTCGCTGCCTACCAGGACCTCCAGGGCCTTTCCCACAGAGCTGCTCCTTGGGCATTCTCAAGCCTGTGTTGTTGCAAAGGGTCCTGCCATCCAGGTGAAGGACTTTGCATTTGTAATTGCTGAATTTCATGATGTCCCTGTCAGCCCATTCCTCCAGGTCCCTTGGGATGGCAGCCCTGCCCTTGAACACATAAAGTGGTGGCTCAATTTGTTGTCATTGCGAATCTGGTGACCAACCACTCTATTGCCTCCTCCCACCCACTGATAAAGATTTTAAACATGTCCCCAGGACAGGTCCCAGGACAGACTTCTCTGGTGTTCCCCTTGTTGCCAATCTACAGGTAAAGATGAGTTATTACCCATTGCCCTCTAAACCCAACCAGCCATCCAGATTATAAACTATCTGACTTTTTCCCATCCCTACCATAGCATCCCATCTTTGATACAGAAATATGATGGGAAAGAACCTTGAATGCCTTGCTAAAGGCAGTCAAAATGACATCTACTGCATCCCCCTCATCCTGAAACGCAGTCATTTTATTATGGGAGGAAATCAGGTTTGCCAGGCACGACTGACCCTTGATAAATCCATGTTGACTGTTACCACTCACTTTCTTCTTCCTCCTGCATGCAGAAATGTGCTCTGAGAGGACTTGCTCCATGATCTTTCCAGGAATCGAAAAGAATCTGTCTGGCTTGTAGTTCCCTGGCTTGTCCTCTGGCCTTTTCTGAAGGTGTTGTTTTGAAGATGTTTCAGAAGAAAGTAATAAGGAAAACCTTATTTAGGCCTCTAAAGCTAGACCTAGGGTTAAAAATAATTTCCCAAACTATCATTAGCCATCATTACACCCAAGTATGTCTGATACCTACTCAACAATGCTTGAGAGCTTGCTCAGTTTTGACTACAACATTGTGATACAGCAATTAATTCCATTTTGTGTGGAAAAGCATTTTCTCTTCTGTCCCCATCGAGTGTTGTTAGAGAAGATGAAGGTGTTCGATATACCACAATGTAGAGCTCCCTGTGTAAAATCTGTTAACATGGGAAATTATGGCAAAGAAATGTTTGTCTCTTTGATGCAAGCCCATATTTTTAGAGAGATGATTAGGCTCTTCTTAAGAAGCTGTTCCAGCTTCACCTTTTTAACATCTTCTTTGTAGGTAGATTTTTTATAGTCTTTTAATCACAGAGAACATCAAAAGGTTTACAGAAGTTCCTGAGTCTCCATGCCCAAACTATAAGGCATCTGGGACTAATTTACCACTTCACACTGAAAAAACAAAATGCAAATGTCAAGTGCAGCTCCTCATACACTTCTAGGATGAAAAAAAGAAAATCAAATAAAATCATCCAATTCCTCCTGGAAATAATTATGTTGGAATTCCTGGAGAACATATTGAAATGACTGGCTCCATAGACAAACCCTCACAAACCCGAACGACAGAAATGTGATTGACATTCCAGGACCGGTCAGGATGCCCTAAGTGCTGCAGGTGAAATACCAAGCCTTTTACAGATCAATCAGACATGTAATGGAATGTGTATACATCCTGCAGAAGCCAAAGAGAGATGAAGGCCTTTGCCATACCTCAGGGTGCAGACTTGGAACAACAGCCGGCAGCTGCACGCTAATGAGTGCTTCATTAAATAGCTATTGTTAGATGCAAAATGCATGTTGCTCAATTGAAATCCACCAGTGGGTGTGGATAAAAGATTGGAACGAAGTTGATTAAACTGAGAAAAGGTGCTATATTTGTGTCACCATAAATATTACAATACCAGTTAACTTATCTGAAGCTAATAATAACTTATTAGCCTCCTAAACAAATCTAATCTAGAGGTTAATACTACTGTATATTTCTTGTAATCATTTTTGTATTAATTAGTTCCAACCTGCAAATTGCTTGGAAAAATTACTATCGATTTCATCTGTTTGCTCCTATCTAAGTGAACATGAGTTCAGATAGTTGATTTTATAGTCTATTTTAATTACTTTAGGTAAGATATGAGTAATAAAATAAGGCTATACCTACATCTTTACCAAACAGCAACAAGATTTTGTACCCAAATCCCTGTCTGATTAATTTAAGAAATAGCTTTTTAGAAATGATCAAATATTGCTTCTAGTCATGCTATAAGCTATTCTATGGCTCTACTACGCTGCTACTTATTCATATTTATCTCCATTCTAACCCATACTTTTATATGTATTATTCTCCAGTGAAATGCATAACAATCAGTTTGAGATAATTTTCTTTTTTTTAGGTGAATAAGTAGTTCTGGGTTAAAATTGAAAAAACATTATGACCCTATCCCCATGCAGTCAGTTTTCTCCAGTGCTGAGGTAACCAAAAGTAAGCTCATGTAAAATGGAAAAAAAGAAATCTACTGAAGAGTTAGTTTGTGCTGTAAAAAGGAAACAAGCCCTTTACAGTGTTATTATTTTGTCTTGTGTGGCAGGGTGTTATTTTCTGAAATAATGTTCATCTGTGAGACAGAAGGGAATTCCTTCCACTTGTTTTCATCCTCAAAATGCTAGTTGCCTAGACTAAGCCATATAGCATTTCCAGAAGGAGCTTTTGCTCCAAACCCCAGAGCAGTTTGCCTTTTAGACGGGCTTCTCTCTCTTCTCTGAGTTCTGGAAACCCTAGTCATCTCACTGGAACTGGGTGCTTTACTTTTAGACAGCTTCAATTGTATTTGAGGATGTAAGAAATTCTACTTATACCCAGGAAGTTTGTAAGAAGACTAAAGTGTCATTAATAAAATGTGAAAATGGCACAGTAGTGATTTTCTATGGCTGAGATCTTACAAATGCTTCTGAAGGCGCATAACTTAACCCCTGGGAACAGTCCTACTCATGTCAGGAGAACTAATTTCATGAACAGATGTACAGTTGTGAGTGTATGCAGGGTTATATGGGTTATACGTAGCAAACAGCAGAAAATTTTCTTTGCATTTGCCTTTTCTGTCAGAAAAGACCTTGGTATGAGGAAATTGTTTAAAACTCTGAAACTTAATTTTATTGTATCAAGATCAGGCAATTCAAGTTGGAAAAGAAAAGATGAATGGAAGGTTGTGCTTTATGCACAAGGTGTTCTCTTCCAGTTAACCAAATGAAAAAGGGTATGTCACCATATGATTAATAGCTAAACATAATATGGTGCTGAATAAATAACCACTGTAAATATAGCTATCTTCACAGCAGGGGAAGCCTTAGCACAAATAACAGCAGGCTAGCTGACAGCCAGAGAGATGACAGTATTTAATTCTCAGACACAAGTCTCAGTCGGAGTGGCTGTGGTCAGCAAGAAACTGTTTCTAATATGTTTGGCTGGGCCTTGAATTTAATCTGTTGACTGCTGCCAGATTTACTGGGCAAGCTTTAATGGTCCATCGATTTTAATGGACTCTTAATGAACACAGCAGATTATAATTCGGAAGGCCACCAGGAACAGAGAAGCAGGACAGTCTAGGCAGCAATGGTTTGATGCAGACAGGGGTGATGGAAAGGGTTATCTCAGTTACATGTAAAATATTACTATTCTCTTTCCATATCATCTGAGCATACAGAAAGTATAAAACAAAAATATCTTTTTATAGCTGCCTGCAGTGACAATATTTAGCCCCCCTGCCTACATGAGAAATAAAACTTCCTCTGTAGTTTTAGGTTGGCAAGGAAAATATATAGTGGAAAAAATGAGCTACATACCACTGTCTTAAAAATATAAAGGTAGGCCACAGAAGAGAGCAAATTCAAGCTTGTCTGCTCAGATTGGTCTGTTTTCCATCCCTGCAGGTGGGATACCTCTGGCCAGCACATCATTTACACCAGTCTCCGGGCTTTGTCCTGAGCCAATTCCTTCCTCAAAAGAAATCATGCTGCCTGTCTTCAACACCCCTCTCCAGGCAAATGTACTTTTCCCCCAGGGCCCAATAGATAACATCCCCCCCCCCGGACACTTGAACGCCTTTGGGTTTTGAAGAGTATTTAGGAAACCTGGACACAAGAACCTGGGGCACAGCCTCTCTACAGTAGATTCTGACAGCAAATATATAAAGGTAAAATCAGGCGTGTGGCAGTTTTAGACTCCTCACTGTGTATACAATTCTGTCAGTGTAACAGATGCTATTTCTGTACAAGAAGATCACCTTTATAGTGCTAAAAAGTTATCCAGAGGGGCAATACAGTATAATTCCAAGTGACAAATAGTTAAAGCATTGTAAAAGCCATATGCACTTTGTTTCCTATGTGCATGTTGGTTTTCATGTTCAAGAAAGATAAATTCTGCCTGGCCCAAGTCCAGGTTCTACACTTAGGAGAAATGGAGAATGGAGAGATGATCATACAAGAAATGTCAGGAAGAATTTGGCTTGTTTAACCCAGGAAAGTAAAGACTGAGGAGAGCAACAGTTTTGATTTATATGTAACATCAGGGGGTAGACATCTACCGAGAGAAAAGCTGCAGGGTAGTGCTAGCAGAAGAACAAATGAGTATAGCCATGAATAGATTTCAGCAGAAAATTAAACCATTTCCACCCATAAGAATGATGTCCTGGCAACAGCTTTTCAACAGGAACAATGTGATCAAAAACTGAAGTTACTTTTAAGATGCAATTAAGTATTTTTAAGAGGGGAATTCTACAGTGTGGTGTCCTGTAATATCAAGAGATGGTGCATGATGAGTCCGAAAGCCCCTTCCCTTCCCACGTTTCCCATAGCCAACATGTGATGCTGGTTTGACTGTGCAGAAAGGCTACAGGCTCTGCCTTTCATGCACGTCTAATCCTTCTTAGACAGAGCCTGGTTACTCGATGCAAAGACACGATGCAGAGAACAGGAACGGTGAGTTTTCCAGAAGCAAGATGTCCTTGGGAAAGCTGGAGAAACTGCTAAGTTATTTTTTAATTAAAAACATGTTTCCCAAGCGTCCCTGGTTTTGAAAGCTGATACATGCTGAGATTAAATTCAGCAGTTCTGCATTCATGTGAATAGTGTTCATCTGGAGATAGAAGCAAAGACAGAGTCATTTTGGGGAGCTGGTGAATCAGAAGCACAACACAGAGTTAGACCAAACAAGCCATTTTTGAGGACACCAATGGATAAAACTAAAGGGTTCAGTGTGTGGGCTCATAAAACTCCTCAATATCCTCAGTTCATTTTGCAGAACTTCACAACATTAGAAATCTTGTGAGAACAAGCTCTCTCCTGGATCCCACCTCCCTTGGATTGCCACTGTTGGATGGTGTAGAAACAGTAGACAAAAATGCTGTTGTAGTTTTTTGGCACTTCATTTTCTAATGGTGACTAGAAAACATTTTGACAATGGGGGAAATATTCTCATTTGGGAAACTAAGACAATACCTATTTTGTCTGAAAGCCTTTACCCCTTCCTAATGCAATCGTCTCTTCCATAGGAATTTCAAGGAAGTCTACAAGTGCAAATGAATGAACCAGTAAGCAGGATAAAATGGTGAGAACAGATAGCAGTTCCTAAGACAGCCAGGAGGTTTACTCCTGTCAGTGTTTCCCATGGTGGGTGTGCGGCCGGCTCCCACGCTGCCTGGTGTGACCCTGGAGCAGGGTTTGACACGACACCTCCAAGAGCAGCTCTGATAAACACCCAGCCCTTGGGGCTACTCTCGCAGCTGAATCAAACCCTGATGCTTTTGAAGCTCTCAGTTTACAAAACAAGCTTGTGTAAATGTTTAATTCCTCCAAAATCACAGCGGGTTATGGCAGCTGCTTAACAAACCTAAGAGGCACTGGAGAAGCACCTTCTGCAGCTCTGCAGCCTGGCGCTCACCCGCCAGCAGACGTTCTCCCATGGCATGTAAGTGGAAGTGACAGTCCGTTATGACCTAGAGGAGAGCTACCCACTCCTCCCGGTCGCAGAGATAAAGCGCATCCTTCTTGAATATGAGGGCTTGAGAAATGGAAAATCCCTTGAGACTCAGGGTGTTATTTACAAGACATCAGTGAATCGGATGCCCAGAGGCTTCAGCTGGAGCTGGGAACTGGGGGTGAGATGGGGATGTTGGTCCTCTCCTAATGGCTGCTGCTAACCTGAGAGTGGCCCAAGGGCTGGGCTCAGCACAGGGCTGCAAACCTTCCATGCTATTTCAGACTGGGGTTAGGGTGACCAGCTGGCACACCCAGAGGAAGTCTGCAAGCTCTCTGCAGGGCAGATGCAGTCCTATTTGGTTGGATCCTGAATTCTGTGCTTTGCCTAATTCCTTCCAGGTGTCCTAGTCCCTTTGCAGCTGCACAGCGAGATCACCTTGGGATGACGAGGCAGCCTGGGGTCCTTCCAAGAGAGTCCCAGTACTGTGAAGCTCAGAGACAAAGAGGACTTTCACAGATCCACAGGTTTGGCACATCCAGAAGTTCAGGACATTCCTATTCAGAAAGCGGATTATAAACAAGGTGTGTTTGCACATACATAACCTATGCTTACTTTCTTTCTCTCTCATGTATCCTTTCATATAAACTGTAGCTGGTTTCTACCATAGCTGATCTCAGACGTCCCTCTTTAGTACATCTCTGTGATCCCTGGGCTTGTTGGTGGTGCTTTTTATTATTATATATCTTCACCATCAGTGAAGGAAGTGTTTTTTAAGAATAAATATATATAAGTATTATATATAAATATATATATTATATAAATATATAAACACTATAAAATATTTAAGTAAAAATATATATATTATTTTTACTCTCTCAGGTGCTTTACAGATTGCAGGCATACTGTAATCTACTGCCTCTATGGTTTGCAGGACCTATTCCTGCTGCAATTCTCACAGACACTTTGCCATAATCCCAAGGGCAGCACCTACCCAATACTTGAGATACAAACTGCAGCTGTGGTAGAAGCCATGAAAGCCTCAGGACATTTGACCGTCTTTGTAACCACCCCAGAAAGAAAGACCAGGATGGTCTGACAAGTGTTTTTGGTGCATCTGAACAGTGACGTTATTTCTTCTTCTGTTACTGCATCACATCCACCTTCAGATTAACTCATGCCTGACCTTGTCTCTGCAGTGGATTAAAGCAGCAGGTTGCTCCTGGACCCTTCATTGCTCTTTGTATTGCCTCAAAAGCAGCCCAGGACAGAGCAGCTGGTGAGAGCATGGCTCTGGGATGACACAAAGCCGAGCTCTGGGGAAGGGCTTCATGCAGGTCTGCAGGCCGGGTGAAGAGAGACAAGGCACAGCTGTGCTGTGGGACATCTGTCAGCACTCGTAAGATCTTTCTTTTCCTGCAGGCTGAGCCTAGAGCTGTTACAGGTCTGTAGAAGTCACTGGGGATGAGCCCGGGCTGGGGGAGACTTACCAGTGGCTGTTGTTACATCCCACTCGCATCTCTCCTCCAGGGAACCAGCCCAGGCATCTGTGTTCAGGTTGCAAAGTCTGGCTCAGGACACAGCCGTTCAGGAGGCTGGGTGTGAGATGGACTCGAGAAATCACCAGCATCTGGAGAGTAAGCCAGTTTATCACCAAGGGAGAGGGAGATCTTGATCATGGAGGGGTATCAGAGAACTTCTTGAAGGAAGTTCTGTTCATGGCTAACCCTTCGTGTGCATATGGTTGTGCCCCTGGCCTTTTGGCTATTAGAATTTGGGTGGCTTCTAAGTCAGCTTACTCCAGCACCCAAAGTGTGACATAGAAGGCTGTCATCCCGCAGCCCCTGGCAGACCTTGGCCATGGGAAGCATGGCATGGCACCACTGATGAAAGGGCTGCACTGCCCCTGCGGGTCACTGGGCTAGAGCCTGCAGGTGTTCACACTGTATGGTCCAGACAAGCAGAGGGGGCATGGCCTAGTATGGAGCAAGCCAGCTGCTCCAGACAGCCTTTTTCAGCTCCAGTTTTGGATGTGGGATTGATAATCTCCTCCCAAAGGCTCCTAGCATCTTCAGCTGCTGTCCCACCTTCCAAACCATCCTGCAGAGATATTTTTTGTTTCTCTTCTTTCCTGTTATGCCTTTCTTGTTTCTGCCTCTCATGCACCAACATCACCCCTCTGTGCTGTCGTCGGAGGAGCAGATCCAGACATAAGAGTCCCTGTGGCCCCGTTAATATATGACACCAAGGAAAGCTTTAGTTCCAGGTCCAACACCATTAAAAAAAAACACATTTAAAACCTTTTATTAAAGATGCAGAGAACTCCATGCAAGGTCGAGATTACCCAGGTAAATGAATCAAAAGTAGCAAGTTTTGGTATGGATGTGGCAGAACTGGCACCAAGGGGGAAAATGTCTTCAGAAGCAGGTTGTGTGACTGGGGGGATGCTGGGGTCCAGGAAGAGACGTACAAGTGGCAAAAGGAGAGCCAAGAACCAGGAAAGGGATGATGAGATGTGCAAATTCCATGATGGATGCTGTCTGGAGGACATGCTGGGTAGACTCGTGTTTGCTGATGGTGGCTGGAGCAGGCTAACCACCTAAATCCACTGTCCTGACTGTGCCATGAGGGTCTGACTGTGTCCACAGCCAGGGTGGGAGCAGGCAGGTAGTTTTCCTGACCAGCGAGGGGACAGACAGATATAGACAGACAGATTGAGCATCCTGGTATCACCATGGCAGTGCTCCTTTCAGGCCTGATGGCATTGGCAGCTACCCACAGCTTCGTAATAAAAACTATTATATAGGTAAAATAAATATCTTTTATTAGACAGACCAATATAATTTTTCCAAGCCTAGTAGCTCATTTAATAAAAGGATACAACCACTAGCCTCATCTCTTATAATACTTTTGATGGCATTTATAAACTTTTAATGCAGTATACAGGTTGAATTTGTTTGGGTTTTTTTTTAACCTTGGGCAACTTTGGACGTGGGTTTACTCACAACTATTCCTGCACTGCAGAATGGTCTTAAAAAACTGAACAAAGCTTTAAAAAAGTTTATTTTGTCTCCAAAAGGTATTAAAGTACATATATAAAAAGGACATTATAACAATATAAATAATGAAAACTGTGATCAAGTGTAAAGGATGACAAACACAAATAACAGACTGCATACTGTGGAGCATCAGTCAAATTACGTACAACTTGTATCTAATGGGCCCATCTCTAAAATGAGAAATAACAATGGTTCAAAGATAGTCGGTAGCATCATTTCCTAGAATCATAACATAATCTTAAGGAAGGTTCAATTTTCACTTTAAATTCAGCACAAGGTATCTGTTTCAGCAATCCCTGCATTTATCCAGGGTTTATTCCCTACTGATAAGAAACTCAGATAACTTTTCCTGTAAAGTGCAGCTCTTTTAAGAAACATGAGAGAGACATAGTTGAGTCTTTGATTCTTGTCTGTAACTCTGCATGACATTTATCTGAAAGAACAGCTCTGATCAGGTAGTGTATTCATTTGGGGTCTCTAGATTTTGAGTCCTGGAAGAGACTAGAAAGAAATAGATTTTCCAGTTTCTTTGGATCTTTGATGGCATATTTTTTAAAGACTGTCACTGTTCCATAGTAGTTTGTTTTCCTTTTGCATCTTTTGTATGTGAGGAAGAAAAAATATTTTTAAAATAGGAGTATATAACTGCAAAGTCATAACTGGCGAGCAACAGCTTTTAATTTATGTTTTTGAAAAGCTTGAATTTCAGGTTGACAGCAACTCTTTAAACTAATGAGACCAAATAAGAGGTGGAAAACATGCAAATGCACTAGGAGAAAGTTAGGATGGCACTGTTGACAATTAACTAACGATTATTAATTCCCCTGATACACATTGTAATAATAATAATTATGATTAGCTCATTTTGTTTCATTGTGGAGGCTGTTAACATTCGATTTCCTGGGCTTTTCCTTGCAATTTACATTAATTACTGTCCACCTCCTGTCTAGTTTTCCTACTGAAACTCTGCAAGAATTAACAGTCTTTAATGTGCTCAACAAGTCTTTTCCAATTGACATTCAACCTAATTGGCATTGAGACATTTTCACTGCCTGTCTGCCCCATCATCACACCTCTCAAAGTAAGAGTTTTCATGAAAGAAGCTTATTCCTCCCTTTTTTTACCTTTACTTGCAGACGTGCTTTTTTTCATTTGCTAACTCCAGTAGTTGACTTATTTTCCAGCCCAGACCATTACCATTGCACATGGCCCCACTCACTCTCATATTTCATGGAGTCCAGCATCCAAGCTACTGATTCCTGTTTGTTTCCTGGTCCTTTCATCTGAGAGCCATTTGCTACCAACTCATCCACCCCTATCTGCTAGATGCCCCAGCCACTTAGACAAGAAACCTTCCTCATCAAGTCTTCCTAATAAAGTCAATGAAGACTGCTCAGTTGGAGATCTAGACCATTGTTGCAAATTATGGATAATCTGCATAATCAAGGTACAGGAAAAACAGGTCTAAAATTGACATTATTAGTTTCATATAGTAGGTAAACTGGTATTCTTTTTAAAGTCTAGAAATGGCTACCCCTTATGAGGCTCATACTCATCCTAACATACGCCTGTTCTGGACAATTACTACTATGTGTGAATTTCCGTATTTATCTAGAAATGTTACAGGAGAAATCCCCTCATATTCTTCATATTGTTAATATTGGCAGAGCCTGGGAAAGCTTCAGTGATCCCTGTTACACTGACTTGAGACTTCTGAATCCATTTCGGTGAATTTTTAAACTGTAGTTTAAAAAAAAACCCATCCACATCTTCCAGAAGCTGAAGGAAACCCACAATTCATACTGGTGTCCCACTGGATATGTAACTTTTGCCAAAATCTAGCTCAGATTTTGGAAGGATATCAACAGCTCTCATTCTCAGTGAATGCTATGTGTATGCTGTTCTCAAGCCAGCTATTCTACACATTATGAGAAACATGTTCATATTCATAACTAAAACAACTACCCCCTCTGTATCCTGTATACCTGCACATTTGAATGCTCCTGGGAAATTCTGTTCCTAGTTCCCGTAACAGTGTAGTGTCCCTAACAAGGAGGGCTGTGTGCATGCACTGCCGGGGGCACAGGAGCAGCTGTCGATAAAGCTGCCAGACACTTTCCATTATAAGAATTGTTTTTCAGTTGCTTATAAAATTTACACTTTGCTGTGTGTTCATATAGGGCTGTGAGGAGAAGGACTCCATCTCTCAGGAGGACAAACAGCATTGTTAGCAAAAGCTGCTTGCATAGGGAGCCCAAATGCCTCTGATGGAGCCTTTCTCCTCCTCCTGCTCCTCCAGAAAGTGCTGGATTAAGCTGTCTCAGCCTTCATGCTGTCACCTGGTCGATGCAAGGGCTCCGCTGCAGCTCAGCTCTGCATGAACCTTGGCGATTGCAATGCTGTGCACCATGCCTGGGAGACGAAGGCAAATTACTCTGTGAAATTCCTCTTAGGAAGGCTGGCTTTACCTGATGGCCTTCCCATCAGTGCAGCCGTGGCCTGAGAGCCTGTCCTTTGTGGTGAAGTAACAGAGAAGACAGTAGCTGAGCTGCAAACTGCATTGGGTCTGCCGAATTTGGGAGCTGTAGGACCTCAAGTTTGCAGAGCAGAAGAGACCAGAGCTGTCGGCCAAGTACCACGTACCCATTTGGCCCCACTGCTAGACAGTCAAACCAAGCCAGCCCAGGAGCTGCCAGAGGGCTCTACAGAGCCAATGTGCCAACTGAGCTCCTTTGCAGACACAATGCATTTATTTTACTTGCTTAATCAGATTTTCCTTGTTCGCTACCGGCAGATCAACTGTCCACGTCTTCAGTGTCCTTCTACAAACAGGCCCATCAATCACTCCGGGACTAAACCTAGTAAGCCTGTGATAATACAAGCACAGCACATAAATACATTTGCATACCACATGGTGATATGATACAGTGCCAGGAAAGATCATGGAGAGGATCATCTTGAGTGAGCTCTCACAGCAAGTGCAGGGCAGCCAAGGGATCAGGGCCAGCCAGCGTGGGTTTAGAAAAGGGACGTCCTGCTTAACCAACCTGATCTCTTTCTATGACCATATGACCTGCCTTCTGGACACGGGGAAGGCTCTGGGTGTTGTCTATCTGGACTTTGGTAAGGCCTTTGACACCGTCCCCCACAGCATTCTCCTGGAGAAGCTGGCGAATCATGGCATAGACAAGTGTACTCCTCACTGGGTAAAAAACTGGCTGGATGACTGTGCCCAGAGAGTTGTGATTAATGGGGTGAAATCTTCTTGGTGGGCGGTCACCAGTGGTGTCCCTTAGGGCTCAGTTTTGGGGCCAGTTTTGTTTAATATCGTTATCAATGATCTGGATGAGCGGATTGAGTGCACCCTCAGTAAGTTTGCAGACGACACCAAACTAGGTGGGAGTGTTGATCTGCTGGAGGGTAGGAAGGCTCTACAGAGGGACCTGGACAGGCTGGATCGATGGGCCGAGGCCAATTGTATGAGGTTTAATAAGACCAAGTGCTGGGTCCTGCATTTTGGTCACAACAACCCCAAGCAACGCTACAGGCTTGGGGCAGAGTGGCTAGAAAGCTGCACAGCAGAAAAGGACCTGGGGATGCTGGTGGTCAGCCAGCTTAACATGAGCCAGCAGTGTGCCCAGGTGGCCAAGAAGGCCAACAGCATTCTGGCTTGTATCAGGAATAGCGTGGCCAGCAGGAGTGATCGTGCCTCTGTACTCGGCACTGGTGAGGCCTCACCTCACTGTGTTCAGTTCTGGGCCCCTCTGTACAAGAGGGGGACATTGAAGGGCTGGAGCGTGTCCAGAGAAGAGCCACCAAGCTGGTGAGGGGTCTGGAGACCAAGTCATACGAGGAGAGGCTGAGGGAACNGAGGAAATGGTCTGAAGTTGCGGCTGGGGAGGTTTAGATTAGATATTAGGAAGAATTACTTTACTGAAAGAGTGGTCAGGCCCTGGAACAGCCTGCCCAGGGAGGTGGTTGAGTCACCATCTCTAGAGGTATTTAAGAAACGTGTAGATTTGGCACTTCAGGGCATGCTCTAGTGGCAGAGATTGTAGGGTGGGGTTTTTTTGGTTTGGTTTTGTTTTTTTTTTTGTGTGTGTGTATATGGTTGGACTCGATGATCTCAAAGGTCCTTTCCAACCATGAAGATTCTATGATTCTATGATTCTATGATTCTATGACATTAGCAGAAAACAGGCCTCATGCAGATGAAAAGGGCAATTATTGGTGCAATACTACTGCAGCAGTATTGGCAGAAGATTTAGCATCCCAATGTTACTTCAACATTGGACACAGATCCACAAACCACAGTTTGCACATATTTGCAGTCACAGAGCACCTTTCATCTACTTGTACCTAAAAGAAATAAAGAAAAAAAAAGAAAAAAGAGAAAAAGAGAAGGTTGGTTTTTTTTTCCAGTATCATATCTTTGAGGCTTCAGGTTTCCTCCCTCATGGTGTCCCTGAAGTGCTTTGGGACACTGTAGCGTTCCTGAACTTTCAGAAGGGAAGTAAAGATACAAACAAGCCATTTCCAGGCTTTGATTATTTCAGTGCATCCTCTTTGGCTTGACATCAGCCTGTGCCTGTATCTAGGGACCCTCAGTCGGGGTTCCCAAAGCATTCTACCAATATTAGGAAATTCTCAGAGGGCACTACCTTCCCCTGCCTAAAAGCAGATGGAGAGGGAGAGGTGGGGACACAGCAGAGAGAGGCAGGAGTATGAGGCATATTCCTGGATGTCCATTTGGCAGCTTTAACCATTCAAACCACACTCCCAAAATGTAGCTGTAGAACTACACTGTTGGTCAGGGGGGAGGGACTCAGAAACTGGAGTAGCTAAGAACTAGACGGAGCCCAACGAGACTGTAATATGTCCCTGTTCTGGTACAGCATGGGACATCATGGGAATGCAGGTCTGATACCAACAAGGACATCTTCAGTGCCACCTTCTAGATTTTCCCTGACAGAGTTCAAGTGTACATTCAGGAAGCACAACTTGTAAAGGAAACTCAGCAGAACTGAGCGTAGATCCTCATCACCAAAAATGGTGGTGTCATCAAAACAAATGTCACCTTTTTTGAAGACTTTCAGCGCACTGAGACCCTCACCTGGGATACCAAAGGCAAACCCAAGTGCTGACTTTGCCTTCAAGGCTCAAGAAAGCAATGAGCAGGTCAGATGCCCACTTTCCAGAGCTGGCTGGACCCCTGGTTTGCTACGCAGGGAAGTGAGAGAAGCAATGGGATGCTGAGACACTGCTGAAGGAGTTGTGCTGGGAGGCAGCCTGGCCTTTCTCAAAATAATGAAAAGAGACTGTGAGCAATGTTCCTCTTAGATATGGGGGTAATAACTGCCCCATAGGATGCCAAATATACGTCAGGTGGAGTGTTGCTGGAGAGGACTCGTGGCAAGGAGAGGGATTCTCACGTTGGTTTGAAGGAGAAAAATGGAGAGTATTCATCAAACATTAAGAACTTTGGGGAACAAGAGAGGAGACAACTAAGTTGTGTTATCTGCAGAAATTCAGACAAGAAGGGAAAAAGGGGAGGTGAGATATAAATACAAGATGGATGTGCAGAAAGGGCTTTCTCTCGGGAAATGGGAGCAAAGAAATTTGCTAATACCTTCTTGTGCAGTTCATCTGTTTTTCTTGTTATTCTCCCTATAATAAAAATGTTCTAGATGGATGTAGTTAACCAAATCCCTCGAGGAGAAAACTTTTCATTTCCTTCTTTTGTTTCTCTTCACCTTTATAAGCACTGAGGAAGGGATGGGACCAAACCAAACTCACAGGGCCATTCATCATCAGCCCAAGGGAGGTCAAAACTCTGTGCAAAGGTTTTCAGTGGCAGAAGGACAAATATGTGCTATATGCCAATGGGAGTCCATTGCCTGGACTTCCTGCATATAAGTCCCCCTGCCTGACATTTTATGTTGCAAATGTGGCAATAGGTATGGTGGCATCCCCATGGTGCAATATGATATCAACATGCCATAAATAGCAGTGAGGCAATGTCTGAAGGCAGTAAGAGACTGTTGGATATCACGCAGTCAGTGCCTATAAGAAGATCTGAAATAGGCTAGTTCTGCTCTCACAGATATGAATAAGTGTTCATCTATTTAAATTCCCAGGAAAGCTCATCTGAATTTACTTCTGAATGGAGTACCATAAACCCCTGCACGCAGAATTATAGCTGCCTTTGATGGTACAATTTAGTTCACTCCCAAAGGAGTAGTGGAACAAAAGCTCTCATTGAAGACAGGTTGTCAACTCCATCTAAGATTAACACAGATCTTCATTTCCTGCTCCCGGAGCTGTGGCACCCAGGGGTGGCTGGGTAGAAGGTGGCCTGTCCCATCCCATGCTTGTTGTTTCCTCTGGTGCCTGGGTGAAAAGAGGGATCTTTAATTGGATGATTTTGCTGGTGTGCTGTGCTTGAGTTGCACAAAGAATAGGTTTTGGGGAAACTCAAACGTGTTACCAGACATTGAGTGCTGAACAGTTGCTGTGGGGCTGTTCTGGCTGTCCCTGTCCAGATTGAAAGGTCCCAAGTGCATGATAAGGCTGGAAGGAGGGACATCAGTGTGAAATGTGAAGATTTTTCTGATTTTTGTAGTCATTTTTATAAACATAAATATAGATGGTTAGCTGCCTAGACAACCTAGGCATTGATAGTTTTTGGAGTATTCATTCATACTGCATTAAATTTAGCACTTATTTATTTTTTGTAAGTAGGTGTTTTATTTGCAGGAAATTATGACAGCCACTGTTATCAATCTGACCTTTACCAGTGGGAGTATGTTCCTGCAGCTCTTTGTGCTGGGAGGAGCTCCAGAAATGCCATTGATTTTACTCGCTCTGAAATAACATCCCACTTGCACTCTTAGACAAAACACCTGCCCCACTAATGTGAAATCACTTGTGTCTCAGCTGCTTCATTAATCACAAGGATGTTCTGATATTTTACATTGATAATCAAACTGCTACCTGCCATATCAGTACCCAGTTGATTAATTATGTTTACAGACCCAATGAAGGTTTTGCAAGAATACTGATAAACTTTACGCTTAAAAAATAAATTTACGTCATCTATATCTAACAAAAAGAAAAAATCTAGAGCCTCAGCACTAGAAACAGCCAAAACACTGACCACTTAATTTCACCCAGTTATCTCTGTGCTGAGTTTGATCATTTGTGTTTGACTTAAACTTCAGAAAGGCGTTTGGGTGCATCAGGAGATGCAGAACTAACCATTTTCTTCTGTAGCTTGCTTCAATAGATTATGAACTCCCTAAAACATATTTGCACCTTATTTCTCATTTAAATTTGTCTAGCCTTGCTTTGATCCATCATTTCTTGTTTGTCCATAATTAAACAGTGAACTAAAGAACACTTCCATTCGCAGTTAATTTTCCTCTTGAGGTCACCTTGAACATTTCTTTGCTAAGCTAAAGTGATGGTGCTCTTTACATTTCCCGAGGAATTATATTTCCTCCAATCCCTGCAATTTTTTTAGGGTATTTTTGCACTCTCAGTAACTTTTCGTGGTTCTTTTAATATAAGTATGTCAGAACTGCACAGTACCCTAGGCCTAGTCTCGCCAATTTTGTACATAAAGGTAAAAGCCACCTTTTTACCCTTAACGATTACTTCCCTCCTTACACTGCCAAGAATTTAATTAACCCTTTCTATCACCAAATGCTGAGCAGTTCATGCATTCTGACTTCCCTGAATGCTTTCTAGAATTACTTTCCAGAACACTGAATTCCCATCTGGATGTTAAAACCAACGTTCTTTCAGCCAAAGGAAATATTGCAGTCCATGCACAGACCCACATGCCACACATGCCACCCGCACGCATGTCAGGTCTTTGAATTGTTCCAGGTAAACATACATTTAGGCGTGTCAGTCCACAGCCAGCATAGGAACGGACAGATATGAGCAATGCAATGACTATCTTGTTCATAGAGAGATAACCGTTCTTCTTGGTTTCAAAAAAGCCTAAGGAACTTGTATGGACTCCACCATCTGGAAACTTGAGTGCCTCGTAAGTTTTGCTGTATTTTTGCAGAAAACATACCTGGATACATTCAGGCTTTCATACAGGTGTCTGAGGAAGAAAGAACAGTCACTGACGCACAGAAAAGGGCTTATGTGGAAGACCCTGCAGCCTTCCCCATCCATGGCATCCATGGTACAGCCTAGGCAGCAGGGAGGTAACCCTCCAGTCCTTCAGCTAAACTTATTCTGCACTCCAGAGAGGAAAGAGGGATTTGCTAATTCAAAATCTAATGTTTTAGCTGGGAATTTGGCACTTGCTTGTACAGGGAGAGACCTGAGGTCCAGTCCCTGCTCTGAGGGCAATGCACACATTAGACTGGAAGGGATTCATTAAAATGCTAAACTACTTTTTGGAGCAGGACCAGGAATCCTAACACGAAGTGAAGAGCTTACCCCAAACTGATCCCTGGACTGTGCTTAGATTAATTTATGACAACAAAATTTCTGCTCTGTGCAGTAATCACTTCAATTTAAATGAGTAACAATAAAAAATTAATGAAATGTAGATTTATCTAGGGTGGAATTATTTACCATAAACTTTGATTAAATTTTCATAAGGTCCTAATTGATTTTGACACATACATTTCATTGTCTGTCTACAGGACTTTGTCTAGTAAGCTATCGTACGAGCTCTAGAACATTATTTGTAGTAATATTTCGGTTACACACCATATCACCTTTTCTCCACTGTGGCCCTGCTTTTCCCAACCAAATGGTTTATCTCCAATCTAGCAGCATCCCCACAAATCTTTTTGTCTGTGAGCTGGGTGGTAGTTAATTACGACCTCTAACAAGAGCCTGCTGAATTACACCAATCAAGAAATACATTTGCTGGGACTTTCCACTGATGCAGTTATACTGGTGTACTGAATATATACAGTGAAAAAAAACACAGGCGTCCTAACTGCTCTGTGCTAGTGATTAGACAAGATTAACATTTCACTGGAGCTGTGTCAGCACAAATTGAATGTGGAAAAATTGAGTACAGCGATGATAGTTTGTGGTGAACAGGTTTTCAATCAACGATTCAAAATTATAGCACGTTATCTTCCCTTAGCTAAAATTGCAGAGGGCTGAAGATAAAATGTTGACTTTATTTTCTGTATTTGACTGGAGATTATATATTTTTCTGTACTGAAAACTCAGAACTATCAGTAAAGAATAGCCTTATTCACATCACTTTCATATCACACACTGAAAAGTATACAAAAAGTAAATTCCAAGTCCTTTTTTTTTTTTTTATCTCCAGCAATGTGCAAGGGACATGGCTTGCCCCTTTGCCCATTGCTGCTGTTTCTGGGTGGTGAGAGCGATGAGCAGTGCAGAGGAATGGTCGTGGTTATCAGCGGGCAACATGCCTACTTATGCCTGGGTGTGGATGAGATGGGATCAGAGTCAGGTCCCCAGCCTTTCTCTCCATAAGCCAATCATGTCCACACCTCTTTCCTCAAAACCTGATCTCAATGACATCATGTCCCCCAACTGTCCTGGCTTCTTGTGATCCTCTCTGCAAACAATGAAGCCCTCAGCTGCTGTGGGGCAGAGGACACCAGACAGAAGAGGCTGCTCCATTCTCAGTGAAGACGATATGGGGGCAGCGATGAAGCCCCTGCAACTCTGCCCCATGTCCAGGGCACCCCTGCCAGGCAGCAGGGTGAAGACATGGGCCACGGAAAACTCAGGAGTACTCAGAATAATTATTTTCTAAGACAAAAGAACAAACTTCACCAAAACCGCACAGGTGTGTGGTTAAGCAATTTCTGTTGATATTCTACTGCTGAACAGTGGCTTGTTGCAAACCTCTGGAGAGTGGTGGGGATGCTCCCAACATTTACAATGATCTGTTAAGTCCTCTCCTACATCACCTCCCCTACATCACAGCAAAGGCTGCTATTCTGCTGCGACTAGACACTCCACAAAATAAGGTAACAAGCTGCTATTAATGACAGCTATATGCACAAACATTGAAATCAGATGCATAAACAACTAACACCACGGTGTCTGCGCTCCCCAGAGCACAGCAATCAGGAACAGCCAACAGTGGCAAGAGTTTGCACAGCTGCTTCTGGGCTTTTCTTCGAGATCCTCCCAGTATGGACTCTTTGGAGACTCCTAGGAACTCTCTGAGCGAATGTGGGTTGTCCCGGCTGCTGCTGTTGGGTAAGGAGGGGGCAGGCATACTTCTGCATCTAGCAAAATCCAGCTGTTCCTCATTTTAAGGTGCTGTTGTCTCCAGCTGAGTGCCAGCTGAGTACCAAGCACTCGTTCAACAAGCGCTTAGAGGCCTAGATAGCTGGGGGCCCGGGGCACACTGAAGTGAATCAGCAAAAAATTTAAGCAGTTTTTGCAGAAAGGTGCATGGGAAGAGGCTGGAAACTCTGCTGAGGGCAGAGTACACATGCTCAGCAGTGGTGGTGACGCACCACAAGACATGGTCCGTCCCAGCCTGAGTTATTCTGTGGGTCTCTTAGTAGCCTATTCCATCCATATCTTTGGATAACACTGGCTTACTCTTAATAGCTACGGCCAGCAGTGATGACAATTTAACTAATCTACCTTAAAAGTGGTCCCACATAGATACAAGGTAGTAAGAAGAGAGGTGAAGTAAATAAGACTCACAGGTAAAGACAATCATTCATTGCTACCTTGGACCTGTGGATATGAAAGGCAACAAAAAGCCCAATGTAGATATTAAGCTGTGATAGTGTAACACCAATAACAGTGGACATTAGGGGGAAAAATTCTCAGGCAGACTGGTCAAACACTGGACCAGGCTGCCTAGAGAAGTTGTAGAGTCTCCACCATTGAAGATATGATTTGGCTGTATATGCTCTGATCTAACTTCAAAGGTACATATGATTTCAAAGCTGGTCTTGCTCTGATGTGGTGTTAGACCAGATGGCCTCCTGAAACCCTGGACAACACAAAACACAAGAACAGAAACCTCCCAAGAGAGCTGAGATCCAGTCAGGAGAGGTGGTGCCAGGAGAGCACTGAGGAGGTCCAGCCAAAGGCTGATAAGCATGGAAAGTTTTTACAAAACCCCTGACAGTCTCTTGCCCCTTCTCCATTAGTTCTTCTCCCCTAGAGAGGGCAGTACTTCACCTCACCAAGAGAAGAGGTGGAGCCCATGGCCAAGCACGTTAACAACCTCTTCACTCAGAAGTACAGCATGCAAAAATGAGGTCTTAGTATGAGAAAATGAGGTCTTCGGTCATATCGCACAGGGTGAAAACATGGAGTTTCTTCCTTAAGAACTGTCCTTTCAGGAGACATTTGATATTATTCATTTTGTCTCCAGTGGCAAGGCATCAGCTGAAGACATGATTTCTATGACACTTATCAGACAGGAGAGCCTCATCTAATTCACATGTGGCTCAGCTTTTCCAGCTGATGCGGCTGAACGCAACCCAGAGGAGTTCAGCAGTACATCCGTCTTCCATCTGCCTGCAAAAAGGCCTGATAACCATGGGATCTCCCTGCTTGCTGTTGCTGGAATCACCTTGCTCTAATGCTTTTAGAGAACTGAGAGAGTGCTGCTGAGAAATGCTTGATGCACATTTTATGTGGATACAGAAATGACTGGAATATTATCAAGAGTAGCAGAGGCTGCTGTTTCTGAAGGGAGAACTGATGATAGACCAGGTCATCTTAGGGAAAGGATGGTGCTGGAAGATGTGAGGATGGAGGTGTCACACGCCCCCAGCTCCTCCTTTGCAAGCAGTGATTGCTGCGACTCGCAGCTGCAGCCGCTCCACCTGCATCAGCTGCTGGAAAGGCTGGAAGCAGCTACAAAATCTTTGTAGGGATGAGATGATGGGACTTTATGGGAAACACCCTCTGGCACTCGTCTCAGCTGGCTCCAGCTGACACCAAGCCAACGGGAGGCATCACTCTCTGGCTCTGTGTGCAAGGAAGGGAAACTGCCATCCTCAGTCTCTCCACCACCGTCAGGTACGTTTTTAACCAGGCAGCTTCAGGAATCAGGTCATGACCATAATCCGGAGCCTTGCTGTGCCTTCGCTAATGTCACAAAGGCTTTTGATACAGCCATAAATTATAAATAAAGCCCATAAATAAACAGTCTGTGACAGAAATGAAGCATTTTAACTGATGTGTGGGGATCTAATTTTTGTTTCTTAAGATTATCTGCCTTTGAACATTTGCTACGGTTCCACTTTTCATCCCACTTGGGCAGGAATATTTAGAAATATTGAAAAATACCTCACTTTCATTTTTGGAGTCTAGCCATCATAAATTCAGACCAAACATCCCTCCTACCGGACACAGTGCCTTGTGTCCTTGCAGAGGACTGCTATGAACAGCAAAGTGAAACATAACCTCTGATAATGCAATGCTTTGGACCTGGGAGTTCACAGGATTGCCGCTAGAGATAAATGAAGCTTTTTCCATGTGGGAAGGGCTGAGTTCTTGTCTCTGAGGCTCAGGATGTTTCTTCCCTTTAGGGACAGACCCCATTTCTCTGTGATGCTTGTACTGCAATATGCTAATGGCAGTGACCTTCAGGATTTATTACAGCTCTAGATGGCACAAGGGAAGCTAAATTACAATGACAGATCCATGCCCCCAGGGAGCATCCAGAGTAAGAAAAGCACACTAAAAGAGATGGCGAGACGCAAAAGATGTAGGAAGAAGAATGAGATATCCAGAGAAGAAGATGCTTCTGTACAGCTTTACACTTGCTGTCTCTGCCCCTTGTCACTGTCAGAATCGGAGACAGCGTCTCTGATGATGAGTGGGTAGGAGCCAAAGTGACATAGCCCTAAGCCAGAGGTCTGAGATCCTGCTACCAGGGCACACGGCAACATGCAGAGGTGTCAGCGTTCCTGATGGAGGAGCAGGCAGAGCCGTGTCACAGATGGCCGAGTGTCTGTTGCTACAGCACTTTGGTATGACAGATGAGCAATGGATCTAATTATACCACTGGAAGAAGAGAGCCATCTTGCACTCTCCTGTGATCTACGCTACTCATTGCAGAGCCGCGGTGTAGTACAAGGTGCAGCGGAGCATTAGCTGCTCTACAGCACTGCAATACATCACACATGTACCCATTCTCTCGCCACCCTAATATATGGCACTGCCTTTGCCTGCCAGTCCATCACTTGAAAAAGGGACAGGAGGTGTAAAAAGCCTCAGTCAGGTAACTGCATTGAGAGTATAAGTTTCACACAACTCATGCAGAAAGCAATGAACTGTATCGAGGGCTTATATTCAGTTTCCCCTGTCCGCTCAGCAGATATTCATAAAAAAGCATGAAAGAACAATTCCAGCTGACTGCATGTCCTAATGCACTTATGTTCCTGTAATCATTCTGTTTCATCTCGATTATAAGCAGAACATGTAGTGCAACCAGAGAGGGAGAACAGCAGCAGGAAAAAAAGAGGTACAGCTGTACAATAGTTACCTATTGACGTATGTCCCTGATGTTGTAACATGTAAGTGCCTGAGTTGAAAGGGTCACTGCAGACCACCGCTCTGGCCCCCCAGGCCTGAGTGGGCGAGGTGGTGTGTCAGGGCCCACACGCGGTTGTGCATCTCCAAAAGGTATGCTCCACGTTCCCTCTCTGCGGTACACCTGAGCCCTTTCCTGCAGGTACCAGAGCTGTTTTGCACAATTTTACAAATTGTTCATTTGTAGGCTTTTTGATGTAAAGAAGGGAGAAACGTGAGAAAAGGGGGCCCTTCTGAAGGTTTAAGTGCTTGCAAGAACTAAAGAGACAGCAACCAAGATAGCAACAGTTGACAATACTCAGCTCCTATGGAAACCCTTCTACTGCCACTATCGCATCATCCCTCACACCAGCGCTCTTCCAAGGGCTGAATTAATACCATGGTCTAGCATATTAACATAGAAGGGGCTGCGATAGAATCTAGCACTTTAATTTTTTTTTTATAAATCCGGCACTGGCAATTCATTAAACACAATATACAGTGGAGTGATGGGCATGCAGAAGTATCCCCTTCTGTAGTTTTCACTGAGGATGAAAAATCTGCTAATGAAATTAAATTATCCAATACAGTCTGCTAACTACTCCACCCTTGGGCTGCAGAGGCATTTGAGTTTTTGCAAATCTACAGTCTTTTCTTTTTAAAGGGTAACTATACGGAATAGGCGGAAAAAAAAATTATATTGGTGATTCTCATTTAAAAAAAAAGCATTTTTAAGCAATAAGTTTTAAGAAAACTATCTAAAGAAATTAAAATAGAGATTTTTACTCATGTCTTGTCTAGCTTAGCTAACAGACTCCCTGCAACTTCAGTAGTGGATCTACATACCCTACGGCTTATGGCACTGCGTTGTTAGTCAGTGTATAATGACCTTCTGTGCTGGATAGCTTTTATTTTTCCATCTAAATTCCCCAAGAGTAGCCCTGATACTTGGTGCTGGGTGTAATCAGATCATACCAGAGGTGTGTGAAGGAGCAACTGTGTAAAGATATGGATGCGGCTGCAAAGATGCAAACCAGCCTCCACTACAGAGGGGTGGCTAGGGTGCTGGGAATGGCTCTAGCATCCCTAGCTGTGGTAGGCATTGCAGGGTTATATACAGTGCTCAAAGCAACTCAACGTAGTCACCCATTATCATGTTGCTGGGTCCAAGACAACAAGGAACTCATCATCGCAGACTTCCTCAGGGTACTTGCTGTTCTGTTGTTTGGGCTGTCTATACGGGTGTATTTTCATATGCCAGCTGTCTCACCTGGGCAGAACAGAGGCATAAACACAGCCTACTTGTGGAGTGGGTAAGATATCTGTCATAGGTCACATTTTCTAGTTTCCCTGATTTCACACCGAAGCTACTCTGTTCCTCTTCAGCTGCTGATAACTGTTTTTAGAAGGCTTGAAGCCCTTAGGCTGTTGGCGTAATCAGGAAGAAATGATGTCTCACTAGTGATTTTTATTGCTGTGGTGGATAATTACTACCTGCAGCATCTCCTGAAGTCTGCTGGCTTTTTGTGCCTTGCAGAATTTCTGAAGAAACAGCTTGGGAAAAGTTTTGGAGATGGGACTCTAGGCAAAGTTGAATGTACAAATAGGCTTCAAAAGTCTTCATCTATAATTTATATATTGTGGAAATTCCCAAATTCTTAATCTTAGGCTAATACAGCTCCTTATGTGCTAGGTACCTCACAAGTGCAGAACAAACCCAGATGCTCTTCCTTGATATATTTACCACCCAGGCACGTAGATTTTGCTGCTTCATTTTTGCATCACTTTAATTAATGATTTTAAGGAACAAGTAAATGATACACCTTTAAAATTGTTGCACAGACTGGAATCATGCTCAAGTAACCAGTGCAAATGCAGTGGTACTTATATACCCCAGTGGACGACTGCCTTAGTTGAAAGCTATTCATTTCTAATAGACTTTCTCTGAATTACACCTGCTCCAGATCTTGCCCTGTGTCTTGAAATGCATCTAGTTTGTGCACAATGGTTGGGATTTAAAAGGAGCCTGTGCATATTAGTTTCCAAAATCCCATTACATTTTAATAAGATTTCTACTTCTAACGGACTGAGGTCTCTCGAAAAACTCGGCTTCAATTCCCAGTTTCCACCCTGCTACCACTAAATTAACTCTGTGGCGATTCCTTCCAGAAAGCTTAGTGTTAATTCTTTTTTATTTATTTTTTTTTTTAGCAGCTCCTCTCCCGCATTTCAGTGGTGTAGGACTTTCTTCTTGCTTGACTTGGTTTTTCGCTTCATGTTTTTTTTATCATCCTTGCTAAGGATATCTCCAAATATAGAGTGACACTCATACCTGACACCATGAACAGGAAAATTGATGAGTCACAGCACCTCCAATTTCTACCTGCATCAGTGATGGAGAAATATCCTACTAGGAATAACTGTGCACTTTATAGTCCGGTTCCCCCACTCCCATCACTCTGAGTTACAGATTTTTTTATAAACTGCACATTTACAAATGCACAAAAAACCTAAGCTTCAAGTTTTAAATAATGAGGAGACAATCAAGGTGTGCTGTCCATCAGCCATCGCCAGAGCTGTCCCTCCACCTGGCCTTTTCCAGTCAGCCTGAATCCTATTTCCCATTGATCACTGGCACATATTTCCTAGGTGGGATGCAGCCATGAGATGGAGGAGGATGCTGCAAAGTCCTGCAGGGCCATTGCATCTCACGCACGCTACATGGACAGGTACTACCAGAGGGAGGAAATCCTATACCTCCTTTACATTCCCCTTGTAACCCTGCCTAGCTGCCAGGGAAGCTGTTTCCACATGTTTTGGGCCAACAGACTGTGGTCAGCCTGTAATGTATTTCTCACAGGCCCTCCAGCACTTCGTAACCAGGCTCACAGTGAAAGCCCAGTGTGGGTGGGGGAGCTGGGGCAGCTGCTGAGCCTGGGGAGCACCAGGGTTTCTGGTGGCCTCTCGCCACTGGGTTCACTGGTAGTTTTCATACGTTAATGACTGGGAGATAAAGGGGGGAATTTTCATTTGGCATGGCTTCCACTGCAGAAGGGGAGTGAGGCTGGATTTCACAGTGCATAGAATGGCAGATCTGCCCATCTCTTTGGAAACAAATCGTACCTGTGAGAATTTAACTGGTGTAAAAATCCTCCCTAAGGATATAGTCAAGATCAGCCTCTTCCAGCGAATCTCTCTTCTCTCTAAAAGACAGTTGTTTTTAGCAGTTATTTGTGTCTAACTGTGAGGGAGCCTTTGCATGCATTCCTGCTTGTAAATAATACGATAAAATATATGGGCAGCTCAGGTGCTGTAGTGCTTGCAGCATCTTTGATGAATGCACACACAGATATATGCTTCCTATATTCATTCTGAAATATTTCAGAGACCTTCTCACAGCAGGAGATGCTGGTTACCTCAGAAACACTCTGCTGAGCACTTCTTGCTGGGATCTTGTCAATGCTTCAAGTTATGATCCTCAGCTCAGGGCTCTGCTCAATATTGTGTGGCCTCTCATTGACAACATCTCTGTTGGTATTTCACCAACAGTTCTTTCACACTAAGTGCCTTGCCAGGTGGGGGAAGCAATACAGAGTCCTTGCCCTCTCATGGACTGTAAGGGACAGCTTTGTAGGGATATGCAACCTGGTCCCAGGGGGTGTCCCCCTTGGCCATTATCTTTCACACCCCATGCCAGAGCCGGACACTGTTACAGCTGCACACATGAGGCCATCTGGGTGAGCCTCGCTGCCAGAGGGACATGGTTTGTGTCATTTCAGACTCTTTGTTTGTATTTTGCTGTAAGTATATTGCCAAGATTTTGAATTCACAGTGTTATGGAGTGCTCTGTGTATGCAAAACACCTTCTAGTCTCAAGGACAGACCCTGACCCCTGCGAAAGCCTAAGGGCTGGCATGGCAGTGTTATCCTTCTCCTTTTGCTGCTTAAGCCCACATAGACAGTGCATGAAGGCACTGATTCACACTGGGGCCATCCCATGGGGCTCACCGGTGAGGGCTGAGGTGGACTTCTGCATGCCCAGGCAAGCAGGGCGGTGGAGCCAGCCATGCTTCTCTGGGCAGTTGGCCAGAAACCCTCCTGCTTTGCCCACTCATCCACCAAAATGCTGACACTGTCTCCATGCCAGGCTCCATCCCACCACTGAACCAATCATTACAACCGCCCTATGCAAGCAGATTAAATTAATATTTTCCCCTTCTAGGAAATTTCAGTCCTTGGAGGTGGGGAGGTGGACCAAGAGAGTGAGTTGCTCACAACGACTAAGCCATCTTGTCCCCCCTCTCCGAATTTCTCCCTGTGTGGCTGGGGGAAAGCCCAGGTTGTGAGGCTGGAGATAATCACCTCCAGGGTGAGGTGCCAGCCATCTCATAATGACACAAAAAAGGGCCAAGCTGTCAATATATCTTCCAATTAAGGGCAGAAGTAGGGCCCTACACTTCCAGACCATTACTTTTGAAAGCCTGGCAGCCTGACTGGCTCTGACGGCTGAGAGGAGACTCAGAATGACAAATTCTGCTTGAAGCCATCTTCAGTGTGTACCAAAGAGAGTCAAAATGGTGAAAGGTGACCACACCCACATTTGCAGCAAAGAGAGCTAAAAGTGTCGCTTAGGTGCAGAGCTGTCAGAAACCTCAACAGTTTCTACCTCTGTGCAATGGAGCTGTGGCGTGTTCTCAGTGTGCAACGAGCTCTGGTGACTTCTCAGTGGTGTTCCTGCTCTTCTGCCCTTACTGTGTCATCTTCGTCCAGTAAGTAATCAAGAGAAGACTCTCCAGTTACGTGTTTTAAAATGTTCTTTGCATTTCTGCATGTGTGCTCAGACCTGCAGTGGGGATAATAAAGTGAACAGAAAATTAACATGATTGTGTACGTTTCATTAAAAACAAACAGCAAGGTGTAAAGGCCAGCTCTCACATGCAGATGTAGCTTGGATCTATGGACTTGAAATATTAACCCAGGAGTAGCAAGTAAAGCCTACTACATTTTATTTGAGTTTTCTGCCTAACTGAACATGACCAATCTAAAAAATCACAAATCTAACATGCTGCTTCTGTCTGGGTAATGATCTCTGCATTCGCTGGGCTAATCATACAAGCGTTATTTTCAAATTATCCTAACATACCTGAGGCTGTGCATGAAACTTGCTGGAAAATAGGAATTATTTTTTTATGTGAAATTGAAGGAGGGGAAGAGAAACAAGAAGTAAAATATGAAAACAAAAATGGTGTTGGCTTTTAAAAAAAATGTATAATATTTAGGAAAAATTGTGGGTTTTTTTCGCTCTGCAGATAATAACTCTGAGCCAGAAGCTGTTGATCAGCTCCTACTAGCTTTCATGGCTGTGGTCATGAGAGAAGGGTATAACAGCCAGACTTTTTTGAGTGTGATCTCTAACACTGGTATCGTCTCTAGCTCTCTGCTTTCCTCTTTGTGGTTTTCCTGACACCTTGCTTTAAAGCACAAGCTCTAGACTGGAGCTGTTGGGTTACTGTCAGACATTGTGCCCAAAGAAAAATGTCTTACTTTTTTTGCTTTTATTTCAAGTAGCTGTGTTCTTTTAAGTTCATCCTTTTTACCATCGGCCATGGTTGCTAACAGCCAGCTGATTGTCAACTGTTTCCTACTGCACTGATTCATCTCTCACTGTCTTTTCATTTTTCCATCAAAAAGTGTTTGTAAGTAAGAAATGTTGACCAGTTCTATCGTGCTCTCTGGAACATTAAAAGAACAGTGGGTATGAAGTCTTAATAATGAGCTGTCACGTCTTCCCCTTTTCAGTGGGTTTATTTGACCATAGCTGAGCTCACTGATTAGAATGCAGGAATTCTACTATTAGATGAATATAGAAAAAATCAGGATGCCTGCTGCGACAAGCAATTGCAGTGAGAAAAATAGTGAGAGGAAATATTAAGGATATTAAATGTAGCTGTCTTTGGAAGAAACCCCTCAAAATTATAACAATGTTTTCTTTCAGCTACAACAGAACTGTGATGTTATTGCACTGGCTCTGGCATTTCAGTTCACATCAGGAGTGCTCTTTAAACCTGAGTCAGTAGTTCCCCTTCACTGTGTTTGGGTCAACTTAAGGAAAGGCCTTGGAGTGCATGAACAGGATCCTTTTTGGATGAAACAGAACAAGGAGATATTTCCTATTAATTCACCAATGTCTCCGATGTGTGTTCATCCTTGGGCCCAGAGTGGATCTAGTCTGAGGGAAACTGCCTTGAACTGTGAGCAACGTGGGTGCCTGCTGCTCAGCACCAATGCTTCTTCTTCATAGACACACTCCAAGGCATGGCACTGCTTCCTAATGCAGGCATAGCCTGTGACTAAAGAAAGGGGACAGTGTACTCCCTGAAATCAGCCAACACCGCAACATTCGTAACTCAGATACCCTCAGTGAGCTTTTCTCTTTTCTTTTCTTTCTCTTTTCTTTCTCTTTTCTTTTTTCTTTTCTTTTCTTTTCTTTTCTTTTCTTTTCTTTTCTTTTCTTTTCTTTTCTTTTCTTTTCTTTTCTTTTCTTTTCTTTTCTTTTCTTTTCTTTTCTTTTCTTTTCTTTTCTTTTCTTTTCTTTTCTTTTCTTTTCTTTTCTTTTCTTTTCTTTTCTTTTCTTTTCTTTTCTTTTCTTTTCTTTTCTTTTCTTTTCTTTTCTTTTCTTTTCTTTTCTTTTCTTTTCTTTTCTTTTCTTTTCTTTTCTTTTCTTTTCTTTTCTTTTCTTTTCTTTTCTTTTCTTTTCTTTTCTTTTCTTTTCTTTTCTTTTCTTTTCTTTTCTTTTCTTTTCTTTTCTTTTCTTTTCTTTTCTTTTCTTTTCTTTTCTTTTCTTTTCTTTTCTTTTCTTTTCTTTTCTTTTCTTTTCTTTTCTTTTCTTTTCTTTTCTTTTCTTTTCTTTTCTTTTCTTTTCTTTTCTTTTCTTTTCTTTTCTTTTCTTTTCTTTTCTTTTCTTTTCTTTTCTTTTCTTTTCTTTTCTTTTCTTTTCTTTTCTTTTCTTTTCTTTTCTTTTCTTTTCTTTTCTTTTCTTTTCTTTTCTTTTCTTTTCTTTTCTTTTCTTTTCTTTTCTTTTCTTTTCTTTTCTTTTCTTTTCTTTNTTCCCTTCCCTTCCCTTCCCTTCCCTTCCCTTCCCTTCTCTTTCCTATTATACAGTGGCCCATCAACATCCCTGTAAAATCTCAGTGTCTTCCAGTAGTGCATTAAGCAATATGAGTAACATTTATCAACATTTACACAAAGGATAATCAAGACCTCATTGTTTCCAGGTTCTCCAAAACTGAACATGAATACATGAACATGTAATGTAAGAGAATGAAATTCTCTTATTGATTCAACTGATCAAAATGTATTTGCATTAGTAGCACAGGATAATTGGGGCACATTATAACAAAAAAACTGATTGGTAATGTAATGCTGTTCTAAATATGAATGCATTATACTTTCATGCATTTAATATATCCATTAATCACTAACTTGGTGCCATCTTCAATTTTGCTGAACAGCCTTCAAGCTGGGAAGCTCGAAGCTCTTTAAATTTACTCTCATATTTACAGACCCTCTTAGACTGCCTCATAATATGAACCTTTAATTTTAAATCAGCCTGAAAAATCAGCGTGAGATAATTCTTACATTGGTATTCTTCTTCCCTTTCTTCTCTCAGGGCATTGCTTATTGTTTGTTTCCTTAGCAGAGGAAACAGAAGGGTCTTGGCAAATGTAGGACTGCAGCGTTCTCCCTCTGCAATGTACATGGCTGCTATTATCCTAAGTCACTAATATGTCATCGTTTCCAGGCTTAGCCCGGTTGCCTCATGAAGACTTCTGATGCAGGGAGCCCCATACTTCTCCAGGCAGCAAACACAGAAGACAAGGTGGAATCAGCTGCTCCCCCCTTTCCCAGACCTCAGCTGCTATTAACTACTGAAAGGAGACAATCTATTTTCTTTCCACAGTACCTGATCTCCAAGGAGACATACTTCTAACGAGCAAGACAAAAATAATATGTGAGGCAACGTGATACTCCTGGTCCAACATTTTGAAATCAGGCACATTTGTACCGTTGGAAGAACAGATGTCAACATCAGGTCAGCCAGACATATGCAGCATATGAAACGTCATGTGCAATCAACAGGTATCAGTAAGGTTAATAGGGCTGCAAATGTAAATATGCAGCCCTCCAAGGACCAGCATAGTTCTGCCAAGTGTTACAAGTGCTCAAATACTGCTGAAGGTAATTAGAGCTGAAGGCCCTCTGCATTTTTCAGAAGATCTTAAACATTTAGCTTCAGACTAGGTCTTTTTTGCTAAGAGAAATTGTTCTTTTCTTTTCTTGGTAACTTCTTTGGGTTTGTCACAGATTTCCTCCCTCCTCACCCTAATCCCTTGAGGACAGGTTTTTACCTTTTGCTAAATCAATCAGGACAAAGAATGACAGATCAGACCATATGTCAAAAATCTGTCGAATAGTCAGTACTATAAAAATCATATTATCATAAAATCATGGAATGATTTGGGTTGGAAGGGACCTTAAAGATCATCTTGTTTCAACCACCCTGCCATGGACAGGGACACCTCCCACTAGACCAGGCTGCTCAAAGCCCCATCCAGCTTGGTCTTGAACACTTCCAGGGACGGGGCAACCACAACTTCCCTGGGCAACCTGTTCCAGTGTATCACCACCCTCACAGTAAAGAATTTCTTCCTAATATATGATATAAATCTATCATCTTTCAGTTTAAAACTGTTACCCTTGTCCTATCACTACACTGCCTGATAAAGAGTCCCTCCCCATCTTTCCTGTAGGTACCCTTTAGGTACTGGAAGGCTGCTATATGGTCTCACCGGAGCCTTCTCTTCTCCAACGTGAACAACCCCAATTCTCTCAGCCTGTCTTCATTGGAGAGGGGCTCCAGCCCTTTGACCATCTTTGTGGCCCTTCTCTAGGCTCACCTCAACAAGTTCATGTCCTTATGTTGGGAGCTCCAGAGCTGTAGGAAGTACTCCAGGTGGAGTCTCATGAGAGCGGAGTCAAGGGGTAGAATCACCTCCCTTGACCTGCTGGCCACACTTCTTTTGATGCAGCCAGGGATGTGGTTGGCTTTCTGGGCTGCAAGCGTANGCCAGGTATGTGGTTGGCTTGCTGGGCTGCAAGCGTACATTGCCAGCTCATGTTGAGCTTCTTGTCCACCAGCATCCCCAAGTCCTTCTCCTCAGGGCTGCCTTCAATACATTCTCCGCCCAACTTATATTTGTGCTTGGGATTGCACTGACCCAGGTGCAGAACCTTGCAATTGACCTTTTTTGAACTTCATGTGGTTTGCACAGGCCCACCTCTCAAGCCTGTCCAGGTCCCTCTGGATGGCATCCCTTCCCTCCGGCATGTCAGCCGCACCACACAGCTTGGTGTGCAACCACCCAGCCAATTCCTTATCCACTGAGTGGTCCATCCATCAAATCCATGTCTCTGCAATTTAGAGACAAGGATGTTGTGTGCAACGATGTCAAATACTTTGCACAAGTCGAGGTAGATGATGTCAGTTGCTCTTCCCTTATCTACCAACACTACAACCACGTCTTAGAAGGGCACCAAATTTGTCAGGCGTGATTTGCCCTTAGTGAAGCCATGTTGGCTGTCATCGATCACCTCCTTACTTTCCATGTGCCTCAGCATCATTTTCAGGAGGATCTGCTCCATGATCTTGCTGGGCGCAGAGGTGAGGCTGACTGGCCTGTAGTTCCCCGGGTCTTCCTTTTTTCCATTTTTGAAAATGGGTGTTATTTTTCCCGTTTTCCAGTCGAGGGAAACTTCACTGGACAGCCATGACTTCTCAAATAGGATGGATAGTGGTTTGGTAACTTCATCCACTAGCTCCTTCAGGACCCATGTATATATGCACCTATAGCTTTTTGGCTGATGCTTCATAACCATTTTTTTTCAAGGTTAGTTTTTAAAGTTGCAATCACATATTATATCTTAAAATCCCACTTATGTATTCACAGATTCACAGATACAATGAGATTCCAAATTATATCAGCCCATTGAGTTAACAGCTAATGTAAGAGTCTGATGACATTGTGGATATTCTTTCAATATCAGAAAGATCAACAGTAACCACAGCTCTAACCCTAGGAAATTGCTGAAAATTCTGTGAAAACAAATTGATTTTGCCTCTGCTCTGGAAATGGGTCCCCAGTGTACCCGTTAGAGCAGAAGCAAGCCCTGCCAAAGAAGTACTAAATGCCGCAAAGACCTGTCTATGATGTCCAGTCCAGCTTCCTCTGGTACCTGTCGCCACAGGCAATTATGATCGAAGTAACAAATTTCTCTCAGATTATACACAGCATGGGATAAGATCCTATAGTTGCACAGCTTTACTTGTTTGGAGAAGTGTCCCTGAAGTGCAACAGAAGGCTATGCATTAGATTATTTTCCTTTGGTTTTATGTTTACTCAGTAATTGTCATATGTAAGGAACTTAGATTAAGAATATTTTACGCTTTCTGCAAAATTACCAGTGTTATCAAATAAACATGACATGCTTGGTTTTAGTAATGGTAGAGACCACTTTTCTGCTTCTATAAATGCCCCAGGTAGAAAACATGGGAAATAGTTGCAATATTTTGTGAAATAAATGACGACCTATGGTTTTTCTCTTTAATGTCATGTTTTCTGTTTTTTGACCACAGGAATTAAGTTCTTTCCAGAGACACAAGGAACAGGGAAAGACAGCACAGTAGTTTAGACTGATGAAGGCATACTGAAGATGAGAGGCCAAGCCAGGATCCTGCTGGGGCCTGGTGATGAAGCACTGGGTTACTATGGCAGTTACTGGTCAGGAACCTGGGGGCTGAACAGCCATAAATAAAACAGTAGTTGTAAGTGAAGTCATTAAAGGAAAGACCATTCTCCAGAGAGAGAACAAGGACCACAGAGCATTCCTGGAAAAAACACACAGCTCAGTGAAAGCTCACCCACTGGGTCCTGCAGACGTGAACGTGGAGACATTGTTTGCCTTACAGCGACTGCTTTGTTACGTGAAGGGTCACCAGCATTTTGGACAGGCACAGCCAGGAGTATAACTGACTCCTCTCGAAGGACACTGTGCAAGTGTCTCAGATTGCGCATTGCTGAATGTTGCTGAAACTTCCTTCTTATATGACAATGGACTTGTGACCCTCCTCATGCACACCATCAGCAGCTCTCCCTACACCCATTAAATCCACAGTTTACATTGTCTGTTTGCATCCATGAGCAGATCTAGTGTCCAGCTTCAGTGAGTTAAGCCAAATGTGAGAGAGACAAATCTCACCAAATCTCCATAGAAATCTGTGTTGTCACCAGCTTCTTATTAGTCATGGTGCTGTATTCTAGAAAGGTGAATTACACCACACAAATGATGTAGTTGCTTGAACAGTTCATGAATAGACAAATTTCCATATGAAAGATTGGAGACGACTGTGTTAAGAAATTCTGTTTCTCTGCTACAGGAACCTTTATTTTTGCTTTCTGCATGGATCACTCAGCTCCTGTCCGTCTTCTTGCTTCTGTGCTCAAAATTCTTACCTGTTCTTGCTACGCTCAGACAGCATTTGCTACCAACTGTCAGAGCACAAAGTGCATATGGAGGTCAAGGGTACCCCCCACATTATCTTGTCTTTTGGTGGGAAGCGCCACAGCTTTTACCCATGAGAAAATCAACATACATCTCTGTTCTTAGTGTGTGACAATAATGCAAATTGAGACTTACTGCTCAAAAAGAGAGAAGAAAACTTTTTTGCTGTGGTAGAGAGTTTGTTTCTTTCATGTCACCTAGAAATGGTCAAAAATGCGTCATTTGTGCTCCCTTATGTCATTCAGACAACAACTGGAAGAGTCTCTTTTTTCTTCTGTTGTTTGTTTTTACCTTAGTAATATGAAAATTATCAAGCTGAGGCTGCCCTTGCTTGTTTGAAAACTTTTAAGTTCTCAGGGGTAAACCAGCACTGCAATCCTTCTACTTGCCTGCCTTGTTTTTCCCATAGTTTGTCTTTTTCATGTTTAATCAGACTGTGGTCTCAATCCCACTGTCCGTGAGCAGACGACTGCTTCTGTACGCAATTCAGGTGGGGAAAGAGCCTAAATATTGTCTGTTTCCTACCACGTCCCAGCAGATTTGGTGTGTTCCTGTTTCCTTGTCCAGAAGAAAGTAATGACACAGTGACTGGCAATACATCTGGTTTATCTTGTCTTATCTCCAAATATTCACCAGTTCTGTAACAGAAAGTATTCAAACAAGCAGCTTTTCCAGGAGTTAGTGTGGCCAGTAGGTTGATGGAGGTAATTCTACCCCTCTACTTCGCTCTCATGAGACTCCACCTGGAGTACTGCATCCGGCTCTGGAGTCCCCAGCACAAGATGGACGTGAACCTGTTGGAATTGGTCCAGAGGAGGGCCACAAAGATGATCAGAGGGCTGGATAACTTCTTCTATGAAGACAGGCTGAGAGAGTTGGGGTTGTTCAGCTTGGAGAAGAGAAGGCTCCGGCGAGACCTTCTTCTTATTATTAACAGTTTAGGAAAAAACGACAGCCTTTGAGTACCTAAATGGGACTTGCAGGAGAGGTGGGGAGGGGGTCTTTATCAGGGAGTGTAGTGATAGGACAAGGGTTACAGTTTTAAACTGAAAGAGGGGAGATACATATTGGGAAGAAATTCTTTACTGTGAGAGTGGTGAGACACTGAAACAAGTTGCCCAAGGAAGTTGTGGATGCCCCGTCCCTGGAAGTGTTCAAGGCTGGGTTGGATGGGGCTCTGAGCAAGCTGGTCTAGTGGGAGGTGTCCCTGCCCATGGCAGGGGTGTTGGAACAAGGTGATCTTTAAGGTCCCTTCCAACCCAAACCATTCTATGATTCTATGACTTGAACCTGGAAGCCTACATTCATCTCTGCAGTGTAACTGCTTCCAGGACTGGCTCTGTTCAGAGCAAGCAGAACCTCCAGGGCTAAAACACTGTTAAAGAAAAGGCCTCCAAGAGTGTAATATTGGCATCTGATGATTTCAGTCTTGATAATATAGATGTCATTTTCCATTTCCTGTTAGAGAACATATTGAGTCTTATGAGGAACGGCTGAGGGAACTGGGGTTGCTTATTCTGGAGAAAAGGAGCCTGAGGGGAGAGCCCTATCACTCTCTACAACTACCTGAAAGGAGGTTGTAGCAAGGTGGGGGGGTCAGCCTCTTCTCCCAAGTAACAAGTAATAGGACAGAAGCAAAGGGCCTCAAGTTGTGGCAGGGGAGGTTTAGATTGGATATTATGAAAAATTTCTTCACCAAAAGCATTGGAAGAGGCTGCCCAGGGAAGTGGTGGAGTCACCATCCCTGGAGGT
This sequence comes from Dromas ardeola, assembly GCA_013398915.1. Classification (NCBI taxonomy): domain Eukaryota; kingdom Metazoa; phylum Chordata; class Aves; order Charadriiformes; family Dromadidae; genus Dromas; species Dromas ardeola. The sequence goes on from VYZM01018299.1 coordinate 91,366, forward strand.
ATTTAAAAGGGGGGTAGATGTGGTGTTTCAGGACATGGTTTAGTGGTGGACTTGGCAGCCCTAGGTTAACAGTTGGACTTGATGATCTTAAAGGTCTTTTCCAATCTGAATGATTCTATGATTCTATGAAGGTGCAGCAACTCTGAATGCATCCAGAATTGAAACAATCCATTGAGTGATGCCAACCCATCACCACCTGGCATTTCAGACTTGAGCAAAACAGAGGAAATGCTGAGTCGTTAACAAAGACTTCTTCCCTCAATAGAGTTAATGATTCCGGTTAAATGGATGTCAACAAAGGTAAAACAAAAGACCGTTCCAAACAGAAAGAATAAAAATTTATTTCTGTCTGAATCAAGTTTAATTTCATGGAGTATTGTTTGTGATATATTCTGTTTTGTTTCCAGCCATCTATGGAGTCATTCATGAAGCGCAGGGCAAACAAATTTTAATTTGTCACCTGAGCAGAAAACAAAAAAAAAAGTAAACAAAGAAAAAATCTCTTTAGCTTACCACACATCACAGATAAACAACACAGGGTGCAATATCTACTTTGCCTTCTAACACCTCTTCAGCTGTGTCAACACTGATGGGCACAGGCTTCATATCCTGGATTCCCTCAAGCTCCAGGTCAGACAAATGCAGACCCACAGCTCCAGGTCAGAAAATGCAGACCCACAGCTCCAGCTGGGTGGGCGGGCAGCCGGACCAACAGGGTCCCAATCTCAGCCAACTCTGTTCTGTTGCTAGCCCTAGGTAAGCAGTTACAAAGCTGTGCTACACACTGGTAATAATGACTTTTCAATCTGCATCAGGTGCTCACCATCTGGTCTCTTGCCTTTGTGAGATGCATGAGAAGAAGTAAGTAAAAACAACAGCTTTGTGGAGAAGCGGACTGTGGCCAAAATGTAGTGAAATATTTCTGAATACGCTTAAATTGAAGTGCACAACTTATCCCAGCACACTTCAGGAAGGCATGACCTTACTCCCGTGACTGAATTGCACTTTTGTGTTCAGCAGGCAAAATATAAGTGTGTTGTGCTCCAGAAGCTTATGGTGAAGAAGGATGATAATGTAGTTTAAAAAAAGATAATTTTGCTTACAATGAAGCAAAATGGCAAGACAGTCTCCTTGCTCCAATGTATGTACTTCAATATGTTGAGGTTTAGGAAAAAAAGGCCACCTGTTTCCAGGCTGAAGTTCTCCTCCAATATTTTGACACCTTGTTATTTGCATTTCTCTTGTCCTTTAAAAAACCCCACAACTCTGTGTACTGAAGCAAGCTCGCAGGAAACTTCTTATGGCTTTTGGCAGCTTGTATTCCAGATGGCCTGGACAAAACCATAAGATATTATATAAAAGATCCAATTCTACAAGTCAATGCATGGAGAATATTTCAGGTGATGACATTAAGTTGTTTACCAGGGCATGTGTAGTGTCTCCCCAGGCTGATATCACCAAATGCTAAACTCTTGGTGGTTTTAATCTGCATTCATCAACTTCACTGTTATAGTTAGAGCAGCAGTCTCGCTCTCTTAATACATGCTGCTAACCAGATGGCCTCAGAAAACACAACCATATGAAGTCTGATCCCACTTAATTCTTAATCTCTTCATGCAGTACACTCTCTTGTTTTTGCATCAAAAAGAGACATAATCTAGTAACAGAAGAGTGGTAGTTGATTCAGTCCACAATTCTGCCCCTGATGTATGTGATGGAGACAAGGCAATGGCATCTCTCTAATATACAGCTTTAAAAACCTCTTTGAAATGGAGTTCAGCTGTGGTAAACCATATTTTAAAGTATTACAAGGTTTTCTGTGTCATTATAGCATAAGAATTCATGATGGAGGCTTCTGAGGATCATAAAAGCATTCTTAATCTTTTAATATAAAAGACTGATATGATCCTTTTTAAAGGACTTCTATGTTGTTAAAGCCACCTAGTCATTGTCATGTCCTTTGTAGAAGAAAACAATTGCTTTTCTTACCTTCCTTTTCTGAGAGATCTCCCATAACTGAATAAGGAGGAGTTATGAAAATGAACTTGCATGGCTTTCTTCCCTTCAGTGCCCATGCACCTCTTTATACTAAGAACCAATTTAAAAGGACATAATACTGTTCAATACTTCGAGCACAAACCCAAAGTCAGGCCAGGGTACAGCCTGGTGCCTGGGACTGAGAGCATCCCTTCATTGGGATGAATCATGGGATTTGTTATTCTACAGTTGATAGAACAGGCCACACACTTGCCTGTAATTTGTCAAAAAGCCCTGACAAATAAATCTATAGTTAGAGGTGATGGCAAGCAGTAATTAGAAATTCTGCCCTACCTCCCTCCATCATTGTGTAGCATCTAAGTCCAGAAGGCAGCTTCTGGTGGTTTGCAGGTGGATGCCACCTACAGACATGAAACTAATCAAGCTCACAAAATACTTCTAGCGTTTGGGGTTTTTTTTCCCCACCTTGGACATCCTGAGAAGTATTTAAAAATGAAAATGTGACTTGACAACTTGCAGAGGGAAATAGGACCTGTTGGGTTTTTTTCTCCTGCTAAACTGTGATGGGTGCAGTGATTTATGCACAGGCTTAGAAGTGTCAAGAGCTCTTCCACAGATGTCTTTGCTCCTGCAGTGAACAAGCTTGCAATGGATTGGGCACCCAGCACACCACCTCTTTATCCTACTTTAAAAAAATGGAATCAGGGACAACATTGGTCATGTCCCTACAGGATTTGTTTTGGAGTAAATAGAGTAACCTCATTTGCACCAATGAAAGTACTCCTGATTTATGCCAGCAAATGTAATTATAGAATGAGGTCCTCTTGTATTAATTTAGCATCCTACCTCCTGGGGCACCAGTTCTGGCAGTGACGTTTTACCCATCCTGGGTTAGATGTGCAGTCATTGACTGTCCCACTGATGCTGTAGCAAGCAGCTTGGATGGAAATCCAATCTATCCCACACAAGCTGTGCTGGAGACTACTGTGATGAGCCTGAGCTCTTGGAGTTCAGTTCACCAGCTGTTTGTGAGGGGATGTTATGGTGCAGGATCATGAAGCCACTGGAAATGGCTACCCCTGAGGAGCCTGTGCTCCTGGAGTTTGTCTTTAGAGCATGGCATTTAGAAGGAGCAACTCACACATATATTTCTTTCAGTCTTATGCGTGTATTCAGTCATTCTTTAGGACTTCTTTGTGATAAGGGCTGTGTCTGTCTTATGAGACCAGGTTCACTTTTGAGCATGCTGTAATCATGGAGCATCTGCACCTCACAGCCACTTTGTGGAACATCTTCCTGCTTTTATAGCACAAATGTCAGAAAGCCTCAGCTGCCTGCTTCCCCAGTGGGGAAAGCGAGGACACTTGTGAGCATTTGACATTTCAGTCTAATCCAATCTACATAAGGATGCCTCATCCCCTGTCACAGGGCAGTGAATTCACTGGAGGTGCTCCTGCAGGAGTACAGGGAGCCTTGTGTGGTGGGAATAGCACATGGGCAGCCTTGGGGTAGAAACATCCAGCACAAGTCTTACATGCAGAGATGAGGGGTGGTCTTCTCTCAGACTCATGTGGGTGGCACCAGGGTAGCTCTATAAGGAATTATGAAAGATAATTGCAAAATGGGTCCACTGGACATCCTTTTTACCTCATTACCACCCACTAAAATCTCTGAGCCATATGTACAGAGGCCAGTGAAAGGACAGACGCAGCCCTTAGCAACTTTTTGTCCAGCCCTTTCCCTCTCTTACCAGCTCTAACCCTCTCCTTGACCTTATCAAACATGCCTGACTTTAGGCAGTTCTCCCTCTAATAGTAAACGAGATGAGTCAGGGACCAAGGTCTGGCCCAGAGGCCAGCAAGTGCAGCACAGGTCACGTCCATGCAATTGACATCTACTACTACTGCCCATGGTGGTCACATCCAAACTGTTTACCCAGAGTCCTTCCTGGCCCACGCTGACCTTAGGCTGTGCCCAGGGTCAAACGACCCCAGGGAGTGTGAGACAGCTCAGCAGTATGGGTGGCTGCGACCTGGGGCTGAGGTCCATCTCCTATCCCTGTTAGCCTGCAAGGAGCACTGGGTGAGGAAAGAAATGGATCTTTCCTGTTGGAGGGAAAGATGCAGATGGAGTGTTGTCCTGCTCCTGCTTCACTGGGTCCTGTTCCAGCTACTTGGGACCAGTTTAGGGGGAACACTGAGGATACAGAAGAATAGGGAACAGTGGGGAGCCCCTTGCTCCTTCCCCAGCAGCCAGTGGGGTGGGTGGCAGAGGGCTGGCTGGGGGTATTATGAGCCTGTACATCAATGGACATACGTCCTGCCTCTACCCTGAGCCAGGCTGGCTGGTGCCAGGGGTGCTTGAGCAGGGTGTGAGCACCATGGGGGAGGAAAGGGAGTGGGAAGCGGTGAGAGAGACCAGGGAGCATCACCCTCTGCTGACCCTCAGGCAGCGAGAGGGCAGATGTAGAAGAGACTCTGAGGTGTGTTCCTTCCTTACACCTCTGCTGCTCAGTCTCCCAGTCCCAGCTTGTTCCTGGGGCATCCTCATTAATGGCCTGGGGGAAGAAGAAAGAGAACACGAAATATCCTCTCTCCCATAGCGCAGTCTCAACTCTTACCTGTCTAACAGCCAGCAAGGACCTAGACTTACACAATCAAAATAACAGTAGTGCCCATACATGTGGTCATTTCTGGCATGCTTTTTGTGATGGAAGCGTTTGATCCACCACCAGTCTGCTGTTTATTAATTGCCCACGGACATGGAAGACTGAGCAATTGCAGTTGTCTTTGGAAATAGTGATTTCACTGTCTGGTCATTTTTTTTCAACAGAGCAAGGAAAAGTGTAGGTCACGAAGACACCAGTTACCTGAGATGTGTCAATCACCACAGCCAGCAGCAAACTGCAGGGTTAACTTCCACTGCCTTGATGGATCGCATGCAAAAACACGGTGTACAGAGAAATGCTTTGGATCCCAGGTGTTTTTTGTTCTCTGTGTTTTCGTAAGGATAAATCATGTTCAATACTGAATCAAAGTAGATTTTCAGGGGTTTTAGCGAAAATGGAAATGCTCTGCTAACACTGCCAACCTAGATTTATTCAGCTAACAAACACTGTTCCTGAAAAAACTGTCAGATATGACTGTCATCTGAATCAAAGTAAATAAAGAGGCTGCCAAATTTGCCCTGAAAATCCCAATAATTGCCCATGTATCCTTCATTTGTGTCAGGCAATGGGCAAAGTAGGGAAAATGAGAAACAGGGTATTAAAAGACAGCAACGGAGAGACACTAGGATAGATAAGAAAAACTGTAATTAATGTCAGTGCTGAATTATAGAAGATTTGAAGGAAAATACATGCTTTAATTTACAAGATGATTTGATCTCGGTACCATTACAAAGAAGCTCTCGCCTGCTACCAATATTCTTCTACATTTCAAAGATTATTAGTTATATGAAAGGGTAAAATAAAATCTATGAATCAGATTAATTCAACGCAGCTTGCACAACAAATAGGAGGGAATGTAGGGGTTTTAATGAGCAAAGGAGCTTTGATCAGCGTGTGGTGATGATTCCTGAAACACGGCAGCATGTCTGCTGACAGCACACACCAGCAGATGCAGGGCCACCAAAACAAATGCCAGACCTCCTTTGTCTTCAGCTCTACTTTTAGGGAACTTTTTTCCCCAGCATATGCATTTCTTACACATCCTTGCCCAGGTACACATTCTCAAAGGTAAGCCCAGACTATTTCAGAACAATACAAACAACAGAGATGGATCACATGGTAACAACAACATATGCATGGGACTTCTGAGATCTCTGCACCTTTTAGTGAAAATGGCAGTGCTCTTGGGGCCTGGGAGACTATGGCTTGTAAGAGGCAAATTGGTGTTTCTGCAGTGACTTTGTCTTGTGGGTATTGGCTGCAGGGAGGTAGAGGTCCTGAAAGAGTTAGTAGGGATGAGCACATGAGGCTGGTAACCTCCTCAGCTAACATCGTCAACTCCGTGAAAAGAATGCACATAGACAATGAGTAAGTGATAAACCAGCGAATCACTTCCAGTGGTGGACTCTAGAAAATTAGCATTTGCTGGCAGGTGCCACACAGTTACTCCTAGTACTTATGGTATCAGTTGTGATGTCTCAAGTACCACAGGGTAATCCCAAGTGTTGGCTTTCCAGCACAGCTCTTGCCTGTGCTTACTCCAAACTGAGTGCAGCAGAGCCCAGATCATTTCTACCTGCCTGCATCCCTGATTTTTTTTAATTGTTACTCAAATATCTGCCTGATAATCCTGCCCTGGTGTCTTGGCTAGAAAATAAAACATTTGGTCTTCAGCAGATGTGGGGAAAGGGAGGCTGCTGGCAAACAGATCTGAGCAGGCTCTGGGAGCACTCCGTGCTCCTGTAGCCCTCACCACCGTGGAGCTCTACTGTCATGGTCACCGAGGTGACTCAGGCCTAGGCTTCCTTAAGGCTTGCTTAATAATGAGAGGTACTGTATTTGGCACTAATTAAAAAAAAAAAAAGAAACAAACAAAGAAAAACCACCTGTGGTTCTAAAAGGAGGGAAATTCTGGTTCTTCAGCCACCAGCAACCAGGGGAAAGTCACTGTACGGTTTGTTTTGCTTTTCTTAAACTGACTTTCTGTCAACTCCTCGAAGTGTTTAATCTGAATGAATTTCTTAGCATCCTCCTTTCTTTCCAGAATATTCCAAGTTTCTCTTTGTGGAGAGAAATAATAGCTCTGAAGTGGAAGGGCTTCTTGTGAATAACTGGGATGCCTGAATCAGCAAAAGACTGGAGATAAGTACCTGAATGACTGCAGGAAGGAGCCACTGTAGCATACAATTGGCTACCCAGAGGCTGAGGAAACCAAGGTCTGAAGAACCAAGCAGGGTCTGGATGTGGTAAAAGAGTGCACAAGCTGAGTTCAGGAAGATTTTCTTCACTTTAGTCTGAGCACATTGTGCTATTCAGTGATGTTCATGTTAGCTGTTTCTTGTCTGCTCTAATGCTTTGGGGATGCTGTTCATTATACGAATGCCCTCAGTGGCTGAGGGACAAGGTATTTGTTGTTCTCTTTTCAACAGGGGTTGCTCCTGTTACTGATGTGTCTTTAATGTAAGACCAGAATCCCCGCTGAGTAAGTGTGCCTGGTCACCAGCCACCCATCAGAGCTGACAGTGGAGACTACATCAGCTAACAGTTCTGCAGATACTTACTGAGAGGAATAGTGATCATCCAAGCTGCTCCTTTGACAGCATGAATCCTTCACAGCGTCAGTCCACAAACCAAAACAGACTGCTTTCATTACGCGGTGTTTCCAATTTGGTCTGCTCTAGTAAATTCCTTAATATGCAGAACTTACCCTCCAGGGGTGCCCACCTTTCTCCACTGACTGCAGAAGAGTTCAGCAAGACTAGCTTTGACCTAATATTTTGATAGCTGAAGCTCAGCAAAATGAAATTTCACCCTCAGTGACTGTTGGGTAATTCCACTCAAAAATTTCCCACCGTACTTCCCCAAGTCATTTCCTTCAGAAGACATTTATCAGGTAAAAAAATACTTGTTCACGTTGTGCTGGTGGACAATAGTCTGTTGCTTTCCTGCGTTACCTCAGTCACTATCTTCCCGCTTTAAGTTTACCTCCATCATTACATAAACGTCAAAGGTGGATTTCACAGAAGCTCTCCAGCTGATGGTCAGGTGAAAGTCTGTGAAAGAGCATCAATATGTCACTGCAAACAGTGTAATCTTCTCTACTGTACCAATACGAAATACTCCATCCCTAAACATTTATAATGTATATGCTCAGATATTCAGCTCCTTCATTACTTGTTTCTTTAGGTGTTTCATGATGTCTGTTCCAAGATCTAAACACTTTCCATAAAATACATTAATGCAGACATTCATTCAGGCTCTCACAGTTTTTGGTAGGCTATTTCCACACCATACCTAACACAAAGATCTTTGTGCCTTTTTGTCATGCTGTAAGTAGCACACTTCATCCGTCTCTGTAGCATCTAACTCTGTCTCACTGTAATAGACTGTCAAGTGTATTTTTGCTGTATTCTTCTAACGCAGATTTCCACTGTGCCAGAGAAGGGAGTTAATCTTATCCTAAATTCTGAAGTGATAGAAAGGGCCTTTAAAGGCTACCAATCCATTTCATTCATATCTCCTGAGTAACTCCTGGTTATTCTTTCACCTTTCCCTACAGAGTCATCCCTGTCCCCTTCTTGAACGCTTGGTAAAATGAAGTTGTTTCAATAAGCTTGGAGGTTTAACAAATACAAGCAAGACTGTCCCCAGCCTTGCCAGGAAGCCGGTGAACACTTGGTAAATTGGAGCTGGGCTAGCAGAAATATCTAGGCTTGTTTTAGGATGCAAGGAAATGTCAGAAGGTCAGAGATCAGCTAATGGACATTAGATACAATAGAAGCTTATTTGGGGCCATATATTCTCCTCTGGGCATTTGACATTTCCTGATACTGCATCGTTCACTAAATTGACCTGCATTAGGTATTTGTAGCACCTTGTTGCTCAGATCTGTTTAATACTGTTCTTGAGGGAAAAGAAGAAAAGATTTACTGTTCCCACTTCAGCCCTTAACAATTATCTTCTTGTGTCAAACCTTCCTCAAATCACCTTAGCCTGCAAAACTGGCAAGAATGCTTCTTGTCCACCTGAAATAAATAATAGAAATAACTCCAAAAAGCAACTCCATTGCTTTTGGAATAGACTGGACTGCACTGAGTAAATAACAGCTATTATTACAGAAATGTCCTGGGCTGGGAAAATGTTCTTTCCCTGCCTTGCAAATCTTTCTTGCCAACAACCCTCTTCACAAGGTAAAGCCAGGCACTGAGCTGTTCTATCCGCAGACTCAGCTGGCCAAATCCCTCGTGGATGTAAATCATCTGAGCTCAGCTCTGCTGGAGCAATTGGAGCTCTACTGATTTACATCTGCTGAGGACCATTGGCAGTATACACATGGGGAAGGAAACTGAACACATTTGTAGTCATTCAAATACGTACATGCAATCCTTCTTTCCCTGGTTCCCCATGGGTACCAGTCTGCATTTTTCTTTAAATGAGAGAACAGTAAATAGATTTTGTGTATGACAAAATAAACAACATATGAACCAACATGAGTCAACAGCTAGCTTAACTGATTTGAGATGTTAGGTGTTACTGGGGAGGGCTTTAATCAGAAGTCTTCTGTTTAAATGAATTTTAAATTAATTTTTGCATACAGTTTGTTTGGCTTTTGAGTAACACTAGTGTCAGGCTTTTCTAGAGTATATTTTAAAATGAAGATTGCAAAGTATGCATTAAACCTAAAAAAACAATTCACACATCAACAGATGATTGCTAAATATTCATCACAGTCAACCAATGCCACTATCAGGACTGGAACCCAAACCTTCAAGCACTTGCACATACCTCAATGACAGGAACATCATGGGACCATGGGCTCATGGACCCAGCAGCGGTTGTTTAAGAAGTTACTAACCTCCAAATGCCTATTATTCTCTCCTTCCTTGCCTTCTTTCTCCCCCACAGTTGGACACAGCTGCCTTCACACATCAAGCGTGCGCCCTTCTAGTCTGTTCTAGCAGAGTTAGCTCTTAAAGCTTAAATTACTGAAGGATCATCTCAAGACCCACTAACTGGGTCACAGATGGGAGGGAGTAAGAGATGAGAGAAATTTTTATATGACTACACCTACAAAAACCTGTCAGACTGCGGCTGTGTATGTTAGCATTAGAGTACAGTATCACTGAATTTTTAGACAGCAAGATGAATTTGTACCCCCAGTGACTGTCAAGCAAACTCATTTAAATACTTGTTACTATCCTTACCCTAAACATTTCCTTGCAATGGAAAGCACTGACCAAAGACATTTCATTTCACCTGTTCTCATTATCCTGCACAGAAGAAATACAAGCTTCCACTGATTGAAAAGTGACACTTTAACTAATATAAGACCTTTTCCAGCCTCCTAGAAATAAAGTGCGTGCTTTGAAACTGTTAATTTTCTCACTGTCTTGGAAAGTGCTCCCCTTGGAAATGCTGTATTATACAAATAACATGATGCACATCAGAGTAATTTCTTCTGCTTTCTGATGACTTCTGATGAACAATCAGCCATTGGAACAATCTCCCCAGGGAAGTGGTGAATTCTCCAACATTGAACACTTTGAAGATTCAGCTGAAGAGGGTGCTGGACCATCTTGTCTAGACTGTGCTTTTGCCATGAAAGGTTGGACCAAATGATCCTTGATGTCCCTTACAACCTGGTATTCTATGATTCTATGATGATTTCAATACATCTGACAATTTAGTATAATCAGGGTAGACATTGCTAGTACTGTACATTCTGCCTAAAGAATGTTACTTCATCTGGAGTCTGTGCTGGAAACTTGCACAGATTTGCATGAACCCCACATTTGTCTGAGTTTAAGCAGCCTCTTAATGACACCTGGCCCTCCATGTGGGTTTTCATGGCACTCCATACTTATGTCTCTGCTGCTAAATGTGGATACAGGGCCCAACCCTGGACTTGGAGGCCAGGTGACACAGGGCATCCTGCACCCAGCCAGTGGCCTGTCTGTAGCAGATTTGTCTAAGGGAGAGCTAGTGAGAGTATGGAGGACAGAGCCAGGGAATTAATTACTAGCTAAGCAGTGCAGTCAGTGCCCAGGGCTCAAGCTGAGCTCCTGGAGCCCTTTTGCTTCTCAATTCAGCCTTGGCAGGACCAGTCTGAAGTCAGGATGGGCTGTGAAGAGTTGAGTCCCCCAAACCACCTGCACAACTCTGGTGGCCCCATGTGGAAGCCAGTCCCCACACTCTCCCCTTTGCGCTCCCAATGTTCTTGTCCTCTGCCAAGAGTGGCAGCGACCCATCCACGAGCCCCGCATGGGAAGCAGGATCACGACAGCCAGCACAAGTGGCAGCCCCACGTAGGGCTGGCAGAAAGCTATGAAAGGCAGCAGGCACCTCTCTGGAGAGAAGGAGAGAAAACTGCTGCTGCTATGATAATGCTCCGCGAATTAGTTACTGTTGACTTATTTATCAGTATAATTATTTTCTTGTCTTTAATAAAACAGTTGCTTATTAGCCATTTAATTCATCTTTGTGAGTAGGAAGAGTAGCTCCGTCAGTGCAACAAAGCTTAGCATCATTTTCACAGGCTCCTGACTTGGGTTTCAAGAGGGGTTTTTGTAATAATTCCTTTGTCTCTGCCTCTTCAAAGCAGAGAGGAGCCAGGACTTCTCAATAAGTAGTGATCCTTTGCCATCCATCCTAACACTGTGAGCAAAATCTGCTTATGGACAAGAGCCATGAGGCTAACGTCACACACCCCAGAGCTGTGGAACTGTCCCACCTGGTCCCATCTTACCTACCAGCATCTTCCTCAGGGAGCTAAGGAGCAGCTCAGAGCTAGCAGGTGGCAGTGGTCTTTGAGAGAGTCCCACTGCTCTGTGTCACGGCCAGGGTGTGAGGGCGGATCATGGAGAGATCAGTCCTGGGAAGTGAACTGGCATCTACCCTCCCTGGGCAGGGAATTGCTCTGCTCGGAGGAATGTCTCGTGCCTCAGTCATCCAGGGCTCTTCTTACCTCCTCAGTCACTTCACTTTTGATCCCCACAAACACAGTTTCTTCAGGCAATGCCCCATTCCTGCATTTTCACTCAATCTCTCCAATTCTTCCCATGTGCCCTGTCACACTGGTCCCTGCCTTACATGGGAACTTACTGTTTTAACTTTAGCTCATCTAGGGGATATCAACTGCTCCTTCACTTTGAATCAGTGCAAGGAGGAAGTTTAGCCCATCAGCTCTTCAACAAGACCTTCAAATAACTGTTCACAATGTCTGGCAATCCAGATTCATGAGAAATTTGGAAGTGTGCCAGCGCTCCAGGTCTAATTAAAATCTCTCAGGTACGTGACAAGCATGTCCTGCTCATGTAATCAAAGACACAGTGATGGCTGGATGTGGGACTGATGAAGGATATCCTTGCAGGGCCCTGGAAGTTTAGTGGTGAATTCAGCCTTTTTCTCTCTGTTGTAACACATTGGGGAGGGTCCAGTGTCCAGAGCGCAGAGATACTGGATACACATGCACTGCAGACCTATGTCCTGACCCAGCTCATCACCAAGTCCCTGCTGGGGCTTCCTGCCCTTCTCGGGTCTCCCAGCACACCTGTATGTGCTGTCACTCCATGCTTACATGTTTTCCCCAAAATAATTCAAGTTAAGGAAAAGCTAGACTAGCATTTTCTATGGTTAATCACCTCTGTGAGGTGATTTTGACAAAATCTCCCAGGTTCCCACTGACTGTCTTCCAGTATGGTTTATTTTGAATGCAGATGAGAAGAATAAAACCTGGCATGTCCTTCTGGAACTGTTACCAGCCCCTCTCTGTTCTGCACTGCCTAGCTAGGGACTGCAAATGGGTTTATCGACCAGTTGAGCATCTGTCACTATTGCAGTAGGTCTCTGCCCACAGTTCTGCCATTCACAACATACCTCCGTGCTGTTTCACACCAGTGCTGTTCAACAGTCCATACCTTGATTTTTTTCTAGCTCTACAGATGCTTTGCAGCACTGCATACTGCCTTGCTAAGGATAAATTGTGTTTTCAGGTCGTTTTTGTTTCAAGCACCAAAAGGTTTTTGTGCACATAACACATAAATTAAACATTATTAATGCTATTACTATGATTGCATGTTCCAGTTCCCAGGCTTATTTTAATGATGTACATTATGAAAAAGCCATGTTGGCATAACAATGAAAAATATGCTGCTCTCCATGGCATTTCATTTTATAGATCGACAAGAGAAGTCTATGATGATGACTAATTTCACGATAAGATCATGTCATTTATTGCCTGCCATAAATGAAATGTCATATGCATTCACCTATTCTGCATTCTTGAATTCATTCTAATTACTGTCCTTAAACAAATGACTGTGACTGAGACACCCTGCAGACAACAGGACTGTCTTTGCCTTTATCCTTTAATATATGCCAAATCTGTACAGCACAGGCTAAGACCTGACCTTAAATGAATATAAATTCTGGTTTGGCTGTCAATTACACCCGTTCTTTTAATGTATAAAACCATATGTACTGGGGGGCTTTGAGCACCCAGCCTATTCCCTCCTACCGAGTTCATTTCATAATGCCTTGTAGTTGCAGAGCTCTCAATTTAATCTAGACGTTTTCTTTCCAGTTGATTTACTAAGGTTTCAATTCTACACACAGATGATTGAATAAAGTAACATAAATCTCCCAATGATTAGAAAATGTGATCATTTATTACATGGACTATCAGTTTATTTAAAAACATGATTAGTTTGTACCTCAGGAAACCTTTCCCCAGTTGTGATAAACTATAAATAATTACTGGCTCTCCTTTGGTGAAATTAAAAGCCACACAATGCTGCCACTAGGAGTGTGTCATTAGTTGGAGAAAAGGGGTTCTGTTTTCCCTCTGTATTTTCAGCAGATTGATTTTTCTTTCTTCTCATCCCTTAAGAGGGAGAGAGAAACAGAATGGATAGATTTTAGGGGAGATGATTGAGAAAGATAGCATAATATAGCCAGAATTACCACTGATTATGGCAATCTACTTCACGGTCCTCCTGCTAATCAAATGAAAGACAAAATCTTCAGTGATGATAGAAGGTGTTAATGGTTCTGCCAGAAGCAGACTGGCCAGCTTTCCTGATCCTACAAGCTGCGTCCTAAAAGCTTCCCTGGCTGAGAGCCACAAGACATATCATACACTTTGAAGAGCTGCAGCAGGAGGAACAGTTTCGCAGGTGGGAGTTGACAATGTCTCCCTTATAAGGAGAAGAGGCGTTTTGGGTGTTGATGGATGAGTGCTGCTGGGTTGCAGGGGGACTCGGTGAGATTGGACTCAGGACTCTGATGGCTCACATCTCCCAGAACACTCCAAAAGCTGCACAGAATCATAGAATAGTTTGGGGTGGATAGTACCTTTAAAGGTCATCTAGTCCAACCCCCCTGCAATGAGCAGGGACATCTTCAACTAGATCAGGTTGCTCAAAGCCCTGTCCAGCCTGACCTTGAATGTTTCCAGGGACGGGGCATCTACCACCTCTCTGAGGAACCTGTTGTTGTTAAAGATGCATGGCAGTATCGTATAGACAAACACACCTCTGCCATCAGCCATGAAATGCAGCCGTGGCATGCAAGTTGCACTTGAATGGCATGATGCCCAAATACAGCTTAAGAACACAGGCTGGCAACTGTGTTGTATGGGCTACTGTTTGAACTGAATATCATCGCCCCTTTTCTCACAGGCCTGCATGGCTAATAGAGATGTATGGATGAAATTGTGAAATCTGATCTCAGCTGGGACAAATCCAATATCAGTTAGCAGTTCCAGGTGCTGGTTCTGTCACCTGCCTTGTCCACACCCTTCCCTGTGTGAGCACTTGGTGCTCTGGAAGGCCGTTCTCAGCCCTGTCACAAAGATGTCATCTCCTTGGCTTTCTACTGTGGTTCATTTATTTGTGAAATGGGAGTTGCGATTACTTACTTGACAAGGACTTCTGGGGCATTTGCGCATTCATGCCTCTAAAGCTTTCCAGGATCCTTACCAAACAGTAATGTCAGGCATCATTATTCTCACAAATTGTTTTGAGTCAGATCTCTAATTCTGGAGGAGTCCATGCTTTGTCTTGCCGGAGTGCCAATGACAATGAAATTCACTTTCCGGTCACATAATAAATATGCAGGTTCTGAATTTACTAACCAATTTATCTGTGTGCAAATAATATGCTTCTCTTGATGGTCACCCACCTGTTGGAAGCTACTGGCAGAGCTAGACTGTATGTTGCAGATGAACAGCACAGGTAGTGTATTTACACTGGTGAAGATATTATTTGTTTGTATTTGTTTCTGGCACCTCCATTCAGCTCTTAAATACTGTGGATTCTGTTACCAGCAGAGCAATTTCCTTATCAAAAATAATCAGTCATTCACTGCAATCTGCTCTCACCCTTAGCATTTATTCTATTCTTAATTTCCATGCTGTCAGCTTCGTCCTTGTAGGATAAATTGCATTGTCCCACAACATACTTATAAAACACCGAAATAGGAAACTGCTGATAAACAAAGTCATGTGTACAGCAAAAAGAAACTGAGGATTAGGAGAGGGGAGGGAAGAGCCCAGACTAGCAAGATTTCAAGCCTTTCAGCTGTCTCTGGGAGCTAATGGTCAGTGCTTGCTCAGCAGGGAGTGAGGAGGAGGAAGGGAGAAGAGCAAGATGAGGCACAGCAAAGATGACTTGTTCAGTCAATGTGAAGTATTTAAGACCTGAGCCCGGGTCCACTTGAATCAGCTAAAAGGCTTAGCTTGAAAGCCATAAGTTTAGATTAAGCTCTTGGTTTCAGAGAAAGGCGGCCTTTTATCAGCTCTTACAGCTGGTCTGATTCAGGAACAAGAAGGTCAAGTGACTTTCCGGAGATGACATGGTGATGGAGTGCCTCATTTCAGTTTAAACCTAGAACTATTCCGGTTGTCATATCTATCTACCTACCTAGGCATTTATAAAACATCCATCATTGTGGTATCTCAGCACTTACACTGTCACTTAAGCAGACGACCCTCTGAAAATCTATTCTCCACCACAGCCTCATACTTGCTGACTGGAGAGGCAGCTATTCTTTTTCATCCTCCTCCTTCTGTCTCCAAGGAACTGAAAGCAAACTTTTTTTTTTTCCATTGCTATGGAGAAGAGAATCACACTATCCAGGCTTGTTAACTAGCTCTGTAGCTGTGCAAGACAAACATTGCTAATAAAAATATGCCTTATAATTTAAAAAAAAAATTGCTTTGCTAAATAGAAATACTAAATAGCAGCAGAGCACCTCCCTGTTCTTGCTAATAGATTTGATATCTCTTATTTCATATTTGCTATTTGTCCCTGGCTGGAGTCAGTAAAATAAATTAACACATAGTTATTCTGTCCAGATATGTTCTTTATTTGCAGCCACCTCAAATAACACTTTATATGTCTCCTACTCCCAGCTGTTATGTCTCAAACCTGTATCATCAGCTCTGGCAAGCAAAGGATATCCTGTCTAGTCTTTGGCAATATCTAGCTTTATAACCTGACATAACCTTTCCTCATGCCTATTCTGTGGGAGGGCGATGCATATTTCAAAAATCTTGTTAGAAATCAACATGCAAAAAGGGTTATGGAAAACACATAATAAATAAACTAAAGAAGACTTCATGTGAAACTCAAATAGCTCAGTGCAGCCTGAGAAGAAAATTGTATGGTGGAGGTGGGATTCAGGTGGAATTTTTCTTCTAAAATATGACAACCCACCTACAATCATTCACCACCTTATTATTAAAAAAGATAATAGAGATAACACACAGAAGACACATTCCATAGTCATTTGATTGCAGTCATATCAAGAACCAAAAATAGATTACTGCCCTTTAGGTCTGCTGTATGTTTTAGTAAACTACTAAATGCTCTGAATGTGACTAAGTGGGTTGTCTTTTAATTAATTCCAACTTTTTCGGTATTTTTTATGTCTCTCTTCTTCTGCTTGAATGTCTTGACTTTGTCCTGGATATACCTAATGGATCTCACTTATGTAAACTACCCAATTATCCTTCAACTGCTGTCTGTCCCAGTTGCAATTTATAAATGAATCTAAATCCAGGAGAGGGTGTGTAATTATATGAATAATCAGAAAATGAAAATGAAGAAAACCCACAGTATTTCTTTGATTATTATCATGTCCTAGAAAGTTAACTTTGCTACAAACAAAGCCTTACAAAACTAGAAATCTATCCTTACTCGTCCCACCTCAGTCGCACATTGATTTCGAAGGTACCCACCATGGATTGAAGGGCACCAGTAGCCTTTTGAAGCTTATGCCTGATGATGTTCATAAATAGGGTCTTTCTGGCAACAAGTGGAGCATCATGCCATACAATTTTAAAATGGAGAAGGCAGGCATCATAACTGGAATGACAGTATATCTATATTATATTGCTAATGTCAGGAAAAAGGACATTGAAGAGCGAGGAAATTTGTAGGTCATGAAAGGCTTAAAACATTAGGTTGGGCTGTCTTGGGACATGTTTAGATCACACAGTCACAGCTGATGAGGAACAAAATAAGCTATTTGCGTACATCCAGGAGAAGAAACTATTTTGGTGATTCATGTTCCAGTGCTGCTAGACCTTCCTGATCCTCTCATGTCATAGAATCATAGAATCATAGAATGTGTCGGGTTGCAAGGGACATTTAAAGGTCATCTAGTCCAACCCCCCTGCAGTAAGCAGGGACATCTTTAACTAGATCAGATTGCTCAGAGCCTCATCAAGCCTGGCCTTGAATGTCCTCACCATTCAATGCAAATGACACTTGAATAATCAGTCTCTCAGAAGGTTGTGGCCAGGCAACTGCTGTGCAAAACAAAACCTGCCTTGTAAGGTCGAACCTGAGATCGGTGAGTTGTACTCTGTCTCCAACAGACAAGAAGTTTTAGAGTAAGCCATTAAGATATTGCAGTAGCCAGGTATCAGATAATCTGTTTCTCCTCCCCTTCTTCTTCTCATTTGAGGTGTACAAGAGTTGATAAGCAACTCTGAAGCATGTGGTTTAATGTTTTCGTCAGAATGGGCATAATTTATTATGGTAATTCTGACACCCAGAAAAGCATCCTGGTTAGTTCTTGGTCTCAACAACTTCCTTTGACAAGAAGTTCCATGGCTGACTTATTGATTCTGTGAATAAGCATTTCCTTTAAGTGATCTTGAGGATCCTGTCTTTTAATTTTATTGAAAGTCCCATTTTTCCAACCTATTTTCTCTATAACATTAATGATCCCATTATACTTTTTTTTTCCTTTTTGACCTCTTCTTCACCTCCTTTATAAGGACTTTAATAATGTCCTTATAAATTGTACAGATGGCTTATTTTCCGGCTATTGACTTTTCATGAAATGTTCATCTCTACTCAGAGGTTCTCACCTTTCTAAGTTTTCAAGGTTTGCTGGTACCAAGGAAAATGTTTAGTTTGCACTTGTTCTCAGGTCTTATTAATGTTGCATCTACCTCAAGAGTTAGCATCCTGACTAATCTAGTGGCCTTTTAGGATGGAGTGACTGCGTCAGTGAACAAGGGAAGAGTATGTCATGTACCTGGACTTCTGTAAGGCCTTTGACACAGTCTGACGCAACATTCTTACCTCTAAATTGGCAAGTTATCAGTTTGATTGATGGACTGTTAGATGGATAAGGAATTGGCTGGATGGCCATGTCCAAGTCCAAAGAGTTATAGTCAACGGCTCAATGTCCAAATGGAAACCAGTAATGACTGGTGTTCCTCAAGGGTCCATACTGGGACCAGTACTGTTTAATGTCTTCATCAATGACATAGACAGTGGGATTGAGTGCACCTTCAGGATGTCAGCAGATGACACCAAGTTGAGTGGTGCAGTTGTTATGCTAGAGGGAAGGGATGCCACCCAGAGGGGTTTTGACAGGCTTGAGGAGTGTGCCCATGAAGATCTCATGAAGTTCAACAACACCAAATGCAAGTTCCTGCACATGGGTCGGGGAAATCCCCAATATCAGTACAGATTGGTGAAAAAATGGATTGAGAACAGCCCTGCAGAGAAAGATCTGGGGGTATTGGTGGAAAATTGGACATGAGCTGGCAATGTGTACTTGCAGCCCAGAAAGTCAATCATACCCTGGGCTACATCAAAAGAAGCGTGGCCAGCAGAGTGAGGGAGGTGATTCTCCTCCCCCTACTCCACTCTTGTGAGACTCTGCCTGGAGCACTGCATCCAACTCTGAGGCCCTCAGTGCAAGAAACACGTGGACCTGTCAGAGCAGGTCCAGAGGAGGGCCACAAAAATGATCAGAGGGCTGGAGCACCTCTCCTATGAGGACAGGCTGAGAGACTTGGCGTTGTTCAGCCTGGAGAAGAGAAGGCTCCTGGAGACCATATTCTTGCCTTTCACTTTATAAAGGGGACTTATAAGAAAGAGAGAGACTTTTTACTGAGGACTGTAGTGACAGGACAAGGGTTTTAAGCTGAAAGAAGGTATATTTAGATTGGACATAAGGAAGAAATTTTTTTACAATGAGGGTGGTGAGACACTGGAATGGGTTGCCCAAAGAAGCTGAGGATGCCCTATCCATTGGAAGTGTTCAAGGTCGGGTTGTATGTGGCTCTGATCAACCTGAGCTAGTGAAAGATGCCCCTGCCCATGGCAGGAGGCTGAACTAGATGATCTTTCAAGGTCTCTTCCAATGCAAACCATCCTATGATTCTATGATCCTCCCAACTCTACGTATAGCCCACCACTTTTCTGCACATTTTATATCTTAAATCCCTACACTGGACCAGCACTCTCCCCCCGCTGTAGTCCCACACAGAATTCTGGGATACGCAGCTAAAAAAGCTATAGCTTCCTCCTAGGAAGCTGTGTTTTCAGTTCATCAGACCTTATTTCAGTGTGTGATGCCCAACCTGGATGTAACACCTCAGAAGAAGTTAGCTGCAGCATAAACCAAATCCTGTCACCTTCAGGACTGGTGACCAAAAGGGCTCATAAAGGACCATGCTGTAAACTTATCATATGAGCATAGGAAAACTTCAGCTAAGCAAACCAAAGGAGCCCAGCAGCTTTGTTCTGGTACAACAGGGATGACCATCGTTGCAGACTGGTAGCCAAGAACAGATGACACAAATGGGTTGCTGAACGTTGCTTGGGTTGTTTTGGTGACCTTCAGTCATGTAACAAATGAGTGAATGGCTGCAGCTTCTGATAGCTAAAAGCCCATGGTTGGTGGCTTCCCAAAATATTTTTATGTTGTCAAAAATGATGTGCCAAAAATCCATGAAACTATGCAGATTCAAAAACAGATTTCTAAATATGTGGTGGAAATACAGGGTGGATTAAGAAAAAAGAGGAATACATGCCAGACTAAATGGAGCTTTTCTTCATTATGATATCCAGGGATTGAGGAGAACTGCATCCTATCTGAGGATTCATATTTTCTTTTTTGTTGGTGGTGGTTTTTTTACAATTCTTAATTATAGGTTCATCAATTGCAAAAATATTTTTACTGCTCTCTGACTTTTAATTATTGTGGCATGTATTGCACTAGCCTTCTGACAACACCAAGGAGCATTTCAGGACTCTCTTGTTACAGCATTCCCTGTGCACCATTAAAACTGTCCCCTTCCCCACAGGTACCTCTATGCTGAATGGGAAGGGCAATGCTGAGTCCATGCTCAGACAGACTTGCCTGTCTTTTATCCACCCAGCCTGAAAGTGTAGTCTCAGCAGTGTCCAGAAAACCCCTACACAACCAGTGAAACATCCCGTGACCCAACACACCCAGTGGGTTAGTTCAGGGCCCAACTTGCCTGAATAAGCTGCTGTCCTGCAGGCAGCGTGGCACCTGGCTGTAGGGAAGAGGCAAGGAAATGGGCAGGAGAAGCAGCACGCTGCTCACAGAGGGACCACGCTGTTGGGGCTGGGCACACCAAGCCATGGAGATCCTTCAGCTGAGGAGTCAGCAGAGGCAGCAGTAACAAGGAGACAATTACGATTCAGACAGCGACAGACAGCTCTGTTTGGATTTGCAAAGACTGTCCTGGCTCTTACTCTCATCCTGCACATTGTAGTTTTATCTTTTTTTTCCAGGATGCCGAGTATGCCATGCATATATATATAGTCACGGATTTACTCATGAATATGCTTATGAATCATATGTATAAATGTTCAATGCTACACCATACTGTATAGATGCATAATTGGAAGATATGACACCCAACGCAGCATCTATGTGTTCTGCTGCTTGTTTTCCTCTTCACACAGGTTTATTTTTCTCTCTCTCAAGTTCAAAGTATGCTACTCCAATAGCCCAGAAAATAAGAGATATGTCACTGAATATGCGCTTTGTTCAGCTTCGTGATTATCTGATTTCTCTCTGCCACAGTTCATGCTAGTTAAGCCAAACAAAGACCTACTGTACCTTGACAGCGGGACCATCTGGAGTTCATTCTTGTAATTATTTTCAAACACACACAGTCCTCCTCTGGCAAATAGGTATTTTAAGGCATCACAGGGCATGTTCATTAGTTTATTGTGAAACAAATGTTGAGTTTCATATAATTCTGAAAATGATATTTTCATTATCATAAGTAATCCATCCTGATACAGAAAAAGCATGAATGTCTGCTTGCGTGTGTGTGCGTGATATAGATATACATACATAATTACATGGCTGCCCACCTGCAAGCTGGGAATTACAGATGACAGGGAAGATTGATTTTTCATTCTAATAGCTTAGAGAGTGTGTTTTTAATTGCAACTGTTTTGCCAATTCTTTGCAGGAATTGCATCTGGTAAAGGGAATTAAAGGCATTCAGACTGTGAAAGGAATCGCACTGCAAATGCATTAGCATCAAGACTTATTTGCATCTAGATACATATTATGATTGCGTGTTTTATAGGTGAGCAGAGAACACAGTGCTGTGGGTTTTATGGGGATGCACAGTGAACTGATATTGCCCAGGCAGAATTTGGAAATTGATGTACCAGATGTAATCATATGCTTTTCTGGCTGACACTCGGGAAATGGAGGCTTGCTGGGTCTGACTTCCAAAAGTAACAAAGCAACTTAGAAGTCCATGATCAAAAGGGTATTAAAAAACAGATTTGCAAAGGAACTAATAGAGCTAGTGAGATTTACAAAGCCTGGAGATGAGCTAGGAACCCGGTTCATTGTTGCTTTTCAATGCCTTGCCAAATTGTCCATTTAGTTGATCTCCAGTAGGTGACTGTCTGCATATTTAGATGCTTGAATATCTTTGAAAATCTGGCCCTACACATAGAAAACATCATTAGAACTTCACTACATTGGAATAAGAAGAAAGTTACTTTCTCCTTAGGAGCTTGTGATAATTACCTGTCCTCTGTCATCCTTATTTACTGTTAATGAAGGAATACTCCTAGGGACTGTACAGGTGGGATTGATTTTATTTGATGTTAGACGTGTCCACTGTAGGTTTCATCAGCAGGGTTAGTCCCTACTATGAAGGAAAGTAAAAAGCACTAGCAGGACATGATTTATTTGACCTGTATTAGATATCTATGTAAATATGAGGTGAATCATGCTTAGACGTGCTTCTTTCTCTCCAGTTCTCTATCAACAAAATCAAGAGAAGTAGTTCAGATGTAGATGCCTAGATTAAAGATACAACACGAGATGCACACCCAGCAGTTCCAGGGAAATTATTATTCCCTTCTACTTGGCAATGGGGAAGTCACGCTTGGAATACTGAAGCAAGATCAAGAGGGATGGGGAGAAACTGGAGGGGGATTGTTTAGCACAGGAACAAGGTGTCCAGAGAGGGGGGAAAAATCTCCATGCTTGGAGGTGTTCAAGACTTGGTTAGACAGAGTCCTGGCCGACTTGACCTGGTGATGAGTTAGTCCCACTTTGATGCAAGGTTGGTTCCAGGTCTTGCCACCAACATTTCTAAAGCAGAGATCCTTCTTGGAAGACTAAGGGGATAAAATCCTACCCTACGTCAGTCTGGTAAACAATCTGAATTTGGTGATGTTTGCAACTTTTCTTAAATGCTTATACTAATTTTGTTCCCATGTCTTTATTCACTCCTGATAATTTACACTTGATCATTTGCATTTTCAAATCCCCTTGCACCCAGAGGAATATTCTTATTTCAACTCACTGATGATTTGAGACCGATGTCAAGAAACTAAACAGACATTCCCACAAGAAACTAATATTAGGTTTTGTCACTTGCAATGATTAGAAATGCAGGGGTGGCTTTTACCTTAGAGACAGTTTGGCCCATCCCCACCAGAACTTTACAGACCTCACCGGCATCTTTCTTTATCCTTCTATTTTAACTGCAGTATGCAGTGGTAGCATAATGCAATGGGAACCTTTTTTTGTGCTCAGCTGGAGCTGCCATATGGAAACTTGTTAAAACATGCAACAACTTTCCATAGATTTTTTTTTTAACTAACACTGAGAAGTGGGAAGTAGTTCTTATCTATTCACACACTTGTACGGTAGGCCTCTGGAGGGATTTTGCCGGCTGTCCCCAAGCTTGCGGAGATGGCCATGTGTCAGCTTGGACTGAGTGTGATAAGTAAGGTGTAAGAGAAAGCTTAAAAGGTCATTTACAAGATAATGGAACTTTTTCTGCTTTCTGAAGTATCTTAACTAAATATTTTAATCTTGTTAGTATTGACTTGATAATGAATAACCTGCACCATTCTTGTTTTGCATTATATTGTTCTCTCAGACCTCCCTTGTGTTATACACATGCATACACACATAAAAGCCTACTATGAAATTTTGTGTTGGGATTCCTGCTAGTCAAAATGCATTAGAGCTGCCACCAGAGAAATGTGAAAAACAGATTCCTTTTTCAACTGGTCAAGATCCAGAAATAAAATGTCTTCAAACACTGGGGATATATTTGCAAGGATTCAGCTTGTAAGCTTTGTTAACAGACGCTTAGATAAATATAAAACTCTGAAACCTTTCTCTTCACTATTATGAGTATCTATGGTAAGTCTGACTTCTTTTAAGTCAGTAATTGAAATGAGGTGTGTGTATGGAAGCTGGATAGAAATGTCACACTGAAAAGAAGATGAAGAGCTAAAATGGAAGCTTCCTCGATCCTAAATATTTCATTTCTACTCATGAGGATAGCTTTAGTGCTCATCATTTAAAGTTATTCCATCTCTGAGGTCACGGTAATTTTGGAAGTGCAGGAGCTCAGGAGATTTCTGCTCGTGTTTTATAAGAAAGTGCCATTGTGAAAGAGAAGGATCAAGCTAAAACAAGCCCTGTAGCAAAGGCTGGGTAGAGAACAGTGAGTGGAGTGAAATAACATGAGAGGGAAAAGACTAAGCACAAAAGGTAATACTGCTGATTTACAGTTCTTCCTCTCCTTGACTCCATTTTCCACAATTTTACTAATTCACTTGAACTAAACAAATAGGATGCGCAGAAATGGAATCACTGGGAGTGTCTAGGGTCCATAGCCCCATTCCAGTGAATGCTGCTTTGTGCAGCAGTCTCGCAGGCACAGACTCTTGCAGCAGGAGGCAAGAGCCTTCCCTTTTACAACTCCCACAGGTCCCCATACCCTTACTTGAGCCATACTTTTGGGAAACATGAGTGAATACTTATGTTTTTATATACTTTGTGGACATATGAAAGGCTACAATGTCTCACAGAATGGAAAAAATTAAGGACCCTTGAATATGGGGCACAAACCACTGTAGAATGACATAGTTTGAAGGATGAATTCGTAACTCAAATATCTTGTGACTCCAACTACAAGTGGAAACAGAAACAAGTTTCCAAAAGGCCATTTGCAGCTTGTTTCAACTAAAATATGGAGAGTGGAGTAAATCTTTCTAACCCTGCCATTCTGTCCCTCTGGTGAAAAGATTTACTGAGTCTCAGGTCAGTTAATTTGTCATCCAAAGTCCCTGTCTGCTTTAATTCTCATGGGCTGAATTGTCATCAGTGGAGCCATAATTTTGGAGCACCACGCTTACAAGGAAAAAGTGCTGTTTACCGTGTTTAAGATTGCAATGCCATCTGCCATTTCAGTTCGTAGAAAATGTAGAAAACCAGAGCCATGCAACTTCATTATCAGAAATGTCTTCTGGTTTTGTTTTGTTGCTGTGTTATGACAGCACAGTAGCATGAATGAGACAGAGATCCCAGTATGACTGCGAAAACACCTTCTAAGAGGCAGGACTCCCAACCTGGTATCCAGGTAAATATCCAGGTATACATAGCACGATAAAATAGGGGGTGCACTTTTTAGACATGGTACCAGAAGCAGTCTTGCTTCTCTAGTGTTGGAGGAAACCAGCCCTGATGAGAGCAGGAGTCTTTTCTCTGGAGAAGGCGGCCAACAGTCCCCAGCTGTGCTACTTCCCAACCCCACCATGGTCCTGCAGAGCCAGCGTGAGTGACTCACTCTCATCATGCAGCTGGGGAGCAATGCAGGCATAAATCCTGGCTCCACTGAAATCGCTGGCAGGTTGAAGGGGAGATTTTTAATTGATATCAGCACATCCAGAATTTTACACTGTCTAATTTGCAAAAGAACTCAGCCCTGCTATAAACAGAGACAAGTCACACAGACAAAATGGAAATCAGCGAAGTTGTGTTCCTCTGCAGCAGTTCTGAATTTTGCTTTTGGATTTTCCCAGTTCCAAAAAACATAATGACTAGATAGTTTGTGAATTGTATCTTTCGTGACGCAGATACTAATATGTAGCATTAATTAATCCATAAAGCAATCATACCTTTACTTCTGTAAAACACCATACGCAAGTGTGTGTATGTGAGAGAAGGTATGAGCACGTACCTCTACCAGCTAGATACTTATATTTAGCAGCCTGGCAGCCGGAAAAATCAATTTGTATGCAATGACCACCTCATATCTCCTAAATTCATGAAAGTTCTGAGACTGAGAATTCATATTGATTTTTTATACTATTTTAGGTTTTATTCCTAGGAATTTATTTCAGCAGTCATTTAGCACTATACATGAGTAAAGTTGAGTAAAATCTACACAAGCAGTTCTTCTTTAGCACAAATTAGCTCTAATATTTCTCCTTGATTAAGTGTGACAGATACGCAATTTTACTGTTGCCATCATGCAAGGGAGAAATCTATTAGAGGTTTTATGAGTTACAAGAAATGAGAAAATGCCATTAATTCCTGGACTCCTGGATGATTAATACATGGAGTTATGCACAGAATCAAATGAAATGATGAAAAGTTGCATTTTGTGTAACTCTGGTTGTGGTGTTACAGTTGAAAAATGCACACTGCAACATGCCATTGTACCCTGCAGTGGGGGTCAGCAATGAACATATCTGCCCTGTATCAAGGACATCTCCTGAATTTGTACTCCCAAACTACAGATATTTACAGGGGACACTAAAACTGAAGAAATGGTAGCCAGAATGAACCAGGAGAGGAACTTGAGCAAATGTGAACAATAACTTTTCTGATAAGAAGTACCGCAACCCAGTGGTGGTATTTACCCCAGCTCATCAAGACAACCCCTCTGAATTTTGAAAGTGATTCAGAATTCAGTGTTAGAATTTGAAGCCTAATGATTGCAGCCCTGATCTAAAATCAAAATTGAGATTTTTTTAATGCTTCTGAGGAAACCAAAGGAGTCTTGTTAGGGGATGCTTGCAAGTTTCTGAAAATGAGGTGATTTTAGGGTGTTTCAAGCTACACTAACCAAAAGTAAGAAACACTGATTTAAGTCCACAGGATAATATGAACACCTAGTGAGAGCCTAACTGCATTTCCCTAGGTAAAATAAAAAAAAAAAAAAAAAGTCCACTTAGTTGGTGTGTCATTCTAGGGGCACAAAAGGTGGAATTAATCTAGTCACACATGAATAGATGTAGCGTAGAAATCTCCACCTCAGCTAGTCACACTGAGCTGTTTCTGTAGTCTCTGAAGGAGCAATTCTTCAAGGAGAAATCTAAGCATGAGCTGCCCCAGAGAATCCTGTATCTCTGCATCGAGTATAAAGTGGACATCAGGTAGCTAGTTCAGATGGAGACACCTGAAGTCTGTTGAGACAGATCCTTCCTTTAAGATCTGCAAGTGTCTTATTTATTATCACTGAATTTCTCTGAAGCGCTGAAAGTCTGTTAGTGGCATACCCAGAAATTCTTCAGTTCTGTTAGTGCTAGACATTGAATACTCCTAATCCTGGACTGAATTCATGCTACGAATTCAGAAGAAGAGGTATAATGGCTGCCTACACATAGGTATTAAGCATCTTCTTAAGCACTGGGGAGTACCCATCTGACCTTCAGCTGCCTCTCGTGAAAGGCAAGGCCTCCCTGAAGTCCTGTATCTTATCTGCCAAACCTGTGCAGACCTGTAGATACCCTAGAACATTAGCCACTACTGCTTAAATAATTTAATCCCAAACTCAGATATCTAGGGTGAACTGAACTATACGTTACAGTACAGGATGATAACTTATCTGTGAGAATGGTGTCAGTCATTTAACTTTCTCTTGATCTTTTGAGGTCTTAAGTTTAAATACTGTCACAAAAGGGGGCATCGTCCACTGCTTAGGCTTCATTTATCCATTCTACCTCCTCTGGTTTCATGCTGCCTTTGTACACACATTATTCTTCCCAGGCTGGAATGAACCAGAAACATTTAATGGCTTCAATAAGGATGGATCAAATTGTTGGTAACTGGCTGACCACCTTCGAGTAAGCACAAAGCTTGACTGAAGATGCTGTCCTCCCAGTTTGGACTGGTACCTGTGTTTAGCAGAGATGTCATTAACCATTTGAACAGCTTCCTAAGAGATACAGTGATCCACTGCCATTTCTGACACCTTCATCTACAGGCTGAAGTGGCCTTTTCTCTTGAAGGCGTGTCTAGCTCAACAAAACATTAAGGGCTTGATGCAGGAATTATTATGTGGCATTCAATGTGTCATGCAGGAGGTCAGACTAGATAATCATAATGGCTCCATATGACCTTATCAGTCTCTCAAATCTGTGAGAAGCTCATGGGTAAGAATCAGGTAAAAATATACAGATGGCTGTGAGCAGAAGTTACTCTCTGACCTTCGGCTCTGTGTGAGCCATGTATCAGAGTTATGGCAAAATTCATCATAGTATCAGACTAAAAGATTTGGGTGGGACAAGACAGCGCGTCTTGATTAAACCAGCAGAAAAGCCATAAATTGCCTGCTTCCCTCTAGAACAGAAACTGTTGGTTTGGGTTCTTTTTTCTTTTTTTGGTCCAGGTCCGCTAATAAATATACTGCAGCAGATGCAAAAACTATTTCCATCTTTCTTGGTTCCTGTTTCATTACTGGTGAGAAACTGGGAGCACTGGAATACAATGTCATCTACCCAGAGGCAACACTTTACTCAGGAACTGAGTGAAATGTCACCTCACATCAGCTCACATATCAACCTCAGCTGAAAGAAAACTCCCTCAGTGAGAAGCTGTTCATACACTTCCCCAAGTATTCAAGTATTCACATGGGGTTGGCCTGTTTCTCTGAAGGAGTAAGAGAGTGGTGTTGGAGGCACACTACTTCATTACACTACAACTGCCCCCAGGCGCAAAGGACAGCAAGAATAAATGTGTGAAAACACATACTTGAAGGGTATCCATACTTGAAAGGATGCAGCAGGGAAGGGTCTGGTGGTAACTGAGGTGGGATGCAGAACTGATCTTTCAATGCAAGGGTGAAAGTAGTCCATTAAAGAAGTCAGAAAAGAAGGTAAGTAGGCTGGGTTTGCTGCAGTATGTCAGAGATTTAAAAAGGAGAATGCCAAGGTCAATGACAGTAAAATGATCCCTTTTTTAACTCCATGGTGACTGGATGCTGGCAGGGCAAGACAGTGTTTAGCAGATCACAGGATGATGGTGGAGAAAAAAGACGGAAATTGCCCAAAGAAGAGTTTCAGTTATCCAGAAACCTTCACACAACTAAACGAAATGTTGCTGAAACCAAACATCGATTATTTTCCATTGATCCGTTCCTAAATCCTGGCACTTCTGTTTCTTCTATTTATAGTTATGCTGGGAGCACAAAGCAAACACAAACAAAAATATCTCGAGCAGCCCTGTGTCGCAGGCACAGGCTGAACCCCCACCCGTTACTCTGCACAATAAGTTTTACAAAGGGCAGAAATTCTGCCTAAAACAACCTTGTTCTTGATCCCTTTCCCACTGTGAAGTATCCCGTCCCTTCCTAGAGAGGTGAATCACAGCAAAGAGTATATTTGTGAGCAAAAATGTGCTAAAAGGGCTGGGCTAATTCTTTGCCATGGATGAGGGGATGTCTGAAGACAGGGCTTTTCCTCTGCCTCCCAAAGCTGTCCCACAGCAACTGAAGATATCACCTGTTGCTCTCACCTTGTGCAATTTCATGGACTTCTCTTGGGATTAAATCTTTTGCATTCAGCATAGCTTCTTACTGTCTCCGCCATTGCTCCCTGGTTTGCACCTCACTTTATTTTAGATTCATTTTACCAATGGAATTTGACTTTCTTAAGTTTATTTTGTCATAGCATAATGTCTTCTTTCTTCTGGGCTGCCTTCCAAACACCTCTTGTTGAAATTGGCTCCTAAATTTTAATTAAAGGAAACTTTTGTTTGGCCCATAAATTAAAACGTTCTGAGTTCTTTTTTCTGTCCACTTCAAGACATTGAGCCAAACATGCAATACTGAAAACTGTTCGGACGTATCCTTGTCTCTTTCCTCTGGGCTCAAGTTCTTCCCCCAAGAGACAGAGCTACTGCCAGTAATGTCCCTGCCACAGTCCTGTGACCTCTTGTTGGAAATACGCTCTCCAGAATGACTGACCTCATGGTAGGATGGTCACATCAATGTGAACACAGCACACTAACTGAGTGACAACCCAGGCTTTGCTGTCTTGCTTTTGAACTCCTGGACAGAAAGACATGAGTGGGTGTGCACTGCCATGCACTTTTATTGGTTGAGTTGAAGTTGTGTTAAACATTTAGTCCTGCTCACAAGGGATTAGACATTAGGATAAATCAGCTTCCTGATTTTTAAAAACTTTGTAAGCATCATGATTTGAAAGAAAAAAGGGACAAATAAGAGCAACAACAACACCTCCCCTCCTCTTTCCATCCCTCTGTCAGACATCTTTAACTGTGTGAATGAGACTCTGCAAGGAGGATATAAACAGCTAAAAGATCCAAGCACATCCACACACAGGATAGGTGTGGTTAACGAACTACCCAGCCAAGCACAGGGTGCTCACCACCCCGTACAGCACCCAGCACCTTTTCTGGGTGCACAAGCACCATGTCAGGGGGAGAAGAGTCGGTCTCTACAGCCCCAGGGTGCACCCTCCATGGTGCCAAGTTGCCCTGTTTCACCTCCCTGTTTGCTTATTGAGGGTTGTTTGTCTCCCCACAATGGGGTTTTTCTCAAGAACACTTGAGCTGGTAGCAATGCCATCTCAACCACTCTACCTCTGCCTGTGGTGTCACCTTGTGTCCTTGCCTGGCTCTGCTCTATAGATGTCTCATGGCCCTTCCTGATGACTGTGCAATGCTCGCAGCAGCCTGAGCTGCGGCTATGCAACCACGAGGGCTGTATCAAGTGCTGGGATTTGAGGATCTTGGGTGCAGGTGGCTGGCCCTGGGGCAGGGGGATGAGGAGGTGACAGCTGCGGGTGCAGACAGAGGTTTACATCCCCAGTTTTGCAAACTGTATTCACTGCAACAAACCCAAAGACAAAGAAGTGAACACAGTAGTGTGTGGCTGAATCGAAGTGTGGATCTTCCATATGAAAGGGCAATACTTACTATTTATTTTAGCAAATAACAGTTTATATCCTGACGTAAGGAGGTTAATAGGATCTGCTAACGGACAAAGTTATGAGCATCCTCGGCCCACGTTTTCATCACACCCAAGCCATTACCCATTCTCCTTGCTCTCTTTCTTCTCTGGTTTTAAAGTTCTGTTATTTAATACAGAATGTCAGATTCCCTACTAGCACTGTAAACTTCAATGACACTGCAATGGAAAGCAGTCTGGCCCAGTTTATAGAATATGAACATGGTTTGGCAGCCAATGCCAACTGAGCAGATTTTAACGCTTAGTGAGATAAGCCACAGCACAGACCAGGGAAGTACTTGAAGAGGAGGAGAGGGATGGTTACAGCAAACAGCTGGTAATTGTCACAGTGTGTGTGGTCCCACCAGGTTTACCTGTGTGCTTCAGTGAAGAAGCACAACTGGCTCCCAAAGGTATGGCTGAGATAAGATTGTCTCTGGAGCTTCACCTCCAAGCCATGAAGGCTGGGGTGCCACTTGACTCACTGCCAAAACTGCATCTTCTGCCAGACCCATGAAAACACCCACACTGGGTAGGGTTTGAAACCTTTGAAAAACCTGAGTGACTTTCATCCCGCTAGACTTGTTGGAGTGACAATGATGAGGTACCTATTGAGATCAAGAGAGCATGGCACAATGTGATTTTTGTTTTCGAGAAGCTTCAGAAACCACAACATAATAAATTACATACATAATTTGTGTCTACTGAATGAGGCCAGGTCCCTGAGGCAAAAAAGTATGTGATCAGATGAGGTGTCATGATGCCTATATGGAATGGGCGTGAAATACAGCTACACAGCTTAAATTTGGGTATTTACATGCTTTGCAACCTCCTGATTTTTCCGTATCTTCATAACATTCCCGCTGGGGGTGTGCAGGGCTGGGGAGACCACTGTCTGCACTACCATTCGTGCTAGCTCCTGTCAGGGCCTGTGAGACAGGGGCAGAGTCTTCAGGATTGCAAGGATTAATGATCTCTCAGGGCTCAGGCAGCAGAGTATCCTTGCTGAATGCTCCAGTATAAGAATGGAAAGACCTGTTGGCATGCTTCTCATACTGTATATCTTGTCTCCACATCCAGCTGTAGCTGATGAAGACCTGAGGAGGGGGGGGGAACTTTTTTCGCTCTTGGGGAAGCAAGTGTGCCAGTGATGGGAGCTCTACGGCTATTCTAAAGCTGCCCACCAAGTTTCAGTGAAGCCCGTGAGCAGAGGTGAGTCACACCTAACCACACATCAGACCTTGCAATTTATTCACTCCTTACCAATCTTAGTGTGACATTATAACTCAGCATGCTACATCGCAAGAAAGTTTTGAGCCTATCAGTCACTGGTCTTCTGAAAGTCAGCAGGTGTTAACTGAATTTTGCCCAGCATTCCCCTTCTCTGTGCAGCATTATCCTAGGCCAGGGTAAAGAAGCTACCATTCCCACAAGCCTCAATGGCAGATATTTGCTATAGTGGTCACAAGAATTGTACAGCTATTTCTGTACAATATCTTACTGTGTCCAGTCCTGGGCTCC